>OU015744.1:25582235-25609653 GCA_907169655.1 Acomys percivali | reverse complement strand
CCATCAGTGAGCATCCCCAGGATCCATATGTGCCATCAGTGAGCATCATCAGGATGCTTCTTGCTTTCTGCATGGGGAACATGTTGCTTCACCCTGCAGCTTCTTTGCATAAGACACCTTGTAGAGAATTGTGGCCTCCAGGTCTATGGTGACTTCGTATACTTTCCCAGAGAGCCAGGCCTCAGAACACTACAAAAATTCATGTAAAAAAATCAAAATCAACTTTCAGATATATTCCTAAGAAAATAAATCCCAGAGAGGAGATTTCTAACTCTTAAATGTAGACAGCTCTTAACTGCCCCACCCCCACCCTAATCCCCAAAGAGTTTAAGAGACACCAGCAGCTGCCACAAGTAATAAGCGTGACAAGTCACTGTCTGGGCTGGAACAGACTGTTTTCTTTCTCTTGAGCCATTACAACAGTAACCAGGCTCCTGTTAGACATCAAGAGGCCAGGAGGCAAGGGGGTAGGGGTGGAGCATAGAAAGTGACAAACACAGGCATGATGTTAAAAAGCAGGCAGCTAGGCTAGAGTCGTTCTCTTTCAATTATTCACTTTTTTCATTGCCTAGCTTTGGGCACCTTCTAAGTGATGGGTACTGTGCAAGCTGGGGGCAGGGAGAGGGGAGGCAAAGTGAGGTTGACAGTCCTTGGCCTCTGGGTGCTTGAGTCTAGCTTCCTAAAGCGACCAGGATAGATTGCAGGCATTCAGTGTTCTCAGTGGTCCTGGGAGACAGGGACGACCTCTGGAAGAGGAGGTGTTTGAGCTGAGGCTGGAAAATGAGGCACAACGGGTTAGGGTTTGGAGGCAGGAGAACTGTTAGTGGCCAGGCTCCACAGGGAGAGAGGGCACAGGGGGCAGAAGTGGGGCGTGGTCGGGTACAGGGAGTACACATAGACTGTCCATGTGGCTCCAGGAGATCCAGGATAATGGTGATGGTCCTGGGACTAAAGCATCACAGACTAAGAGAACCCAGGGCAAATGGGAGGTGTTTCCTAGGAGCTGGAGTGCTGTGGGAGACAGGGTTCTGCCTCCTGGGGACCTGGATACAGAGGATGTGGGAGAAGGGGCTTAGCCAATGAAACAGGTCATTCTCTCACCTGACATATAAATAGAGAGGTCCAGACGGTCTGCCAGGTATCTCACGGCTGCCGCTTCCCCTGTATCAGTCTGGATGAACACCCCTACTCCATGACCTAGCCTCTCCCACCCCATAGTTATTGGTGTCCTTCAGGGTCTCCTCTACCCTGGGCACCTAGACCCCATTTCTAGTACCACCAGAGGCTGAGTCACTGCAATACACTCATTTCTTTTCTGGGCTCTTGTTTCCATGAGAATGGGGAACTGGTCCAATTAATGACACATCTGCCTCTTCAGCTTTATTTGTACCTTCCTGTATTCTAGGTACCCTTGATCTGCCCTCAATACCTCAAGCTCACAGAGCTCAAGCTTGCCCCAGGGACATTTTCTTCAGAGACATTTTCCTGACTAGGAGCCATCATTTCTTACACTGTACATTAACTGTGTGTGTTCCCCTTCCCAAACTTCTCCCAGTGTGTGTTTATTTATTTATTAATTAATTTTTTATTTTTATTTTTATTTTTGTGGTTACCAAGTAGCCCATCTTCTCCTAAGGATGTAAGCAGAAGGTATAAGAGGGTATATATGACCTGTTCATGGCTACTTTTACATGGAACTATCTTAGATATATGTTACCTATGAGGTTATCAGGCACCTAAGTGACAGATGACACCAGTGGGTTCAATATGGCCTGTAGACATCTATGATAGTTATTAATTACACTCAAGCCTGACCTGTAAGCTCATGCTCCAATTTTCAAGACTTATCACAGAATTTTAGTGACATATTCTGGTCACTAGAGGGCGATGTGCAGTCATAAAGCTGGGTGGCTACAGGGACCCCAGCCCCTTGGGGAGAGGTGAAAGTCTAGCACTCAACCCCTTCTGCTTTCTACTATCCATGCCCAAACTGGATAATATATATTTTTTTTCTATAAAATATATTTTAATCATATTTTTTTCTCTCTGCCAGCCAACGCTTCCAGATCCCGCTTCCTATCAACCCAAATTCATGTTGTTTCTCTCTCTCTCTCTCCCTCTCTCTCTCTCCCTCTCTCTCTCTCTCCCTCTCCCCCTCTCTCTCCCCCTCCTCTTTCCCCTCTCCCTCTCCTTCTCCCTCTCTCTCTCCAAAACCAAACCAAACTAAACCAAACCAAACAAACGAACCCTCAAAAGACAAAAAAACCAATAATTAAAACAGACAAACTAGGGGAAAAAAAAAAAAAAAAAAAAAAAAAAGACCTAACAAGTCAAAACAATACCAAACAAAACAAAAAGTGCACAAACCCCACGGAGTTTGTTCTGTGTTGGCCAGCTACTCTGGGCATCGGCCTGTCCTGGAGTTGATATACCCAGTGATGCACCATTGTAGAAGGGACTGGCCATTGGATATCAATTACAAACAGCCTCTTGGTTAGGGGTGGGTCTTTTTGTCCACTTCCCCCTTCCAGGGCTGGAGTTTTGTCTAGTTTGAATCTCTCTCTCTCTCTCTCTCTCTCTCTCTCTCTCTCTCTCTCTCTGGTTTTTTGAGACAGGGTTTCTCTGTGTAGCCTTGGCTGTCCTGGACTTACTTTTGTAGACCAGGCTGGCCTCGAACTCACAACGATCTGCCTGCCTCTGCCTCCCAAGTGCTGGGATTAAAGGCGTGCGCCACCATGCCCACCTCTCTCTTGCTAGTCTTTTTAACACTCTTATTTTCTATCACACAGAAGAGATCATCGCAACTTCTGCCTATGCCTCCATCCAATATGCTACACACCGGGTGTTAGAATTTCTGGTCCACAAAACAGGTGCCTGTTGTATACAGCATATACTGTCTTGAAAGAAAGATGATAGTCAAAAAGTTAAGAGCCAGGATTAGCATGAAGGTAAAAGGCAGAGCCTGGGCCAAGCCCTCAGAGGAGCACTTCCTTTATTCTCAAGCTCATTCTGGGAGACAGAGCCATTTTGGGACAACCAGTAAGCACACTAGGTGTACCTGGTGCTGAGTGATCCTTCCCCTCCCATGCCTCCTGCTCCTTTATCTTTGTAATTGCACATTCATCTCCATCCTGAGCTTGTGATCAGAAGATATAGAGCTTAGCTATCTGGGGTTTCAGGTCTTTGGGTTTGTAGTTTTCATCCCTGGAGTCTGGGTCCCAATATAAACTGATTGAGGGCCAACGGAGCGAGGATTGAACCTGCAAGCTTTGCAGAAGTCCAGGGTAAGTCTGTGCTGGCCGTATTAGGAATACTTCTGCTTCCAAAATATGGTGTGGGTGCTGTCTATGCTGAATCACCTGGTGTCCTAGTTTGCTTTCTATTGTTGTGATGAACACTGTGACCAAAAGCAACAAGGGAGCAAAGGGGTTATTTGGCTTACCTAGGACGGCAAGGCAGGAACTCAAGCAGGGCAGGAACCTGGAGGCAGGAACTGAAACAGAGACCATGGAGGAATGCTCCTCACTGGCTTGTTTTTATGCAATCCAGGATCACTATCTCAGGGATGGCACTGCGTCCAGTGGGCTGGGCCATCTTACATCCTTCATCAATCAAGAAAATGCCCCACAGATTTGCCTGGAGGCTAATCTGATGACAGTATTTTCTTAATTGAGCTTCTTTCTTCTGAGACAAACAGACAAAAATAAAACACACGCACACACAAACACACACGCACACACAAACACACACACACACACACACACAAACACACACACACACACACACCCCAACCTGCACATCTGGGGAGATAATGAAGTATTCAGATTATAGAGCATTAACTACTCCCCCTAATGGTTAAGTAGCAACCCTGGATGAAGGCCTGAAACCTGCATATTTTTCCCCCTGAATATAGTTAGCTTTATTATAAAGAATATAAAAATTACTACCCACGTTTTTAAAAAGACTGTTTGGAACACATGTTCATGAAAGAGGAATTGCTACGCTTTGCAAAGTCAGTCTGTCTGCTGTCAGAAATATCACTCCCATTATGTCAATGGAAGACCAGTGATGGAGACAGTGGAGTAGCCACATTCTCTTCTGCTCCCCTCATTCTAGTCTGTAGGCATCACTTGGTACCACAAACAATACATGATCGATTTTCAAAACTGTTGGGTCCAATTATATATCAGGAAACCGGCATATTAATGAGCTCTTCAGGTGACTCAGGTACAGGTGGAGCACACAGTCATCATCCTGAATCTGTGGAAAGGATTCAGGAACCTCCAAGGCCAGCTCCAGGGACTTGGTGGCAACAGGACATGTCATCACCAGCCACCAAGATGTGACACATTTCTACTGTCACCACCACGAGCAGTGTGTCCTCTCCCTGTGTGTGTGTTGCATCACCTTATAAAAGGACCTGTTCCTTTTCCTCCCTCTCTCCCTTTCCTGGTATTCCTCACCCAGAGACAGTCTCTGTGTCCTCCCACATGAGACCTGTTGCTTGGTGTGACTTTATGGATTCCACCTGCCTTACAACTCTGCAGCAGAAATTACAACACAACAGGCTTCAGATTGGCCTTGTCCCATGAGCTATGTATGTCCCAGAAGAGCTGTGGCTATGCTGAATATCTTGTAATTCAAGTCAGACCCTAAATGCACTTTGAGATTTCACTCCAAAGAGGTGCCATTTGCAGGGTGAAAGGCATTTTCTCTTGCTTTTTCATTTTCCTAAATGAGTGCTCACCTCTATGCCTCCCAGACAACTTAATTCAAAAATAAAATTTTAAAAAGTGCGTAGAAATCAGCTTCGCAGAAGACTCATTCTTGATCTCAGGAGTAAGGGGATGGGGAAGATCCATGGCAGAAGACAAAACAAATTGAATTCCAAAGCTAAGAGTTAAGCTCCTCCAGACCGAAGCATTATTTGTTGTTGAATTTATTGTCACTGATCACCTGGGACAGGTGAGACAGGCCAGGCCTCGCCTGAATGCAGCTCAAAGCTTGATGCTCTTGAACTTGTGGTTACTGAGAGGTTGTGTTGTTGCTTCTGTTCAGGAGTAACAGCCATGGGGTTGAGATGCTTTTCAACTGGACTGGAGAAGGAACAAGCCAGAGCTATCTTGCATCCCAAAGTGTCTTGGGTTGTGACAGAAGGTATTTCCTTCCGAACTCTCATTTCCAGTCTTCTGGCTTGCCTGTCATTTTCTCACTTATAGGACAGACTGAATTAGAGTGGGGTCAATGGTAGAGGCTCTTGGAGCTGCAGCCATTCTCATGGAGCAAACAAGGTTGGGATCTGGGGGCTTAACGAGGGAGATGTCCCAGGCAGCTTTCATCATTCTAGGCTGGCCAGAATGCTGGGAGGTGGGGTAATGAGGACCAGGCCAGGTAAACAAGTAACAGGTGTCTGTGTGTTGGAGGCTGCCTCAAGTCATGCCAAATCAGTGGTTTATGCTGTTGGGCTAGGGAGAACAATCAACCGGATTTATGGCCTAAAGTCTCCGTGTAATTCACGTCAATGGAGAGGGAGGAGATGGTATTCAGAGGGACCAGAAACAGAACAAAGTCAACGAGGACAGGGGAGCGGTACCAGCCATGGGAGAAAAAGAAAAGATGTTATAAATGCTAGAGAGAACTGAGTGTAGCAACATGCCTTTGTAACCCCTGTCCTCAGTAGCTGGAGAGATGATGACCAGGAATTCAAGCCATCCTTCATTACAGTTAGAGTTCAAGGCTAACCTGAGCTACAAGACACCTAGTCTCCAAAATAAGTATATAAACAAGCAAATGCCAGAGGAAAAGCATTGCTTTTTAACACACTTCCTGCTATGCTCTTGACTGTGTTGGCATGTGTACTCTGTGTCCATGGTCACTCCTTTGATCCCCATCAGAGCTGTAAGGCAGGCTGGTTGTTCCATATTAGCCTGGAGACTGATGCCTGTAGATAGCTCATCAGTGGAATGGCCATGAAAAAGGCTGGGTCTCCACTCTCTGTGCCTAACGCTGTTGAGTTAATAAGCTTCCTACTTTCAGCCCTGGTCAAGTGACATTTCACACAAGGAACAAAAGTTGAAGGTACGCCCCCCTCCCCGAGACTCAACCATGAACCCCAAATGGAAGCCAGCAAGTTTTCTGGTGCCTTACTGCACAGGCCATCCAAAGCTACTGACTCCTTGGGAGAAGAGGGGGTGTCAGATGAAGGCCTGGTCCAGGGGTCATTAATGTGGTGACACACAGAAGATAGAGAGGGGAAACTCTCAAGGAAGTTGACAGTGGCAAGGGAGGTAAGGCCTGGGCTGCAAAGACCCTTATCAAGACTGTGGTGCTGTTGGTCATAGGACAAGCCGCAGAGCCTGAGGGGGACTGTGGGTAGTTGGCTCTGGGCCTATAGTGCAGTCACCATGGTGCCACATGCCTCTGGAATGAGAACCTGGGTCCTGGAGCCAGAGGAACTTCAGTTCAAGTCCCAGCCCTGCACATCCCAGTTGTGTTTGCAGAGAGAAGATCATGTCATTTAGTTTCAGCTTCTTCACATGCAAAGTGGGAGTCATAATGACTGTAAAGCTTTAAAACAGTCATCACAACCAGCGCCTCTAAAGTAAGCACCAGTAGTTACTACAACTACGTGGAAAACCATGGTGGGTGGCTTCTTTTCCTCCCACTAGCCGGCTGTTCTTTCATTGTTATCCTTCGGAGCCTCTTCTCTCTGTCTCTTTTACCTTTCCCATCTAACTTTTTTTTTTTTTTTTTTTTTTTTTGCACATTTCTTTTGGTCAGATTTTTTTTTTTCTTACTGGAGAAAGATTTATTTCTTTCTGTGTACACAAAAGATCTGAGTCTTGGGAGGTGCTGTGGTCCTGCCAGGAGACACGGCCAAGTGCAATCCTTGCGAAGCTAATGGCATTCTAAAATTTAGCAATGACCAATAAGCCTAGCCACTGCCTTCAGTGGGGAAGGTACACTTTACAAGATGAATGGAGAATCCTGACAGGGATTGTGTAGAAGGAGCTGGAAGGACTGGAAGGCTTCTTCAGAAGTGAGTCTTGCTACTGGAGACCAAGGTACTCACAGTAGGGTGATGCAGATGGAGAATCTTTAAGGATCTTCTAGGCCACTGTTTCCAGAAGACATAATGAAGAAAACTTGTAGGCTGTAAGTGCTTCCAACTTCAACTATATATTTACTATGAATACAACAGGCTATTTAGTCTTCTTTTTTTTTTTTAACATTTAGGTGGCAATAGGGAATTTAGTTTTGAAATAAATATATCCAAAGAAGGGCATTTAGTCAACAACAGCAGCTGGTGACTCACGCGTGGCAAAATCACCAGCCTGGAAGCCTAAGAGTAGAGTTGGGGAACTCCTGTGCTCTGTAATGTTGTATGGAAGAAAAACATGGAGACCGAGAAAGTCTCAGTGACTCGCTGGCTGTCACAGAGTGAGTTAGTGGTTGAGTTTAGTCATAGAAAATGTACTTCATTGTCCCCCAAACCCTAAGATAATGGGAAAAGTGACGCATGACACTTGGGATCCAGGAGATGGCTGACAGGAATGGCTTGCAGCTCTGCCCGCAGCTTTAGTGAGGGCTGGAATCTCTGTTGCTTCCTGTTTTCTTCCTTAGTTTCTCCTTTCAGTCTCCAGTGGTCCAGCTGTGGTGGGAGGGACTCAGCTTTGGAGGAGGCCCGTATCATCTTGCTCTGTTGGCCTTGGATTGCGAGGCCAAGCTGTGGTTGCCTGTGACCTTACTTAGGCAAAGACACCATTTCCAGCTGGGATGGGGTCTGCTTCAACACCTGTACGGGGTGGGGGTGGAGACGGTTGGGGTGGCAGTGTGGGAAGTGGGTGGGTGTCACCTCCACCCCCATCCTGCCAACCTTGCAGGGCTGTTACAGAAAACAAGGGGGATTTTAGAAGCATTTTAGAAGTGCAGGAGACATGGCCTTAGACTATTACATTCACAGTCTCCCTCTGTCTCAGAAGCCAGGAGGTGCCTCAGTGCTGACCCTAAGCCATCCTGGCTCCAAAGCCTGACCCTCTTCTGACTCTGAGCCCAGAAAATGCTTCTCTTTACCCAACAGCCTGGGTTGCTCTTTCTTATAACTAACCCACCCCTGTCCCCTACCCTCACCCCCCACCCCCACCCCTTGAACATAATAGTGTGTGTTGAGTTTCATTTTGATTTTGTTTTTTAACAGCATTCTCTTCCTCCTAAGAATAAAATGGAAGCCCAGACCTGAGAATGAGGCCTGCCCTAGACCCTGGCCACCAAGCTGCTGAATCCTTCCTGGGACTGGCTCAGAGCAGGTACCCATCCATCCTCAGCACTTCTGGGGCCACAGGGTCCCCTGTGTGAAGAGGCAGACTTCTCACCACCAATGGCCTCCCCATCCCAACAGACACTCGTCCTGCAAATGTCACACACATTCATGGTCTTCTAGGTCAGTTGTTTGTTTGTTTGTTTTTTTTGTGTGTGTATGTGTGTGTGTGTAGAAACTGTACAAAACAATGGATCTCTCTGAGATGTTATCTCAGATCTCCAGCATCTTTATGTTTTGTCTTGGAAGCAGATGTGTGGGGGCAGGAAAAAAGGCAGAACTGGGGTCAGCATATGAGTCTTTTAGTTAGGCATTGTGATCCACACCTGAAATGCCAGAACCAGGAAGGCTGAGGCAGGAGAATTAGGAGTGAAAGACAAATTTTGACTACATAATGAGAACTTTTATTTAAACAACAACAACAACAACAACAACAACAACAACAACAACAACTCTGCTGCCAATGTAGTGGCTCATCCCTATAATCCAACTACTTGGGATGATGAGGCAGGAGGATAGGTGCAAATTCCACATATACAGAGATACATACATAGACACACACACACAGATACACATACATACACATACACACAGAAACACACATGCCTACAGAAATACACAGACTCATATGTACATACACACACAATTTTTTTTGTTTTTGTTTTTCTGTTTTTGATTTCTCAAAACAGGGTTTCTCTGTGTAGCCTTGGCTGTCCTTGACTTGGTTTGTAGACCAGCCTGGCCTTGAGCTCATAGAACTCTACCTATCTCTGCTTCCCTGAATGCTGGGATTACAGGTGTGTTTCTTATACACACAATTTTAATGACTTGACTCACATTCAAATTCTAAAATCAACTCAGATTCAAAATGTAAAGAGTAAGTAGGAGGCTGGAGACCTGGGGAAAGTTGGTCTTATCATTTTGGTCAGAAGGCAGCCCTGATAGTGGACTTTTTTCTTTAAGGTACCTACATCTGTCTGTCTGTCTGTCTGTCTGTCTGTCTGTCTGTCTGTCTATCTATCTATCTATCTATCTATCTATCTATCTATCTATCTATTTATCTCTATCTATTTGTCTATCTATTTTCTATCTTCCTATCTATTTATCTATCATCTATTTACATAGGCCTTCAACCAATTAGATGAGACCTGCCCACATTACAGCTAGTAGTCTGCTCTGGTTAGAAATCCACTGATTTGAACCTTAATTTCATCTACAAGAGAATACCTTCATAATTCCATCCAGATACACTTACTTAAATATCTTGGCATTGTGGCCTTACTAGTAGGTACAAATTAACCACTGGAATGTATAAGTGTACAGTATGACATGCAGAATAGCACACCCTAATCTTACTGAGCATTTATTGGTGAACTAGGTACCATTCTCTTACTGAATAATTTCTAGCTGTGGCCACAGTACAGTGCCCACCAGTCGACAATAATAAAAGGTGGTTTCCAACATAGAAGGCGACTGTGAGTAAAAAGGAAGGTGTATGAGCACTAGGCAGACTGCAGTTCAGGTACCACAGGCAGGAAGGATCAGAAAAAAGCACTCAGTTACTTCATCTCCGAGTTTCTTTTTCCTCATGTGTAATACAGAGTTAAAAATAGTGCTTACCTCATTCACAAAGCGGGCCACTCAACAAATATTTATCAACTGAATCAATGTTGAAGAAATCGCCAAGGCTGTCGCCAGGATTACAGGAGACAGTCTACTGAAAGTCCTTGACTTGGGGCCTGACTAGTGATGGAACACAGTGAATCTGGCTGTCTGTGTACAGGGATATTTTCCTCCTGAACCCTGTAGATACAGAGCCATGCACAGTGCTGCTGGGACTCACCTTGCAGGGACCCAGGGAACAGTGTGGCTCCCAGGAAGCTCTGGCTTCTAAAGGCAGTGATTGGACAGCAGTCTCCCAGACCTGCATCAGGACTGTTTTGACTTACTTGTTAGCATCATTCAGGGCAGCCAGTTCTCTATGGCTCCCAGAATGTGTACTTGGAGCCCTGGCTATAATGAGTCTTGGCACTGAGATGTCTCTGAAGACCCAGGTAATGTGGTCTGGATCCCGGTGAGTCCCTACATCTGTGCCAGCATGCTCTGCCAACAGCTCTGCCACGGAGTCCACTCACTGCCTCTCAGAAGAGAATGGCTGCCTTCTCCTCCTGAGCCAGAACCTCCCTAGGGGTACCATCAATTAGGCTAATCATCCCCAACTCTCCTAAAACAAACTGCACCATTGATGGGGTTAATCTGAGCCCAGGGACAGCAGGAATACTACAAGTCCTTAATAGCTCATGCATCCTTCAGTGAGGGGCGATGTTGTACTAGTCAAAGGCACTCAGCTCTGACACTCACCAGTTGTGTGACCTTGGTCAAGTTTTTCCATCCCTCTTATGACTCAGCATTTTCAGCTGTACCGTGGGTGATATTATACCCATGTAAAAGGTTCTTAGGCTGTCTGGGTATGTTAATATATGTAAAGTGCATAAGAACATGTTTGGGCATAAGATGTGTGCAGTAAGCAGTAACTATTTCTGTCACTATTATGTGTGATTATGATAACTATTGTGACTTTCCCCTCTACTGTGATCCAGAAATTCTACTGGCTTTAAGGGAAAGAACACTGAATCCTATAAACCCTCTCCCTGGTTTTGTGAAATTTACATAGTTTTGAGGATGGAAGAAAACAGCTTCTGATTCTCTGGGTCCCACGGAAATGCAAAGACTATTTCCCCGCTAGTGCTTGTGTTGCTGGTCTGGGAACCACTATGTCAGAAAACAGCTGGTGGGCACCTCTTCTCACAGCTCAGTGATGCAGGCTAGAGAGGAAGTCCTTGAGCATCATCCATCCCCTGGGATGCCTTGTTGTTGGAAGAAGCACTGGAAAGATGTTCAGTGGTTATTAGGTACTCTGGCCCAGGAGGGGACACACTTCAGTTCTTCCCACAGTACACCCACCAGAACCATCACCAAGAACCACCCGACTCAAGGCAGTGTGTAGAGCAGAAGACACAGGGATTCATGATTTTTCCATGTACCCAGACAGAAAGGAGGGGGCGGGATGAGTTCTAGACAGCCAACCCAGGAGTCTAATCCACATCCAGACATTTTAGTCACTCTTAGTCATTGCAAAAATTCATTTTAAAAAATCTCCTGAAGCAAAAAGTTATATAAAGGAAAACTCAAAGGAAGGTATGACAAAGAGGGGTGCGCATTTATGGCCAAGGTGGAGAAGCCATATGAAAAATCCGAGTGCTAATTAGCTATTGTATTGGTGCCAAAGACTACAGCAACCACTCTGCAGAGACCTTCAAGCCCATTGCTCTCTGGCCCAAGCTGCTCTCACATTTCCTGTCCTGCTCTGTTCAGAAATTTCATATACTTGTTCCATCCATGAAGTCCTGGGTGTTCATCTTAATATTTAGGGAAGGGGGAAGCAAAACAGTTGTGTAATGCTTTTGGCCCATTTAGAGAACACCCAAACATCTTGCTTCCAGGTCATGGCCTTTTACTGATCACCAGCATCCTCTATAGTCCCTTAAGGTTCCATGGCACCCCAAATGTGATATGAGACTACTGTTTAGACAGTAAAGGTTTGTGTGTTACTTGGGGAGGGTTCTGATTCAAGAAGCTTTATAATGCAGTGAGAACATGTGAGGTAGGAGAGGCGGGATGAGGAGGAGAAATAGAGGAGGAGACACTGACACTTGTTATCGGTGCTTCCTATTTTCAAACAATTTCTTATTGTTTTAAAATAAACAAGTGCATTGGAGCGCTGTCTGCCAAGCAGCATAAAAAGGCAGCTTTACAGAGGTTGAGTTGTTGGGCTCAAAGCTCTACAGTCTGGTTTTGGCTCCAAACCACTGGGAAGAGGAGACAAGAAGAGGGGCTGTTGGCTGGAGCTGAGGGTTATGGAAACAAGGATAGGGCATGCACGGAGAACCTGGCTGTGTGCCTGGGTATATTCCAGGGCAAATAATTCATCATTTATTTCTCTGCTCCATCCCATGTATTAGAAGGAATTATATGTTATTATAGAGTAAAAAAACCACTCAGTGAACTTTTATCCCAATTCCTATTTTCCAACCGTGTGTCTGGTGTATTAGTCTGCTGTTGCTGCGGTAACATATTAGTGCCAACTGATGGCTTGCAAATGCATGAACATGTTGCATCTCTATAAGCCATAGATCTTAATGGACTAAACTTAGGATGTTGGCACTGAATTTACTTGTCAGTATTCCAGGCTCAAGGCCACATTTCCATTTTTGAAGGCAGCACTGTGGGTAGAATCCTCGTAGCACCACTCCCCTCCCCCTCGCTTATAGCTTCTTCTTCTGGTTTGGAGGAGTCTTGAGATTACATGAGGCCACATGGATAATCCAAGCTACTTTTCCTATCTTGAGACCAGTTGATTGACATCCTATTTCTCCTTCAACATGTATAAGCTCATAGTCATAGGGCATAGATACCTCTGGGTGGTAACCTATCCTGTACACACGTGGGCCCAGAGAATGTTCATAGCTCATCTGAGAGCAGAGCTAGAGATGTATTTAATGTTCAGTATTCTTTCCACTCTATCCCATCACTTTCAGGCATGGAAATGGTTAAAAGCATGGATCAGGTAAGTCGGGTTTGAATATCTGCATTCAAGCTCTAACTCAACTTTACTGGGTGTAGAAACCTGGAAAAATTACTTAAGCTCTTGGTATCTCATGGCCCTGACTCTTAAATGTGGGTAATTGTAGAACCTTTTGATGGAAGGTGAAGCATGAAAACAGTGAAAAGTGCCTATCCCACTTTCAGGACACAATACTTACATAAATGATATAGAAAGATAGCACGCTTAGTCCGTGTGCTTGTTAGCTTTTTGTCTATGTGACACAAGCTAAAAATCATGTGGGAAGAGAAAACATCAACTGAAGAACTGCATCTACCAGATGCTCCCAGGCAAGTCTGGGGAGTATTTTCTTGATTAATGATAGACGTGGGAAAGGCCCAGACCCTTGGCAAGTGTAAGAAAGGCAAGCTGAACAAGCCATAGGGAGCAAACCAGTGGGCAGCCCTCTTCCGTGGCCTCAGTTTCCGTTCCTCTCTCCGTGTTCTTCCCTTGAGTTCCTACCCTAACTTCTATTAAGTTGGACTGTAAATTGTAAGGTAAAATAAACCCTCTTCCCCCACCCCTCAAGCTGCTTTTGATCACTGTCTTTATCACAACAAGAGAAAGCAAGCTAGGACAGGCCTCCTAGGACTTTTGCAGATAGCTGCCTAGTGCTGGATGGCGATACTGAAGTGCAGAGTTAAACTGGCTGAAATGTGGCCGCTTAGACAGTTTATTGGTACATCAGGCCAGTGACAAGGTCTCTGGTTCCCTAAGCTACAGTGTCCAAGCACTTTGTTAACTTCCAACTTAACCTACTTAAGAGAAAGAGTCTTGTTAGTGCTTTCAGAAGTCTTCTAGCCATCACACTTGAAATAGTCAGCTAAGCTCCTAACGTAAGATGTTCAGAGGTTAAGTTCCTTGGCTTCTCCTTTGCATAAAATCACTGTGGCTCACCACTATGTCAGTATATTTTCATAAGGTAAAGCACAGATCCATGCCTAAGGCTTCAGTATATTGTCTGATCATGAGTTTGAGTGAAAAATACTACTGTATAAAATTATATAGATATAATTCCTGTTGGTGGGTTTATGTCTTTTAGGCAAAGCAACATGCCTTTACTTGATCATTAATTTATTTAACAGAAATTACTGATGTTTTTGAGTACTGAGAAGTTGGTATGTTATTGCTTTTTAAGCTGTTGGAGTATTTCAGAGGATCTGAGATGTCACATCTCTTCTTCCTGGCCAAATTCAGCACTAACGGGAGAGAGTCAGTTGAGGGTCAACATGTCCACATAATTACTGATTGAAGTGTGGAGCCAAATGGCTTGCAAATGGTTCTAATCCAGTCCTGGAAGGCAACAGCTCAGAATTGGTCAGCATGTCCTGGAGCCTAGACCAGGAAGTGGCCCCCCTTTGTCCTGGCAGCCCATTCTTAAGGAAGAGAAGTCTAGAACATCTTCTCCTAAATCGACCAATCAGATAAAGCCTCTTCCTCCTCTGAGAAGGACTATTGGGAAAATAATATCAAGTATTTTCCCAATGAACCCTGATGAATTTCTTCTGTGTAGAAACATATGCAAGCTGAAGAAAGGTTCTCCCATAAGAGCAGCAGAGGGAGGGAAGAGAAACAGAAGCGGTTTTATTCAGTTCTTGAGGGGCTGTTCAGTCCACCACCTGGGAAGCTTCTAAGGTACCGAAGACTGTTAGAATCTGGGCACACTACCTCAGGAATGGCTGTGCTGTGAAGGAAAATGATTGAACCATGTGAGAGGCAGAACAGAGTCTAGTCTGCAGCATGGTCTCTGGGGCTGGGATAGGCAGAATTGGAAATAGACACAGAAATAGGGCTGAGGCTGTAGGGTGTTTGTAGTGCTTAGTTCCTATGGAAGGAAAAGTGAGGATGCAGGACTGGAAGAAAGGAGAAGTCAAAGAATGACTGACGTACTCTCAGACAACCTGGTGGGACCTTACTGTCATTGTAGAGGTCAGTGTGGCCTAGCCATTTGTAATGTCATATGCGCCAGTCTCTGCAGGGATCCAGGGAAGACCAGGCAGATCTCTATAGATGCCAGATATGGAAGACCCCACAGCTGGGTAGCTTCTCTCTGTGTCCCACATGCAGGCCCTCCGCTTTTAGCCCCCGCTCATCGTTCTGTCTTCTTCCACCACCGTCTATGTTCTTGACATTTTAGCCATGCCCAGTTGCCCTGGGCTGGGCAGATACTCCTCGCGGCATCAGCAGACCAATCTTTGTACCTTGTCAAGTGACATCAAGTCCTCTGAGAACAGAACTCTGCTGCCTGCACGTGGTCTCAGCACGTCCACAGGGTTATAGCTTGCTCACCTATGCACCTAGAGTATCTCGTAAGATCCTGGCATTTGTCAGGTGTTTTGCAGGTGGCTGTCCTTTCACCTGGCCTCCTGGGACATGTCCATCTCCAATACACATTTAATAGATGCTTTTGTGTACGTTATGTTGGCACTCCCAGACACCTGTGTGTTGTCGCCTCCAGGGTACCAAGAATAGAAGCTCATACGTGCATACGCTCTTTCAGGAAATACTTTTAAAAAAATTGTATTAAATCAAAGCTTATCTTCCCTGGCCAAAAAAATACTCAACACAGGATTTGGAAGCAGAGGGGAAACCCACGCAGGTATTCCAGCCACAGGGGCAAACAAGATCTCAAAAGGCACTGGAAATAATTTATTAAGGAAGGAAGCCAGCATGGCAGACACCCTTCTGAGTTTGTTTTATATCTATTCCAGGGAAGAATTACTCAGAGATCTATAAAGATAAGTGAGTCCGGAACTATCAGATCTTTAAGACTTGAGAGTTGTAAAGTAGAGAGATGGGCAGGAAGAAAGGCAAACAAGGGGGCCCCGATGCCATTGCCAACCCCTTTACGTCCAGGTATAGAAACTAGTCCTCTGTGATGCTTAGGAAGACCCAAAGAAGCAAAGTGTTCTACCCTTCTCCCCCCTTCAGTCATTGGCTGGGCCTCAAAGGCTATGGGGAGGTAAGATCTAATGCAGCAAAGAGAAATGGGCCTTCAAACCAGCCAAACAGGAAAAGGAAAGGCCCCTTCAATTGTTCAGGTGTGAAGAGGAAGATGATGGCAATAGCATCTTTCGTCAGCCACTCCCCATGGGGGATAAGCTTTCCTATGCTTCTCAGAGCTTGCAGAGAAAGGCTGCCTCCTTCTCCATTAAAAGCTGGCTTGTAATCGGATGGTAACGCTGACTAGATTAGGCCTCTTTGGGCCCAAGTCAGAGCCACAGCTGTTTATTTGGCACTTCTTGTTCCCTTTGGTTATTCTGTGGTAGATATTTCTTAAGACTATTTTTTTATTTTATTTTTAAACTTCAGAGGTTGAACAAGTTTGAAGGAGTCTTTTGTGAGGCCAGCAAAAGGTGTATATATGACTTTCAGGTCCTTTCTGTCACCTGGGGGCCAGTAGCCTTTCAGCAAAGCAGCTCAGTGACAATAGATGAACTTACTGTGGTCTGGTTATTTTATCTCTTCCTCCTAAAGACACCACAAGGCATTGCTGATGATTCCCTCTGCAGCAGGAGGAAGCTGAAGGCCAGGAACTCTGGTTTCCTAGTCAAAGTCACCACCGTACGTAAGTGGCAATGGAGAGGCACAGCCTCAAGCATGGCAAGTGTAAGGTACTAATTTTTTACCTGGGGCGATCCTGTTTCTTACTCACACTCTTCCAGAGAACATTAACAATATTTGCGGACATTTTGGTTGTCACAGTGGGCCTGGGCGGAGTTGAGACTGGGGATGCTGTTGAACATGCAACACAGAAAGCAGCTGCCCACCCCCACCCCCAACAAGTAACACTGGTCCTAACATGGCAGTGGTGCTGAGGGTGAGAAATACTGCTGAAGAGAAATCCTCTGTGGACATGGGCCGCTCTGAATTCTTCACCTCGGTGTCACTCATCTGAGTGCCTGAGTGTTGTACTCATAGGATTCGGCATCTCATTGGTTCTCGGTTGCTTTCTTGTGACTTCAGTTGTCAGCTGTGTGTGTGTGCAGAGGTTTCAGCTCTCCACCTCCCACTCCTCCTCAGTACTTGGAACACAACAAGCACTTGCTCAGTGAGTATTTTGTTAAATTGGCGAATCAGCAGATGGACACGGAGAAAGCACAGTGCCGTAAAATCACAAAAGCAAAGTGGCCAGCACAGAAGTGAGTCCTGCTTCCGGCTGAATCCAAATCCTGGGCTCCCTGGCCCTGTGTGGCGGGGTCCAGTCTGTGTTCTGTATGCGCTCAGAGCCCAGCACGGGAGACAGAAAGTCAGTGAGTGTCAGGGTGTGATGCCAAAATTCAGACTGGGAAAGAAACAAGGGGCAGAGGAAGGATTGGAGAAACTCGGGCTGCGCTGAGTCCTGGTACACGAAGACCATGAGAGAATGCAGTAGAGAGCTGTCCAGATACTAGAAGAGCGTCTCACCATGCCTGCAGTCAAGCTTTCTCTCCTTTTAGCAGAGATGGTTAGTAGAACATTTATCCTTTCCTAGTCCTCAGGGACTTCAGATCTCTGACAGTCTTCAAAAATGATGGCTAGTAGTAGGACAAATGTAAATTCAGGATCTAGAAGGACCCTGAAGTCAAGAGCCTGGCTGGCATCGGCGCACATCTGTCAGATGCTGGCTCTAGTAGAAGCAGTGACTGAGTGTGGGAGCAAACTCCCACGGGCTCGAAGCTGGAGCAGCTGCAAGGAGGAACAAGGCAGAAGGGCTGGGTAAGGGAAGGGAGAGGTGGGGAGGGGCTGTGGGTGAGTGAAGGAGCTGGGAGGAATGGGGCAAGAGAGAAAGAGGGGGAGGAAGAGAGGCAGGGGAAGGAGAAGAGAGGGAAAGACAGAGGAAAGAAAAAAATGAGGGTAATAGTAAAACCAGGAAGTACCCTTTTGGACATCTATCACCACAAATAATGCAGACGTTCTTAAAATTAAATATAATATTAAAGTTACCTTTCATACCAAAAATATCCCCACGGGTCATTCTATCTTCTATGGGCATTAGTTCTCATGATCTTCTTTAAAATTTTTTATTTACTTATTTATTTTTATGTGTGTATTTATGTGTGAGTTTGTGCATGTGTGAATGTAGGTGCCCATGGAATCCAGAAGATGCCCTCAGATACCCTAGAACTGAGCTTATAGGCAGTTGTGAGCTACCTAACATGGGTGTTGAACTGAACTCAGGTCCTCTAGAAGAGCAGAAACCTGCTCTCAACCGCTGAGCCATCTTTCCAACCCTTCTCATGGTCTTTTTAATAGGTACAAAATTCCCTGATGCATACAGATTTTAACCAGCGTAAAGCCATTGTAGGCAATTATTTGAATTCAGATGTAGGAAATCAGTGGGGATGGGAACAATTGCTTTGGATAGGTGGAGAGGAAAGAGGCGGGGCAATGGGAAGAAGGGTGGAGCCGGGGGTCCACAGAGAGCCTATCAGAATACACTTCAAGTTCTTGCATGTCTCAGGGTAGAGGAAGCTGTCTGGAAGGAGACAGGGGTGACAGTGGCTCACTGGGGGGGGGGGGTTCAGGGCAGTCTGGGAAGGTCGTTTGTCTGAATGGACTTTGCAGACAGATTGTTCTCCAGAGGGTCCTTGGTGACACTGTGGTTCCCAGAGTACTGTAAAGCCACTGCTAGGTATTTGTTTTTCCATCTTCAAACAAAACAGACAGGAACCATGCAAATGACCCAACGACTCTCATTTAATTATGCCTCAGGGCAAGGAAAAGAAAGGAACAAAGTCAGGAAGTTATTAATATAAATAGAAGTGCTTCCTGTACATGCTAGGTCTGCAGGTCACATCTCACACTTTCTGTCGGGGCCTCTGCTTCAGGAAAAAGGAAAGTGCTTTAGAGAGAGAGGCGCTCAGCCAGTCGGAACCTAAGATCATGGCTCGGGACGACTTCAGTTGCTAGTCTTTCCTGAGAATTGAAAGTGAAGCTCAATGTTTCCTAAATAAAGGTTTTTGTTTTTTTTTTTTAAATGTACTTCCCAGAAAGCAATAGTCCTTTAGAACAAGACTCTGGCCTATTAATCATGAAAAGACGATTAATGCTAACATCAGTCATGTGCTCATGCCAAATGTTCCTATAATAATTGTTTATAAAAGAGCTTATTTAAGAAAATGTTGGTTCCCAAAAGGGTAGTGTATGTCCCCACAGGAGCAAATTAATAGAAGCAAACAGCAGTGTCTTTGGAATCCCTTAGATAAATACGTCTGTACACACTATTCCCTTAATCCCCATCGTGCCTCGGGTGACAACCTCACTTCTCTTTGAAAGCTAGCTCTGAAAACATTGTATCTTATGTCCTGCATCCTGGTTACCATTCTATCTCCCAACCCCAGCTCCTGTGGTTCTTTCTTTCTCTATAGTTACTGTATTCGGTCCTATCCAATACCCAAGAGGACAGCTCCCCAGGGCTGAGCCTGGTGTTTCTTAACTGTTACTATGTCCTCGGCATGCTGTCTGGCTCACAGTAGGTATGTAGTAAATATTAGTTGGAAGAGTGAATGTATGGGTTCTAGCATCACTGATGCGCATCTGTTTGCCTTGCCAGCCCCAGTTTCAGCTCAGAGAATTGGAAGCCAGAGAGGTCTGTCTGAACCAACCGAATCAAAGAGTTCCAGAGGCGTTGCTTCACAAGGCATACACTTTCAACACAGAGAATTTGCCTGTCCGATGAGAAATTATCATAGCTGGCAGGAGTGGGGCAGGGGACGATAAAAGCATCATATAGTCTCCATATGTGAGCATTCCATGGTGCCTCTGTGTGATTGGAGTTCTTGCTGAGAGACACCTCACCAAGGGCTGCAAGTAATAACAGCAGGCATGGTGCCAAGGGATTTAGCCATGCTAACTCAGTTAATTCTTATAGCTAGCCCCATGGGGAAGGACTAATTATCACCTTTTTCTGCAGATGAAACTGGGACACAAAGAAACCCTGTGGGTGCACATGGACTGGAGCTCCTAGGCTGCCCCAGGGAAAGTGGGCGGGGCAAGAGATCATCAGGCAAGAGCCTGCCCTAGTTTTATCTGCATCTATATTAGCACTCTATTAAGTGTTATATATATTGGGTTTCTGTAAAAATTAGTAAAGCGTTTTTTTTTTTTCCTCCTAGGATTACAAATACAAACTGATGTTTTTGTTCTAAGGCTAGAAGTACTCAAAATCTAAATGCTAAATGCTGCAATGTCAATTTCATATAAGAATCAAAGTCAAGGCTAAAAAAAAAAATCTCCATTCCAAATAACCCAGGCATCCACTACCTGTTCCATATGGCCTGCCTATCTAGAGTCTCTGCGATGGCTCTTGAGCTTCTAAAACTTTTAAATCAAGAGGGTTTTTTTTTTTTTGTTGTTGTTTTTTTTTTTGGATAAATCTTTTGCTTCTGGAGGTATGCTCTGAATTGATACTAAGTAAGACAGAGCAATCCGAAGGTTAATTTGAAAGTATTTGTCTGGGAGTTTCTAGAGAAAGAGAAACATGAGAGTCGGGTAAAGGCAGACAGAAGGGGATATGGACGGAAGGAACTCATGGGATTGGCTAAGAATGGGAGAGGTATCTGTTAACCCTGAGATAAAAACACAGCAGTGACGAGCTATAGTAGCAACATGAAGGGTTTCCCATGCTTGTGGTGGCTTAAATGAAAACATCTTCCATGGATCCAGATGTTTGAATACTTTATCCCCAGATATTGGTGCTATTTGTGGAGGATTAGGAGGTATGGCCTTGGCAGGGGAAGTATGTCACTGGAGGTGGGCTTTGAGGGTTTAAAAGACTCACACCATTTCTAATTACCCCTCTCTGTTTTACTGCTTGCAGTCCAAGATGTAAACTCTCAATTTTCAACTCCAGCTGCCAAGCCTCTGCTCTGTCATCATGGACACTTGCCTCTCTGGGTCCAAAAGCCCTGATAAATTCTTTCTTCTGTAATGGTTCTGCTATGGTGTTTTATCACAGCTCTAGAAAGGTAACTAATACAATGCCTGACATGGGACATCTACACAGATAAACGCTTTATATTCTGTCATTGCTATCTTAAATTGAAATTGGTCCACTCCAAGAGGAAATGGGACTTTTCAAGCGGGTAAAGGAATCTAAACCGATACCTATGTAAAAACAAAACACAAAATCTGAGTCCTTAGAGCCACTGTATCATAAGGCTACAAAGTCATGGATTTCTTGTTCTTTAGCAGCTCTTGGGTCTACTCTAGAGTGAAGGTTTCTCTGGTCCTGCCTTGGGGATGATATGGGCTGACTTAACCTCTTTGAAGGAAGGCAGAACCAGGCTAGGCGGATTCAATTACCACATACTCAAATGTCTGAGGTTCTCTGACTTGGGTGCCAAGCTTTTCAGTGCCCTAGCAGGAGACAGAATACTGAAACTCAGGCTGGTGAGATGGCTCAGTGTGTTAAGGTATGTGCAACCAAGCCTGATGACCTGAGTTTGATCTCTTGGGAGAAGATAACTGACTCCCTCAAGTTCTCTCTCTCTCTCTCTCTCTCTCTCTCTCTCTCTCTCTCTCTCTCTCCTCCTACTAATTTGCTTTTTATTGCTGTGATACACACCATGACCAAAAGCAACTTGAGGAGAAAAGGATTTATTCAGTTTACAGTTTCATGTCATAGTCCATCAATGAAGAAAGTCAGGCCAGGGATTCAAGGCAGAAGCCTGATGTCACGGACTGACACAGACATGGTGTGCTGGTTTTCTGTCCATGGATTGCTCAGATTGCTTTCCATACACCCAAGGCCCACCTTCCCAGGGATGGTGGACCCTCCCACAGCCATCCGGGTCAACCTACATTAATCTTTAGGCAAGAAAATGCCCTACTTTAGGCAAGAAAATGACCAGTCTACAGCGCAATCTAATGGAGGTGTTTTCTCAGAAGAAGTTCCATCTTCCCAGCTGGCCCAGGCTTGTGTCAAGTTAACAAAAAATACCACTATGAACATAAACTAAATAAATGTACATGTAATAAAACCACCAAGGCTTCAGGGTGTCCATCCCTTAGAGATGTAACCTTAGAGAGTAAGGGCTCGCCAGTGAGCAAGTTGAAAACAATGACCTGAAGTAATTCTCAATACTATAGGGCCCTTTAAAGTTTTGAAGAGTGTCCGTGTGTGTGTGTGTGTGTGTGTGTGTGTGTGTGTGTGTGTGTGTGTGTGCGCGTTTCCCCAGCACTCCCCTATAGTGGGGAGACTAGACTACAGATCAGAACAAAAGAAACATTCCCAGAGGTCCACATGCATCTCAGGGAACAGCCAACTAAGAACTAAGTCCATGTCTGTGTGGGTCATTTCCTCTTTCCAAGCCACCAGCAAAGAGGAAGAAGGTCCAAGGAGGAATTAAAAGTGTGAGGGCTAGAAATCCATTTGCACTAAGGGTCCCAGCGAGGCTGGGACAATTTGGTGAGAGACTCTAGCTGCATGGGGCTTGCTGGCCTTGTTCCTTCTAAGCTTGGGTAGGGGCCCGAGAGGCGCTATGCCCAGAGGTATTTTTGTCTTGTTGCCTCAACCCAGGCAGCTCCACTTGGAATGATTTATGATGATTTCTTTGGTTTGTTTTGTAAACACAGCCTACACCATGGGAGGGAGTTTTATTCCCAGGGTCTTCCTTTGGGGTGATACTGCTTTAAAAATATTTTGCTGAAGGCAGAAGTTACACTGTACGTGTTCTTAAGTAGTTTAGCCTAGAACATTAGATGCATGGGAGTCACTGGAGGTTACCTAGCCCTGCTCCCTTATTTTATGGTTTGTGGAGCTGAGGTCCAGCATAAGCTAGCTAGAGAGAGCAGCCGTCTGGAAAAGGCTTACAGAACCCTCAGATATTCCTCCAGGCTAACTATGGTCCCAGGGAGAGCATATCATATACAACAATTGCTTTTGTTGAACTCAGACTTGGCCAGGGAGTTTTTGAGTAAATAAATAAATGGGTAAAATTGTGTTGTATAGGGAGTGAGGGGTTTTGGGGACTTTAACCAAGGTGGCATGCATTGACTTAGGGCTGTTGGTGGCTCTTGATGGAGACTTAGAAGAAGAAGGAGGAGGAGGAGGAGGAGGAGGGGAAGGAGGAAGAGAAGGAGAAGAAGAAGAAGAAGAAGAAGAAGAAGAAGAAGAAGAAGAAGAAGAAGAAGAAGAAGAAGAAGAATTATTCGTCTAGGGAGCAGGAGGAAAGCATGGGTTCTGGGTAGATTCTGAGGCAAGAGGGATTGAGGCACTGAACGGCGAAGATCGCAGGGAAGGTAAAACACGGGGCGGTGCATGCAAAGAATTGGATTAAATTACAGAGTAAGTGTGAAGCAGGGCAGTCTCAAATATGAGCAGATGGAGTGATGAAATTTGCCTTGCCCTTTTAGTAAGACTTCTCTGCCCACGTGGAAAAGCATATGCTGGAAAGCACAGGCCTGATGCAGACACTGTCTCCTTATTCTATCTAAAGTGGCTTCGGTGGTTCAGGATCCAAGTGTAGGGGACGTTGTATTCCAGCCAGGATTTCTTTGAAACCAGGTGTTAAGCACAAAGCTGAGTGTAGGACGCATGCCTTACAAAACCCTCATGGCCTGATTTGGGGCCGAAGCAAGACACTGTATTTCTTAATGTTTGAAAGACATCTTCCAATGTTTGAAGCCTGGCACAGGGAAAAGGTGCCAGGTCTTGGAAAAAGTCCGGCATGGAAAAGGGAGCACCAAACAGCTAGGTCCATGAGTAGAGCTGGTCTAGAATGAACCCTTCTCTCTCACAGGCCCCTTTAGCAGAGCATTTTACCACTTATGGAGCCTTCTTATATCCCACCCTCCCCACCTTATTTTCCTGTGTGTTTGCTGTCTACTTTTCCTTCTCTTCCCCCAACCTACTGCAGGAAGTAGTATGGTGAAGTCAAAAGACAAATCTGGGTTTGAATGATGACAGTTTTCACACTTACCAGCTGTGTTAGTCAACTGCTTGGTGCTGTGATGAAATACCTGTAATATCTCTTCATCACGGTGGCTTCATTCCATGGTGTGCTGAGTCCATTTGCTTTTAGGTTGTGGCGAGAAAGAACATCATGGTGGAGAGCATGAGGTTGAGTTAAGCATCTCACCTCATGGTGGCCTTAGAGTAGAAAGTGGGAAGAAGTGTTTAGAGACAGAAGCATCCCTCAAAGATGTGCTCTTAGTGACCTACTTCCTCCAGCCTAAAAGTCTATTCAGTGGCAATGTCATCAATGGGTTAACTAATTGATGGGGGTTAACATCCTTATGATACCATCTTCACCAGCTAAGAACACATGAACCTCTGGGCATGTATCTTAGCTTCTCAGATTCTCAATTACTATATCTGAAAAATGGGATATATTGCTAATTTCATCATACCTTGTAAGGTCTAGGTAAGGTAACATGTGGAACACACTTGTAAACTTGGTACACAGAAAGTATACAATGAGCTCCTCTGCTCACTCATTTTTCTTTCCAGTCTCTCTGGTACTACTGTGGGCATGTCTAGGCACTCAGATCATTATATTGACCACAACTTTATCAAATCTGGGGAATGTCTCAGTGACACCATAACCCAACTGTAACATGGGAAGAAAACTAGCTTCTGTCAAAGAGAGCCTGGATCAAGGGTCCAGGTGAGGGAATGGGTCTAGATGATGTCTAAGTGATGCTATCAACTGTCAAGACTCTGGAACTAGCTATGATTTCCTTCTGCAGTTTCCTCATTCAGTTCAATTTAAGCAGTCATCTTGTTTCTACCACTGTATGATGGGTCATGAGCTCATAAAAGACATCAGTATTAGTAAGCTGTAGGCCTGGCTAGTTGAATAATGCTAACAGGGTAGCCAGTGAATGAGATGTGGGTAATGGGATAATACTGTCCCATAAGGAAAATTACAGGAGCCTGGGTCTTTGTTTTGATAGAGAAAGACTCAGTACATCTTTGAATTTCTGTAGTCTGTCATAGGAAAAGGGGGGGGCGGTGAATGTTTTTGGGTTCTTTGTAGACAGAATATTGTAGCAATCACTAGTGATAAGGCACATTTTGTCTCTTTGAGAGGAGTAAAGCTGTGTGCTGTCTTTGGGTATCTAGCAGTAGA
This sequence comes from Acomys percivali, assembly GCA_907169655.1. Taxonomy (NCBI): domain Eukaryota; kingdom Metazoa; phylum Chordata; class Mammalia; order Rodentia; family Muridae; genus Acomys; species Acomys percivali. Next base: position 25,584,617 of record OU015744.1, on the reverse strand, counting down.
TCAGGCTGCCTAACAAGCAAAATATACTCAGTTTCAGCAATGCTCGGGCATAGGCTGGGTAAGTGCCCACGAGGGTGCTATAGAGGGCGTGCCTGTTGTGGGTGGGAAGTTGGTGGGTGACCTCTAGGCTTCCTAGTAATCTGAGGTACAAAGGTCCCAAGTTTCTGTTTTCAAGCTTCTGAGGCCGTTCTCTGGATGCCTTCCAGCTTCCTTCCTCTGGTGCTGACCCTGCAACTTACCTCAGTATTTCCGGAACGGAACACAGCTCTGGAGCCTTGCTGCACCAATGTGCTGTCCGAGACCTGCCCCATCTGCTGCTGGGGCATTCAATCCGCCCTGACTAGACAGCTTAGTTGTTATATTAGCTTTCTTTTGGAAACCTTGCCCTTTAAGTATTTGTGATTCTGTTCTCATACGCATACACATTTCATGCCTTAAAAGCTATACACATTAGCATCTGCCTCAAAACTTTAAAGTTTAGTGTTTTTGAAAAGCTGTGGCACAGTGAATGAACAATTTGGCAGCTAGATCCGAGTCCCAGCTCTATTACTTATTATCAATTTTGTCCTTCTTGAGCCTTGATATTTTTATCTACTAAACAAAGTGATAACATTTAGTTCACGCTACTTTTAGTCTAAATAGACTACAGATACAAAATGCATAGACTCAGGTCTCACATAGGGCTACTTATTTCTAATAAATATCAAAAGTAAATAATTATTAGATATTTTAGTTGTTTGCATTGTGTAACAGTTTCCTCCGAGACTGAAACAGCCCACCCTGCAGGGAAGCTATTGGAGCAGGGAGGAAAAGAACTCAAAATAGTTTCAGGAAGTCCCTAAAACTGACCAGATTAACTAGGCCCCCTACTAGGCAATAAAGATGCTGACAGTCACCCTCAGACAAGCCAGACCAGGGATGGGTTTAATTGCTGGCTGTAAAGAACATTCTCATACAAGCCAAGCCACAAAGACTCTGAGTCCAGACTAGCTACCTGGAAACAAACTGAAAGCATGCCAACTGCCTGGAAGAGGTTTAGACCAGAGTTACTTGGAAAGGACACTCTCCAACCTGCTGAGCTGCCTGTAGGTTTCCCAGCTTTTCTGAGCTGTCACCATGCTGGCTGAGGTGGGCCTTGGTAATGCAGCTGCCTTTGGGTCATTTCTGCTCTTGTAAGTAATCTCTCACCCATAGTTCCCTGTAGATAACCACAAGGAAACTCACTGGTTCACCGAGTCAGACTTTGGTGGTGTCTGTACTTTGATCTTTTGAGGGTTCCCAATTTGGGGTGAGTAGACCTGTGTGGTGCATCTCCCTAGGAAGTTTTGTCATACAGCAATTCTTTCATTTATTTTCTAGCGTATCAATTTTGAACTCTTCTTGTATATATTAGAAATCAGAATAACATTGTCATTTGAAAGGTTCTAGATGTTAGTACCCCAAATTGGGGTTTATTTTTTTATTTTTTATTTTTTTCAAAGATTTATTTATTTTATTTATTGCATATGAGTATTTTATCTGCAGAAGAGGGTATCAGATTACATTATAGATGGTTGTGAGCCACCATGTGGTTGCTGGGAATTGAACTCAGGACCTCTGGAAGAGCAGGTGGTGCTCTTAACCACTCAGCCATCTCTCCAGCCCCCAAATTGGGGTTTATAACTGAGAATACTGAGCCTCATCTAGTGGGAGCTGGAACAAGAACACAGGCATTTCTGCTCTTGTCTCATATGTTTCAATACATCATAATTTTGAACATTGAATAAATTACCTTGTTTCCCTGAAAAGAAAAACCCCAAATAACAAATGCTTTGACAATAAGTCATTAGATAAGACATTGAAAGCACAGGCAACCAGAACAAACTAGTTAAGAGAGCCATTTATATCAAACAGCTCCACACAGAAGAGAGCCATCAAGTGAGAAAGAGCCTGCAGAATGAAAGGGCTTGGGGATGCGGTCTTGTAGAATGTCGGAGGTGGAGCAGAAGGTTCAGGAGTTAAAAGTAGACTTGGCTATAGTTTGAGGCCAGCCTAGGTTACATGAGATCTCATTAAAGAAGAGAGAGGTCCCAGCACTCGGGAGACAGAGACAGGCGGATCGCTGTGAGTTCAAGGCCAGCCTAGTCTACAAAGCGAGTCCAGGACAGCCAAGGCTAACACAGAGAGACCCTGTCTCAAAAAACAAACAAACAAACAAACAACAACAACAACAAATAAATAAAGGAGAGAGAGGGAGGGGACAAACCACATATTGGACAAAAGCTTAACATCAAATATATATAAGGGGCACCTTCAGCTTAATAATAATAATAATAATAATAATAATAAAATAATAATAATAATAATAATAATAATAATAATAATAATAATAATAATAATAAT
>OU015744.1:25569198-25582225 GCA_907169655.1 Acomys percivali | reverse complement strand
ATAATAATAATAATAATAATAATAATAATAATAATAATAATAATAATCCTCAAATAACCCAATTAAAGTGTAGGCAAAAGAAGCACAGTCATCAGTAAATACATGAAATGTGCTCAATACTATGGATCATTAAAGAAACTTGCATGAAAACTCGGATGAGGTCAGGCCTGGAGTCTTATGTCTGCAATTTTCAGCAATAGGGGGGACTGAGGTAGCAGGATATCTACAAGATTGAAGTAAGCCTGGCTCGCACGATGCAGAGTAAGAGCCAGTCTCAGAAAACCAAAACAAAGAGATCCCAAAAATAACAAAATCCCCAGAAATAAGAAGAAAACAAACAAACAAACAAACAAACAAACAAAAAAAACAAAACAAAAAAAGAAGAAAAAAAAACTACAGTATGCTAACAACCTTGTATACTGTTGATGGAGTAGATTGCTGCAGTCCATAGAGATAATAGTATGAAGAAAATACTATCTGATACAGCAATCCTAATCTGGGTATATGTCTATCTTAGTCAGGTTCTCTAGAGGGATATATGTTTGTGTGTGTGCTTGTGTGTGTGTGTATGTGTGTGCGCGTACACACACACACACACACACACACACACACACGCACGTGTGTGCATGTGTGCATAATATATATATTATATATATAATTATTTATTATATCAGTTTACTTCAAAACAGTAACAACAGTTGGGCCATACCTGAGAGTCTGAGAACCTGGTAGTTTCTCAGTCCACAAGGCTGATGCCTCAGCAGTTCCAACCTGGTGGTGGACACACACTGGGGAGTTTCCTGGAAAGTCTCTGGTCCTCAGTCAAGGATGGAAACCTGGCAACGCTGGTTCTAATATCAGCAAAGGAATCAGCAGCCACAGCAACAGGGTAAACAAAGTCAACGGTGAGACGGAAGGCCAACTGAACAAAGGGTGCGTATTCTTCCTTCTGCCACGCCTCTTTTATCTTGGCTACTACCCAGAGAAGAAGCACACACTGGGCTGTGTTCTTTTACATCAAGAAGGCGCTAAAGACAGGTCTTCAAGTGGGGCTACATACTCAGGTGATTCTAATTTGTGGCAAGTTGATGTTAGGACCAACCATCACAAGATCATAAAAGAATAAAAATTGGCATCTCAAACAGACATGGGTACTCTCTTATGTTCATTGCAGCATTATTTATAATAGTGTCCATCCCTGATGGCTGTAATAATTTTTCTGTCTGTCTCATACACACACACACACACACACACACACACACACACACACACACACACTCTTATTTAATCTTTTAAAAAAGAATTTTTTTTTTTACTTGAGATATCATGGGTGAACCTAGAGGATTCTATGATTGCAAAAATGAAATATGCTAGCAATGCAAAGACAAATACTACATGGTACCACCGATTTCTACCTAGAATAGTTGACCACATAGAAGCAGACAGTACAATAACTTTCCTGCTATGTTAGGTTTGGTCAGTGAGAAACTCCTAAGCAGTGAGCAAAATATTCCCTGCATTTGTATAGGCCTTTTAGGTTTTAGAAACCGTTCCTCTCTGCATGTTTGCAAGCTTGAGGAAGTATGTTCCATAACACCCAATCACAGAGGAAAAAAATGAATGGAGGCAAAGGAAGAACCTATGGGGGAGACTAACACAGGACCCAGCAGTGGTTGGTGGGGGCAGAGGTGTGTGGCTGTATGTGTGGTAGCATACAGCAGCTTGGTAAGGGATAATGAACGATCATAGGGACCACTAGTGTGACTACAGTGAAGGGCACTGTATTACAGATAAACACATTTGCAAATGGTGTAGTTTGTTATGTCAGTTGTTTATATCATACACACAAACAAATCATCAAATGAGAGGAGGCTTTGCAGCTGGGAGTGGCAGGGCCAATGCAGGTCATTGAACGGCACAGGTGGGGAGAGTGTTTTACAGGTGTATGCTCATTTCCAGACTTACCAAGTTGGATACATTATACACAGGCAGCTTTTAGTGTGTGGTCCAATAAAGGAGCTCAGAAAACAATGGGGCAGGTCAACCAATGCCTTGCCTTTTCTATGGAAGTTGCTGTCTAAATAATTGAAGAGGGTGGTGTTTATGTTAGTTCCTGGGTTTTGAAAGAAATTTGTATTGGCTTCCTGGGGTCCAGCAGCTCTGCATTGCCCCTGAACCTGGTCCTCCATGGAGAAGCAAGTGGCAGCTCTGAGACAACCTTGACACTTGCCATTCTTTCTAGCTTTCCTCTTGGAACCTCAGTTCCAGGTCCAGATGTGCTGACAGATGTGTTTGGTTGTTGTTGTTGGTTTTTTTTTTTTTTTGTATGTGTTTAGAGTGTAGTTTTGATTTAGCTGTAAGACTATAGCACTGCACCAATGCCTGGTCCAGGCACACTGATCTGAGTGGCAGGTGTGATGTCATACAGAACGGGATTAGTTGGCAGCTGTCAATTATGTCCTGCCAACATGTTCCAAGGAAGAGATTTTTCTGGAATAAGTGGCAACTTGGCTTTGGGAATTTATAAAAAGAAAGTATGGTTGAGGGTGAAGTCCAGTTCACATTGACTTTCAACTAGGACTGGAGGGCACTGAGTAAATACTCAGTTCCGACCGTGCTGTTGAGCTCTGACACACAGCGGACCTGTTCACACATTCCAGAATTTGAAAGTGCCCTGTGAACACGTAGTCTGAGAGCCATTGTCCTAAGTGTGACAAGGAACAAACTGTTCCTTGGTAACATAGTTTTGTGCAATACTGAGTTGAACAAAGTCCAGCTAGTTCTCTATGTGGGGATTTCTCAGTGCCCTTAGCATGCTGCTGTAGTTCTTCCTCAGTGTCTGTAGGGGAATGCTTCCAGGTCCAGAATCTACAGATACCCAAATGCCTTCTAGAAGATAGCCCAGCATTTGCACACAAACTACCTATATCTTCATGTGTGTGACCTCGAGATAACTATAATGTCTAATACAATATAAATGCTAATATTTTGGGGGGTTGGTCTGGTGCTATGTATTCAAATGTTAATTATTGCCCCCTCAAGATCTGGTTACACCCCAAAGGAGTGCATTCTCATGTATACCATATGATGCTGTGTAAACCACCCCCCTCAACCCCACACATACAACTACCCCTGGTTGGCTAAATAAAGTTGCCTACAGCCTAGACTGGACAGAAGAAAAGTAGGCAGAGTTAAGGCTCATGGGTTTGGGGTCACAGAAGGACTGTGATGAGAGAGGAGAGAGGAGAGAGGAAGGATAAGGGAGGAGCAGGTCACCAGGGGTTAGAAGCATGAACTAGAAGCAGTGGCCAGGAGGAGCTTGCCCTGAGGATTGGTGTGATGGGGAGAAGCAGCCTAGATGAGAAGAATAAGCAAGTATTTATTTATGGAGATTTTGGCTGGGAAATAGAGAAGATAGTTTAGGGGGTTAATGTCTGCCCAGCCCCACTGTTTTAAGGCATATAAAAAAATCTAACAGGTGTCTGTGTCTTTTATTTCTATAATAGCAGGTTAAGAAATAGCCACTGCATTAATAATCATATGAATTAATACTAATTTTTCTACATAATATGATATAAATAGTTGCTCTATTATGTTGTTTAGGGGATCAGGGTAAGATAAGCAAATATACATGTGTTTGGTACATATGAAAATTTAGAAATGGTTTGGATCTGCTATTCGCTGACATTGGATTCTTGTAGATGGAGGGCAACCATTTGAGGTTCAGAATCGATTTTCCCCCTGCCCCCCCTTTTTTTTGGTCTGTGATCCATATGCTTCCTTGCAAGAACATGTGCAGATACTAGTGGTCTGAGAAGAGTTGTTGATGAAAGCTGTGGGATTCCATTTTGCCTTTTGTTTCTGAGCAAAGGCCAGACTTTTACATGAAAGACAAAGGTTTTCTCTTGCTAGACTCTAAAATACAATTCAGCCACTCACCTAGCACCTAGCCTTTCTTAAGGTGAGAAAGTTCCAAGACCATGTTACTTGCCTTAGGGAGACCTTGGGGACACTTCTTAAGGCACAGAGGGGAAAGCAGAAGCCGATGCACTCTACTCTTCATGTCAAGCATCTTTGAGGGACTTGACCTCCTTAGATGCATACTCCTCCAAGTTTCCTTTGCTTTTAAAGTATTCCCAAAATGAAGCTTCCGGAATGGTCCTGCATAGGACATGTTAACTATATGTTAGACATGATTTTCCTTCAACTAGGTGGATACTATTGGAAAGCCTTGGTGTTTTGGTAGGTTAAGCTGAACCCATAGCCAGTGTATCCTTAGCCTGAGTAAGTTAATCGCTTGGCATGTTTTGGATTATTTTCCCCCTCACTGGCAAAATGTGGGAAGGGTAAGATGGAACACAGCAAACACAAATATACACTGTCTTAGTTAGGGCTTCTGTTGCTGTGAAGAGGCACCATGGCCCTAGCAACTCTTATAAAGAGAAACATTTACTAGGGACTGGTTTACAGTTCAGAAGTTCAGTCCGTTGTCATCACAGCAGGAAGCATGGTCGCTTGCAGGCAGACATGGTGCTGGCGAGGTAGCTGAGACTTCTACATCCATATTAGCAGACAGCAGGATGACAGTGAAACACTTACACCTGGCTTGAGCATCTGAGGCCTCAAAGCCCAACCCTGGTGACACACTTCCTCCTACAAGGCTACACCTACTCCAACAAGGCCACACATCCTATGGGGGCCATTTCCACTCGAATCATTACATGCATGGAACCTACTTCATGCTACATATCATGTTTTAAGAATGCAACAGTGGATAAAGTATCTTATTTGTTTAGACAATTGACTATAAGTTATAGTACACTATGTCATCTGCAGAAAGCACCACAGAGACGGAGGAGGAAGTAGGGCAATTTTGTCTCGAAGATCTTGAAGATTCCTTCAAGCTTCAGTGGTTTGGGTGATATTAAGCCTTCAGATTCTTCCTGTTACGGTTGGCCCCAGGACTTCCGGTGTGCAAAAATAACATTAGGAAGCTCTCAGTGTCACCATCATCAGTGCCAGGACACTGTCAGCTGGTCTGCTGTTGATGGGGGTTTTATCTTATGGAGACCCCGTGTAGCCCAGTGGAACATCCCTGTCCAATTTCTAATGGGGGTAGTATTGCTCCTGAACACAAGTCTGCCCTGGGACATTTGGGCTGGTGTCAGATTGCATGCATGTCAGTCACTCTCCTGAACTAGTCTCTAAGTATTACAGAAAAAGTAACTGGGTCTCCACTAGTGGAAACACTGGGTTCCTACTGTTCTCACTGCCAAAAGCAAAATTAACTAAGTTGTTCTTCATTCAAATCTTTGTAACTTCCCTGCTCCTAGCTTCCTTATCTGACCTGTCAGGCCTCCTGCTGAGGTTATTTTATTTTATTTTATTTTTTGAGATTGAGCTTCGTGTAGTCCAGGCTAGCCTTAAACTCCTTATTTAACTAAAATTGACCCTGCATTCCTCATCTTTGTGCCTCCACCTCCAAAGAGCTGGGATTACAGACATGTGTGACCACACCCATCTTTTCTGAGACACAGAGGCTTACTTTCGCCATTCTCCATTCGCGTTTTTTCTCCCTCTTGTTCCCCTCCCATGTGCTATTATTGGAAGATGGTCAGCAGAGTGAAATCCCCAATAGCAAGGAACTGCCAATGATGCTCATACTGAGAAACAGCAAGCCGGGCCTGATTAGCTGATAGCCTTCAGCTGACCCGGTGGGTGAGGAAAGAAGATGAAGTCAGGCATTCCCCTCCACCTACAACACCAACACAAAGTCTCCTTCAACCAGGGACAAAATGCCTGTGAGCTGTACTGTCAGTAGCTGCAGCCTCAGGCTCCCGCTCTCTAGCCCTTCCTCACTTCTACATCCACACGTATTCCATAGAAAACGAAGAGTTGGCTGTAGCTCAAGATTCCCAAAGGTGCCTGGCAGATGGCAGCCTGGAAGCCTAGCCCGGGAAGTCAGGAATGGGAGGACTGCTTCCTCTCCTGGCCGGAAGCTTTGCTGAGGGCAACTGGGAAGAACCCTTCCCACGTCTTCTCAGTTGTTAGAAATCAGGTCCTTCCTGTCATCTCTAGTGTCATCAAGCTTGGCCACCAGCCCACAATAAGTCCACCAATCTCAGGAAACCAACTCCAGGTCACTATTGGTAAGTACGAGTTCTTCCGCTGTCTTCTCCAGATTCTTGAGGTTTTCAACCACCATATCTTTTCTCCCTTTCTCTTCTCTCTCTTATCAACTCTGTCCCTCCACTGGGTTGGTTTTATCCTCCCTCTCTCCTTGGACTTCTCTTTGTGAACTTCCCACAGGACTCCTCAATCTCCTCTCTCCATGGCTTTCCACATACAGACACAGAAGAGCCTCCACTTTCACCTCCTTCCTTCTTGCCTCCTCCATGTCACCACTCTGCCACAGACCCTGATTTTTAAAAATAAGTAAACCAATGACATGAGCGTCTTTGTAGAGGAATTTTAATCCAGCAACATGGCTGCTCTGATCACATCCAAAGACCTTCGGGTCTGTGTGATCTTGTTGGAATGCAGACACGCCCTGGGTACTTTAATGCCAAACAGTGAAGGTGAATTTAGTTTGTAGAAGGAAGCGCCGATGTTTGAAAGTGATGTCTAATTGAGAAGCAAAGTTAGGCATCCTAGGTTATTGAAGGCCATCTCTAGCAATATGGAGCCATGCGTGCCAAGGATTTAATGTTGTATCCAGGCTAGAACACTTTGCACAGTACCCAGCACAGGGGAGGCACATGATGACATTTGTCAGCTGCATTATTGTCCTTATAAACTGGTGGTGTCCACTTTCATTTTTGATCAGACATTTCCTTTTCCTGACACTGTGGAAAGCTCTGGCTGGGATAGTTTGTCAGTTTAAGTTTTCACACAAGTGGAATTTCTTTCTTGCCTCTGTTTATAAAACAAATACCTGTTGAGGCCTACTGCATTTCAGGTTGGTCCTGGCAGCACCTGGCCTGGCCCTTAAGGATTTAGAGCAATCTGCCGGAGGGAAAATGAGTCCGCGTGGTTGGAGCTGCGGAGGCAGGGAGGCAGAGTGGGCCTTCCTCGCTTTTTTGGTAGACCATTTCAGGAATCTCTGAAAAGCATGCCTGTTTTCACACTTAAGGGTTTTGTTTCAAAATGGCATTTTCCTCCCAGACTGGTGGCTGGGTAGCTTCTGGAGTCTGGTTTATTGGAGGTGGCCTTGCAATCTCGGCTTTAGGGTGGGAAGCTTTCCTGTGGCAGCAGCTGCTAAGCACGGGCTCCATAAACGCCACTTGTTCTGCTCTTGTGCACCCTGTTATCCATGTCCAACTATGGATTTTGTCTGCCGGTGGCTGATGGTTGTTTTGTTTGTGCTTTCCTGGCTCTTTCCAAGGACTGTATTCGTGTAGGACCCCCATCCTCAAAAGGAAACAAAAGCAAAGTAGTAAACAAAACAAAACAGAACCCAAGAAAATTCCCCAAGCTCAAATCTGTTGCAACAAAGCTTTTCAAATTTAATCTCTAGGTTATGTGTGTCCAGAGCTATCTATTCCGGGGAATTACATCTAGTAGTTTAGTTAAATTACCTCCAACAGAAGAAAGAAAGTCCTCAGTAATGCCATTCATCAAGTTTGGAACTGTTTCCTCAAGTCTGGCCTACCTGCTTCCTGATGCAACCGTGGGGAGGTGGGGGTGGGGTTGGGGGTGGGAGGGTTGTCCTTCAGCTCACACACCTGGCCAGAAGCCCAAAAGGAAGAAAGGCTCCATTTCTTCCCAGTAACTCTGCATCTCTGAGATAGGAAGCTCTGTGCTGGGTAAATAAACTCAGATCTGCTGCACTGAGAGACTAGTGTTCCCCGGGGACAGAACCTCTGGGGTGACAAGCACTCTATAGCTCAGTCACAGAGGGCTGGGTAATGATGTGGTCACACTGGGCTGCTTCCTTTTCTTTGCTTCCTTCCCCCCATCTGCTCCTATCTGGGCTCTTTGTCACGTTCTCTGTTATGTGAAATGAGTGTTTAGGCTACTGTTTTAGGGTCAAAGGAAAGACTATGAGCAAAGGACAGAAAACTCACCTTGGGCCCTGGGTGTGACCTTGGGAGGTAAGGAGTTCTTTCATCAGAGCATGTCTGAGATGCCACCATTTCCAACATTCTGGAGTTCCCAAGTGCATTGCCCAGCCACACCAGTGACCTGCTTGTAAAGGGCAGAGAAAGCAAGTGGTGGCTTAGAATTCTCCAGAGGGTCAGGTGGGAGGGGCCCCTCCCAGTAAACTTGCCTTCGCATTGGAGCAGGCTGTTTCTTCAAAGCTCTGGTGAGCCTTGACTGGGCCACACCTTTGGCAGTGCCCCAGAAACATCTGGAATGTGCTTATCAGAGTTGACTGGGCTCCTCAGCCTGACACTTGAACCATCCAAACACCAAGAGAGATCAGAGTCGGCAGGAGGTGGAGTCCAGGGGTTTGCTGCCAGATCAGCGTTGCCATCCTGTGGCTGTTTTGACAACTGTGCTGTGAAAGAATATGCTTCAATGGCGCTTCAAAACACCAAATAGGTTGTTCTCCTTGAATGACTTGTCCTCAAGAGGAACTGAGGGAGGGCCCTTGGGGGACACTGAAAGCTTAGTGAAGTCACTTCTGTGCCTAATGATTTTGAAAAGTATCTAATTAGAGAGGTGGTGGCAGGAGGCTGGGGTTGGAAGATGGGACACTTAGGCTCCAGTTCTGGCTCTGGCTGCCATGACCTGGCTAAGCAGCCTTGGGCAAGTTGCTGCGTCAGTCTGGGCCCCAGTGTTCCCTCTTAGTTTCTTCCTGCCCTGGCACACCTCCACTCTGAGCTCTGAAGATAGAAGAAACCACCTTGTTTTTAAAAAGAACAGGACTGGCCAGAGCCACCTACAGCTTTTTTTGGGGGTGGTGGTGGTGGTGGTGGTAGTGGTCAGGTGTGCCTCTGGCAGGAAGGTTTACATTCCCTTCCCATGCTCCTCCACCTAAAGATGGTTGGGATATAGCCAAGAAGGTGGGTGAGTGACATGGATGCTTGAAATCTCGAAGGGGCTTTGGCAATAGTCACCCAGCTATTTCAAGAATGCCAGTGACTCAGTTGCTTGTTCAGGATCTTGGCGTGTGCGTGGGAACCAGTGTTTTGTAATTCTCAAGTGCCTGGGTGCTAGAGCTAGGCTGTCGTCATCGTCCATCCTGGCCACACCAGCTGTAACTATTCCAGTGCTTCTCACAGTAAGTATCAAGTGCTTATGCTGTGCCAAGCATTTCACCTAGCTGTTTTGCATCTGTCACCACACCCTATCCTCATACCATAGGGAGCAGGTGTGAACTGGGTCTGCCTCTTACAAAGGAGAAGACTGAAGTATAGAGGGGTCGTGTGGCTGTAAATGGCACGTGGGACTTGAATACTGGTCTCTTGACTCCAAAGCAACCGCTCAGTTATCTCCCAGACCTTATTCTATTTAATTTCTCACTCAGAAATCTGCAAATAGGCACCACCATTCCCATTTTACAACTAGAGCTGGAGGGTCTGAGGGTTAACTAGTTCCAGCTGGTCAAGATTACTGATGGTGGCCGTAGGACACAACTAATGTCTTCTCAACTTGCTTTCTCTGGGCCACACTCAGGCTTTAGCCTTTCAGGAAAAGCTCCAGTGAGTTTGGCAGTGCATGTTGTAGGCTGGCCAGCGTGTCCACTTTGGAAGGGGGGATGGAACAGACAGTCACTATATGGCGTTATGAGAAAAACTCTAAGTGCGGGTGCCCTGGCACAGCTCTGGGCCCGCTTGCCTCACATCGGGCTGTACAGGGCTTCAGCACATCCAGTCCCTTAGCTTGAGTGGTCTTAACTTTCCTCCTGAGGTCACTCATTGTAAGACTCAACTGAGAGACAGCCACAAAGAGACTTTTGAAGTGGGAAAGTGATGCAACCAGGATCGTTGTTATTGATATTCTAAGTCTCCACTTTTATCTTTCACCAAATTGGGCACTGAACTGCGTCACCTTCAAGATTCTTGAGACTCACCATTGAAGCCTGCTGAAAGCTGGCGCTCCTGGCTGACTCATTAAGAGATGTCATACCAAGGATGTGAGGCATTACAATGGCTGCCACTGTGACACATGGCCCATCCCAGAGAGGCTGGAATAGGACATTCCTGAACAGATTCAGGCACGAGAAGAGACAAAATGAGTTATAAACAGATGGCCCAGAGCTTAGGAGAGGCAAGAGATTGCTTTAATTGTTTTTTTTTTTTTTAACTTTTTTTGTTTTTTATGTTCTTGTTTTGAAAGGCTCTGGAGGAAGTGTAACTAGGTGTCCATTTTTCTGATCTTCTCACCTTTTGGCAAGCACATGTGACCATACACCTTTGGATTCCCTCACTGCTGCTCAGCCTACTTATCCTAGCAGGGGCTTGGTAGGGAGTCCCTCACACACCTAACCACTCAGTCATCCTAGGGAGGAGAGGAAATGTGAGGACAACATCCTAGCAGCTCTGCAGGATGTCATGCAAGTTCTTCCTCACGAATAAGCATTTCCCCACTCTGACTTACTGGTACTATTGTGGCAAGGGATGGTATTTAGATCCTTTGGGATTTTCTTTGAGTCTTGGAGTCTAAGAGGAAGATGGATGTGGCCTCACTTTTAGCTTAGAGTGAGAGCATCTGCTTCTCCCTTCACCCCACAGGCAGTGGGAGAGAGAAGAGTTCTGAGGCACTGCATGACTGACTCATCGGGGAAAGGAGGGATACGGCACAGACAGTGGCTCCCTCCAGGGGTCTCCTCATCCATGAAAGGAGGAATGTGAAGACATTGGTTTCTCTGCCTAACAATTAGCTGCTTGAGAATTTCCTGCTTGAGTTGGTGAAAAAAAAAAGTAGTCATCATCATGCAAAAGAAGAAGGCAGCTTTCAGGGAGATGCTGACTCAGTCACCACCAATAGAGAGCCCTGCAGGACTTAAGATTTTGTCTTACAAATTAGATTGAAAGGTGAGAAAAAAAACCCGAAGAAAACTTAAAAGCTAGCCTTGGAAGTTCTGTCATGAGGTTTATGGAGAACAAGACTGGAAGATGATGGATATCTGATGGCCCCCATTCCTGAACTCATAGTGTCACTCGTGGTGACGCTGGAAAGAATTGGCTTAAAAACCACAAAGAATGTGTCTAACTTGAGCGTGTGTTAACTTTTTAGACTTTCACAACTTGGGGAAATTGATACAAAATTATTTAAACTGACTTTCTAAAATCACCTATGTTTGCCAGGCATGGTGGCACATGCCTTTAATCCTAGCACTCAGGAGCCAGAGGCAGGAGAATCACTATGAGTTTGAGGCCAGCCTGGTCTACAGAGTGAGTCCAGGACAGCCAAGGCTACACAGAGAAACCCTGTCTTGAAAACCAAAACAAAACAAATAAAAAACAAAACAAAACAAATAAAAAAACATTAAAAAAAAAAAAAAACCCAAAACCAAAAAAAAAAAAAAAAAATGTAAAAAATAAAAAAAACACTTATGTTTAACTTAAATGTTACACAAAAGTGCATTATAAGATTGGTAAATCTGCATTTCTGTGTGTTCAGCAACCCATGTTTACAGGCCTACACCGATCAAAAGGGACAGCCAACCCTTTTGCCTTTGCCCTCCAGGGAAGATGCCACCTCTCTGGTATGTCATCTGTCCCCTTAGTAGAGAGGCCTCAGTCTCCTGAGGATGACCAGTGCTCATCTTAGAGGGAGGCATGATCACTTAGCTTGGTGACAAATGGGTAAACACTTCATTGAGAGCTTAGTCAGTGGGCAGTGCTCTTTCCTTGTGTCCTTTGGCTTTCTTTCTTTTTAACCATCGGAGAAAGACTGCAAGTGACTAGGAGCTCATTCTCATAACTTTCACCAAAGTTACCACTGACTTTTGCAAAATACTCTCTTGCTCTTCACATCCTGCTAGCTCAGGTGATAGTGGAATTTATATAAGCGATAAAGATGACATTTATCCTCATTTATTATCAGAAGAAGTAGAATTTGCTCATTTTTATTCAACTTACTAAGACTTTGTAAGACTTGGAAGGCTTCACATTTGACAATATCTGACTGTTTGCTAATGAAAGTCAACACTTTAGGCTCCTGATCAAAGTGTGTTGATCAACATTGCAGTCCTATTGTGAGGCAAGGCCTAACATCAAAGAACTGTTGATTGGTCTGGGTAAGCCCTGGGACTGTGTATTTTTTTTTCCTAAACAGTTCCTTAAAAACCTTAAAAAGACAGTTTGTGTTTTATCCACCTTCAGACTGGAAAAACTTGGTTAATCGCAAGAACAAGTTTAAATATTGGTTAATTTCAAAAACAAGTTCAACATTGGAAAACTGAAGACTCCTTTGTACTACATTAGTCCCATCAAATAGACTTTGTGATCTGGAAAAATATTATATGTGCTTTAAATTTATTAAGCATGTTTATTTTTTGCTATGTGAATGTGTGCTTTTGTGAACTATAAAGATGACAGAAAAAAGACATACCCTTTCTTAATTGTGCCTCTGATCTTGTGACCATGGAAACTGAAGACTAAGTTTTGAAAAGTTGTATACTGATTACCTCTTCTATCTAACCATCCTTCAGGACCCAAGGACTTCTTGTCCAAGCCCGTCCTTTGGAATATGCAATTCAAGAGTTTCAGCCCAATTACCTGGTGCTGATAAAAACCTGGAGAGAAGACAAACTCCCACTTGTTGGTGGGGGTGGAGGTCTTAATAAAGAAATACTCCTGAGCCTAAGCTGTATATACAGCTGAAAGACAGGAGCTTATGCTTCCTCAATCAAGGAGCCAATGAAGGAGGGTCCAACACCCAAAGAGGAAGATCAAAGAGAAGCATGTGGCTCAACCAAGAAGCCTTTCAGTTAATTCTAAGGAGGACCTAGTATACCTATGTAAGGGACATAATGTTGGTAAAGTTCACACTGTTTTTACTTTTACTACATATACTGCTTATGAATCGTGTGTGTGTGTGTGTGTGTGTGTGTGTGTGTGTGTGTGTGTGTGTG
>OU015744.1:25550814-25569188 GCA_907169655.1 Acomys percivali | reverse complement strand
TGTGTGTGTGTGTGTGTGTGTGTGTGTGTGTGTGTGTGTGTGTGTGTACGAGACCTTAATGGAAAGAATATTTCTAGTCAAGAATTCAGACAGAAAAACTTTAACTAACCTAGCCTTAAAATTCCCTATTTCCTGGGCAGTGGTGGCACATGCCTTTAATCCCAGCACTGGGGAGGCATAGGCAGGCAGATCTCTGAGTTCGAGGCCAGCTTGGTCTATAGAGTGAGTTCCAGGACAGCCAAGGCTACACAGAGAAACCCTGTCTCGAAACAAACAAACAAACAAACAAACAAACAACCCCGTTTCCTGATTGGGATCCATGGTTAGTCCAACTTCTGGAGTCTAAGCTACGTAGGAAAGATTACTATTATACAGAGAATAGCTGCAGATAGAAAACAAAAGAAAAAAAAAAAGGAAGCTTGATATAAAGAAAGAATCGAATGCTTGGGTAAAATGGGTCAAATTTACAGTGCAGGCACATTCAGCAGGAGTGAGTGCTATGTTCACACAGCATGGCATCCATGGGCCCAAGCAGACCTTTTCCCTTAGAATGGGGCACAGACCACACTGGAGTAATTGCTTGCTAGCCTGGTTTCATGATGAAGCTATTTGGAGAATAAGACTCCCCAGAGTCTGTCTTGCTTGGGTTTCTATTCAGGCTGTAAAAACCGGCTCCTCAAAATTTCTTTCTTTCTCCTAGTAAATTACTCCTCACGTACCACATGGCAAGGAAATTGATTCTCTTGCCCAGTGGTGGATCTTGGAACCCATACCTAGACCTGAATGTCTCAAGCAACAAAAGGACAAATAGCAATTACTTGGCACTCCATGTCTCCCTAGCTGACTTAAGATGGGACTGTGGACAGGACAAACTATTCAAGGCTACCATCCCACTGGTACAGGGTCTGCGCACTGGTTCAGTTGGCCTTATCTGTTCCCCTAGTCTTCATTCCTCAGTGGAACTAGTCTCAGGGCCAAGAGGCCATTGTCCGGACCTTTTGGTATCTATGCTGTCTCTGGAGGAATCCTCAGGAGAGGTCCCAACAAATGTAAGGCTAAAAGCCAAATAGCTGCAAGGACTCAAGTTGGCTGTCACAGGGGTCACATACAGAGATCCTTTATATCAGCTATTTGCATTATGATCCATAACAGTAGCAAAATTACAGTTATGAAGTAGTAAGGAAATAATTAAATAATTTTGTGGCTGGGAGACACCATAACGTGAGGAACTATATTAAAGGGTCACAGCATTAGGAAGATTGAGAAGCAATGCCTTAAAGTCATGCCTTGCCAGCTCGACCCATCAGCTGAATGACTTGGGAGAACAAGATTGCACTTACTGTGAAGCTAAAAGAAAAAAAAGATGTTTTTGTCATGCTGCACTTCTATTCTCAAGAATACAGCTCCTGAATCGACAGTGACTATGGCCTTTCAAGGATTAGACACTCCTGCCAATACAATGTAGAAAATTAATTAAAACAAAAGCAAAACTAGGACCAATAAGAGTAAAAGGAGAAGAGGAAGAAACTGTAAGAAACAAATTGCTACGGTCTGGTTTCAGGGTGAGATATAGCTAAGTTCATCAGGGTGACAGATAAGGAAGAGGTGCAAGCTCTGTGCCCTGGAGAGTGGCCGGTGCTGCCTTATCTCAGAGCCCTGAGATCTGGAAGTTACAGGAGTACTCTGCTGTGTGACCCAGCCCATAATCAGTAAGGTGGGGTGGAAGGGGGGGTAGCCTCAAGCTTCAAAGTATTCATTACATAATCCTTTGTGTCTTAAAGCAATAGGATGGGGAATTTGGAAAAGTGACAAATCCTAGCCAATGGGAAGAGAAGACAGGAATTTCTAGTGATGTGGGAACTTTGAAAATCCTTGACCCAAACGGTGTGCCAGCTGTATTTAGCTTTTTTCTATATGCTGGTGCAGGTGTTCCTTTCTGTAGAACTGTAAATTTAAAAGCTCCTCATTTTCACTAGACTCCTGGATGGCTAGTTTATTTCCAACAGTGACGATGACTCCCCAGTTAATTGTTCCATTCCGGTCTTGGTTCTATCAAGGGTGGGGCTGTTCTTGGCAAGGTCGACTTAATCCAGAGAATGATTTTTACCCTGACTGGCTGCCCGCTGTTTTCTTTCTAAAAGGAACCCCCTAACATGTTTCGGATTGACAACAGTTCCAAGTTACAAATCATGGACAGCAGACAAGAGTGACAGGGTAGAGGTGTGACCTCTGACTTTTGTTCACCTCCACATGCCTGCTGGGTCATCCCACAGATTTCCCCATCTGTCCTTGTCACTCCTTCATTGTGTTCTGTCTTCATTTGTGTATGTGGCTTCCTGGGCACAAAGACTTGCATCAGAAATTGGCTTCCACTCCTAAAGCAATCTGACCACATGGCAGGGGTGGTGGTGGTGGTGGGGGGAGGGAGGGGCAGGAAGACTGGCTTAGGGACACCTGCCTGCAATGTGACTTATGCTCCAATACATTTGTGCTGTGCAATTAAAGGATAGCTGATTGCTTCTGCCTGGGGTGACTTCTGGGTGGCCCCGAGGATGTGACCGAGTCACAGGTGGAACATGGGTAGGAGGAAATCAGTGTGCCAGGCAAGGGAAATGGCATGCAAAGGTAACTCTTCTCTTTGTCGCCTTGTGTCACCCACCGTGAGTGGCAGAGTGGGTGGCAATAGGTCAGAGATTGCTAGGCAAGAGGCCAAGGAAGGCAGGGCTAAAGTTCTGGCACACTCAAGAGCCTATTTCCTATTTCCCAGGGCCTAGCAGGCCATGGACCCACCCCTCCCTTTCCTTTCCTCCTGGCTCCTAGTATGCCTGCCTCTTTGCTGTCAAGGGCTCAGCCCTAACTCTGCCTCAGTCTGTCTTTTTTTCCCCGTCCTCTGCAGTCCATGCTCTACAGCTTTGAATCCCATTTTCTTTTATCTGCTTATTGCAATACCCTCCTCATCAGTCTTTAGGACTCAGTCTCTTTACTGCTCCTCATGGGCTGCATGTTTCCAAGGAATCTTCCTGAGTTTTCTTGCCCCATGCAGCTATTTTAGTCTTTCTAAGCATATTCCCTCAGAAAGCATGTCCCACTGTGTACAAACAGGGCCACATTCATACTCATGACGAAGTTGTCTGTTCCTCCTGCCTCTGTCTACTCACACAGGACCCCGATCTCTTTGAAAGTGCATCTTGAGGCTTTTGGGGGTCCCCTAAGTTAATGCCATTGAAAATATGCTTGTCCTCACCACCACCGATCTGTGCATGCTTGTCAGTGGTCTTCAATGAAACCAGCATCTACGTTATGGAAAAGTGGGACTTCCATAGCACAGTGGCATTCTGTGATCTTTAGCTGGTGTGATTTGAAAGCAAATTACACACAAATACAACAACAAAGCATCGTGTCCTTCATAGATCATCTGAGAAATACCACCCTGGATTGTCTTAGTCTAGCCTGGCCTCTCCATGCACTCTCTCCTCAGCTCCCTGTTACCCTCTTGGCTCATTGGAGATGTTTTATTATTATTTTTGTATTGGGAAATCCATCCCTACGGCCTCTGCCTCCTGGAGTACGGCTATCCAGAACATGTGGGGAGCAGCTGGCTTTAAAAATACAGGCTGGTGAGATGGCTCAGCGGTTAAGAGCACTGGCTGCTCGTCCAGAGATCCTGAGTTCAATTCCCAGCACCCACATGGAGGCTCACAACCATCTGTAATAGGATCTGATGCCCTCTTCTGGTGTGCAAGTGTACATGCAGACAGAGCACTCATATATATATATATATATATATATATATACAAACAAACAAACAAATAAACCTACTATTCAGAACATCTGCTCTCTGGTGCAAAATTTGCATTCAGATTTTTAAAGCACTAATTACTTTTCTCCTCTAAAAACATTTTTTTCTGTTTAACACAGCAATTTTTCTCTAATGAGTTTAAAAACCAACTATTGAAATATAAATTCTAAACAATAAAGTACACTGATTTGTGTGTCTGTGTACTTGTGTGAGTAGATGTACATGTATGTCTATGTACATGGATGTATGTCTGTGCACCTGCACTTGGAGGCCAGAGGTCACCATTGGGAATCTTCTTCAATTTGCACTTTACTTCACTTTTTTTTTTTTCCAGACAGGGTCTCTCATTTCATTCGGAGCTTAAAGATTTGACTAGACAAGCTGGCCAGCAAGTCCCCAGGCCCTCCTGTCTCTGCCCGTTCAGTGCTGGGATTAAAGGCACATGCTGTGACAGGTAGCTTTTCATATGATAGTGCTGAGGATCCAAAGATAGGTCCTTGTGCTTGCATGCCCAGTGCTTTACTGACCGAGCCATCTCCCCAGCTCAAGCATACTTTACTTTTATTGTACAATTTGATGGATTTTGACCAAAGGACACACTCGAGAGATCCCCAGCCCAGTTAGAGATGGAGCAATGTCTGCTCCCCCTGGAAATCCCTCTAAGCACTCAGCTGCCAACCCCATTTCCGCTTCAGTTAAAGGCACATAGATCTGGGCTCTGCTATTGGAGTTTTGCTGCGTCTACAATATCGTGTGGCTGGGGCCATCATGGATGCTTTGTTTGCTGCTGGCTGCTTTGCCTGATGGGTAGTTTTCAGAGTCCTTACAATTTGGCTGTATCAGTGGTTCAGTCCCTCGAGTTCCTGAGAAGCATTTCACTGCATGTAGTAGCACATTCTGTTTACCCTCTCTCTTGTTGATAGACATCTGTCTGGGCTAGTTCCAGCTTTTGGCTGCTTGAATAACGTTCTCTGAACATTCATGCACAAATCGTTGTTTTGACAACTGTCTTCATTTCCCTTGGGTGAATGCCTAGTAGCAGAATTGCTAAGTCATCTGGTGAAGATTATGATTAACTTCATTAGGAATCAACATTAATCCCCAGCTCATACCGCTGTGGCAGAATCACATGACTTCTGATCAGATCCTGGGTTCAATGCTCCGTGCTGAGTTGCGGTGTGTTCCTAGCTGAAATGACCTCATTCTCTTACTCTAGGGCAGTGGTTCTCAACCATCCTAATGCTACAACCCTTTAGTGTAGTTCCTCATGTTGTGGCGACCCCCTACAACCATAAAATTATTTATGTTGCTACTTCATAACTGCAAATTTTGCTACTGTTATGAATCATAATGTGAACCTCTGTGTTTTCCGATGGTGTTAGGTGACCCCTGCTACTGTGAAAGTGTCACCTGACCTTTAAAGGGGTCATAACTCATAGGTTGAGAGCCACCCCTCCAGGGACTCACTATATTGGATCACATAGGGAATTTTCTACCTGCATCTACGTCTGAGATACTCTAGAAAAGCAAAGCTCTTTTGGTTTTCTTACTGCGGCAAACATTGCTGAGCTCAGTGGCTCCTGTTAACATTCTGACCCATGTCATCACTTACATATTAAGAAATGACCAAATATCCTTTTCTCCATTTCTAGAACCACTTATGACGTAACGGCAACTTACTCTAGGAAGTGTGTTTTCATCTTTGCTCCCAATAGCACCATGAAATGTCAATGCCACTTTTGTGGAAAGGCCATTTTTATTGACCATGAACAATCAAGTGTCCTTATTACTTTATCAGAAAGTACTTCTTGCTTCTTTCATAATACCCTTTATAACTTTTAAACTTAAATTTGTTTCCCAAACACTTATTTTTCTTTCTCTTTCTCTTTTCACTAGAAATCAAACTGCAAAGATATGTTTGGCTTGTTAGTATATGTAAGGGCCCAACACCGTATCTGTTTGTAGTAGATGCCTGAGGGACTCATGGATAAAATAATGATTACCCAAGTTGGTTATCTGTACAGTTTACCTTGGGATTAGTGACCCGCCTTGTCAGATAATTTTTTAGTCACAAAATTTAGCATTTAGTTCTCTTATTGTATTCTTTCAAAAAAGTTTCTTGTTTTTGTTTTAACATAAGAACGAGCAAAGTGCTGAGAAGAAGTGACTCTGGGTGCTCAACCCAAGGCCATCATTGCCACCCATGGCACAGGGAACATTGCAGAAGAGAGGATGAAAAGAATGTAAGATCTGGGGCTGGAGAGATGGCTCAGAGGTTAAGAGCACTGACTGTTCTTCCAGAGGTCCTGAGTTCAATTCCCAGCAACCACATGGTGGCTCACAGCCATCTATACTGGGATCTGATGCCCTTTTCTGGTGTGCAGGTGTACATGCAGATAGAGGACTCACATACATAAAAGTAAATAAATAAATCTTAAAAAATAAGAATGTAAGGGCTGGAGGATGGTGAGGAATGCTGTGAAACATGAAATCTTGTCGTCTAGAAATGACATGGCCATTGCATACATGACATCACAGCAATGGTGGCTACCTACTCTGCAAGACCAGAACAAGGTCTAGCCAGTTGAAAAGATAGCATGGATATGGTATAGATTTCTGATCCTCTTTCTTCACTGAGAACCTGTTGGCAGTTGATGACTTCAGAGGGAGGGAGAGTCACTTTTATTTGGGTGTTTGGCCTCAGGTGCACGGCCCATACCTCAGTGGATAGTCCCACACCGATGTTATACAGGCAGTACTGACAAGACTCAGAGGGTCATATAAACAATGAGAGAGAAGAAGAACAGGAAGTTCAGAGGGAGATGTGTTGGGGATAGGGGAGAAATTGAAGGAAAGAGTAGGGTGCCATGGCCAAGAGATATCGTATACATATATGAAAATTTCTAAGAATAAATGATATTACTTAAAAAAATAATCAGGAACCACTATTGCGCGCACACCTTTCCACATCAATTCACTGGGTACTTTTAGACAATTGTTTGCTCACTGCACACATTTATGCCAGTATGCATTAAAAGAAATTTTCATTTTGTGATTATAAAATTTGTCTAAGGGCCTGGAGAGATGGCTCAGTGGATAAAATGCTCACTGTGCAAGTATGAGGGCTAGATGGCAGTAGTGATGATTTTCATACTTTTATACTTTAAAACAACAACAGCAACAACAGCAACAAAAACAGCAATGATGACAACAGCAACCACAACATTGATGTATATGGGTGTTTTTGGCTGCCTCCTCCTCCCTAGTGCTGGGATTAAAGGTGTGTGCCAACACACCCAGCAAGATGGATATTCTGGAACTGGAGTTATGCTAGTGTTTGTGAGCCATCATGTGGGTGTTGGTAACCAAACCTAGGTCCTCTGCAAGAGCAAGTGCCCTTGACCACTGAGCATGCATTTCCAGCATGAATCTTTGATTCCAGCACAGCCATTTTGAGTCGGGAAGCAAAGACAGGAGAATCTCCAGAGGTTTGTGGGACAGGCAGCCTGAGGTGGCAGCTGAGGACTAAAATCAGACATCTACATGTGTGCAAGGTACACACACTCCTGTACACATACACCCCTGTACATACACATGTACACACACATTATATGTACACATCATACGCACGCATTAAAAACAGTTTGTCTAGAATTTAGTTAAACTTGTCCTTAATCATAAAACATATATAAAGTTTTTAATATTCTGACATTAGAAATTTTCAAGAGTGTGATGAGTAAAGCAGTTAGCATTGTCCAAATTTGAGATTCATACAGATAGCATATAAGCTCCTTAGTCAATATTCTTTCCTCAGAATCTTTCCTTATTTTCTTTTCTATCTCTTTGCTTCCTTTGGCTTTTCTTCCCATTATTCTCCCCCTTTTTAAAAAATTCCTTTGTAGCCTAGTGGTGGAGGCACTCATGCCTTTAATCCCAGCACCCAGGAGGCAGAGGCAGGTGGATCTATGTGAGTTCCAGGCCAGCCTGGTCTATAGAGAAAGTCCCAGGACAGCCAGAGATACACAGAGAAACCCTGTCTCAAAATAATAATAAAATAAACTAATTGCTTTGTAAGTTATGATGTCCTGCACACTCTCATTTGCACGGTGGATCATGTAGGTGTCATTGTTTAACCTCTCTTGTCATTAGCCTGAATTTGAGTCTTGTAAATCTTGGAATCTGGCATGCCCAACTTCACATACATACCTGTAGGTCTTATTACTCACTAATAGGTTTAGCCAGTAGAAAAGTAAATGGTGACTTTCTTGGTATGTATGTATGGTATGGTATGCATGGCATGTGTGTACAGCATATATGTTGGGGGTGTACCATTCAGATGTCATATTATCTGTGGAATCCCTCTTTGCCAGGAGAGATGAAATTGGCCATCAATGAGGAAAAGAAGGCAAAATGTACACCACCTCTCTAAACACAGAGCAATAGGAGCCTCAGACAACTCTGCAAGTCTTCCTCAACATTAGTCTTCTCACCCCATGATAAAAGTGGGGCCCACCTTACTGAGACGTGATCCCTGGGCCTGACTCATGAGAAATGCTTTCTGGCTTACTGTCCACATGTGGTGCTTTCAGCACCAGCAGTGGTAGATAAGAAGCCATCGAAATAGAATAAAAACAAACAAAACCTTATGAGAACGGTCTATACAGCTTTGAGAAGACTTATTTTTTTTAACCTAAGATGTTTCTTGAAATCAGAGCTGGGCTAACTCAAGGATACCATTGTACTGATTACAAAACAGTTGCCTTGTTAAGTCTGCATGGTTGAGGCTGGGACTGAGAGGGTCCAGCATCTGGCTTCCCCATACTGAAATTGGTGCCCTTTAATTTCATCAGTCTGTCTCACTAAAGGATATTTTTAGTACATTGTACTTATTAAATATAGTTTTATGTTCTCTGACCCGTCTTAAAAGCCTGTGAGCCAAATGTTTTCTATCCCTCTGAGAAACATAAATTAAGTAGCTCATTTTATGTGCTCTCTAATTGATCTTGCAGCTTTGTTTGGAGGCTCAACTCAGGCAGCAGTGAAGGAACAGAGTAAAATAGCCACTGCACAGGGGGTAGTTGGTAACAGTGTCATTATAGTGATTCCTTTGTATAACCAAAGACACCCCAGGTATTAGATTTGCTTCTATTGGTGTGATAAGCACCATGACCAAAGCCATTTTGGGAAGGAAAAAAAAATTTTTTCAGTTTACAGTTTATAGTCCATTATGAGGGAAGACAGAACAGGAAGTCTGGCAGGAACCTGGAGGCAGGAACTGAAGCAGAAGCCATGGTTGCTGGCTCATTCCCGGTGGCTTGCTCAACTAGCTTTTAATATGTCCCCCTTGCCCACGGACGGCACTGCCCACAATGGGCTAAGCTCTCTCCAAGGAATACCCCAGGCTCGCCTACAGGCCAGTCTAAAAGAAGCATTTTCTCAACTGACGTTTCCCCTTCCCAGATGTCCTACTTTTCTGTCTGTGCCTGTGATGAAGATCATGACCACAATCCACTTGGGTTTATCCATCCCTAACACAGTCCCTCTCCAAGGAAGTCAGGACAAGAACTAAAGCAGGGCAGGAACCTGGAAGCAGGAACTTAAGCAGAGATCACGGAGGAATACTGTTTAAAGGGCTCTCTCTCTCTCCACTGCTCTCTCTCAGCTTATTCTCTTACACTAGCAGGACTGCCTGCCCAAGGGTGGCATTGTGGGCTGGGCTCTTACCCATCAATCATTAATGAAGACAATGTCCCACAGATTTGCCTATAGGCCAGTTCAATTGGGGTATTCTTCTCAGTCAAGGTTTCCTCTTCTCAGATAACTTTAGCTTGTGTCAAGTTGACAAAAGACTAACCCGCACATCCTTCTTTAAATTGTCAGAGGATGTTAAAGTTGCAAAGCTATTGGTGAACAGTGAGTGTGTGAGTGTGTATGCATGAGTGTGTGTGTGTGTCTGTGTGTGTAATCTGAAGGCCAGAGAGGGCAAGCATTGTTATTGGAGTTGTGCAATGGTTAGTTATTTGCAGAGACAGGTATAGACCTTAGACTTTACCCCTCCCACCATGCTGCCTTTCTATCCATCTCATCACTGGCCCTGTTTAGACTATCTAGAGATGCCTGTACCTGAATCTCTGGATCTCATTCCAAACTTTTTTTTTTGTCACTTTGGGACCACAAATAGATGAAGTGGAATCTCATGGGGGTTAGCAAGCGCTATGCTATCCTTGCAGTTAGTGATTATGCATGTACAGTGCTAAGTCTTTCCTTGGGAAGAGAGAACTAAAGCCTTATTTATTTTATCTGGGACTTGGCTTCAGACATATATCCCCAGGAAACATGGCATCATCCAATGATGAAGGGTAAAGTTTGCATTTTCTCAGAATGTTCCTGAAAGCTACCTACTAGGTCTTCCAGCTGTGAGAGGCTGGTAAGGTGGCTGGACCTGCTAGTGGCGACAGCACAACACCTCTGAGCCTTGATGTAGGGGCCTCATTGGTTCTAGTGCTGGCCAGTGTAGAAGGAAATAAAGGAAAGCTTGTGGCTCGGGCATGTCCGTATCATTTCTATACTGGGTTAGTTGAGGATGGGAGCTCCACCCTAAAGGCTCTACCATCCTGTGGATTAGTGGTTTCAGACTGTACAAAAAGAGAAAGCAAGCTGAGCACCAGAATTCATCTCTCTTTGCTTCCTCCTTTAAGTTGCTCTAGTCAGGTGATTAACACAGCAACAAGAAAATTAACTAGAGATATCCCTGATAATTTAAAAGGAGACATTAAGTTTTGAGCTCTGTTCTCTTTGAGGATGATCTAGTTATTCACTTTGTCTCTATTTGTACAAATGTATAAATCTATAACCTTAGGTTAGGCTAAGTGAGCTAATGCAAATAAAATAGTGATGACAGCCCTTGACATATGGAAAAGTTTCAATAAATACTAGCTATTTTTTTTTTTTTTACCATTATCGCTTTCCTTGCCACAATTATCGTTATCATCCATTCCAAAAGTCCTTTCTCCTCTGGTGACCTGTGTTCACTGAAGCTGTTGCCGCAGTGACCCAGTGAAAACTAAATGCCTCCCTGCATCTACTCTTGCCAGCAGGCTGAGGTGTCCTACTTGATTCACATCTTCTGCACGGGAAATAAACCAACTCAAACATGAGTTTTTGAGACACCTTGTTCTGCCTTACTCTTATATTCCCAATAGAGGAGAGGGGAGGAAAGGAGGCTGAGTGTCAGATAAGCTTCTCAAGTACACTGCAAACCTCCTAAGGTGTCCACCACAGGTTCTGAGCTTAGTGGATTTCTCCACAGATGCTCTATATAGACACCGAGCTTGAGTTTCATCGTTAATTAGGTTAGTGACCTTGGCCAGGTCATTTCATCCATACAAGGGCTTTAGATTCTCTGAGTTCTGATGCTTGGGTGGAGTCGAGAGGTGTGTGCTTACCAACAGGCTGATTGATGATTGGAAAACTTGCTAACATTGTGAAAGGTATGGATTTTGAGCTGGAGGGTGACCCATGTTTTGAGGACCAAGATCCGTGAGGAGAAGTGTTGGGGCATAAGAGAAGCATGCAACTCTAAGGAACACAGAGTTACTGGACCTGTTCCTGAACCAATAGAGAAGCTGCCATGTGTGTTTCGCTGGCTGCCTTGGAAAATGCCTTACTCTTCTCTGAATCTTTTTAGTTTCTGGTGTCAAGTCAATGGCTGGATGATGTCCTGCCATTGGCAGTCAAGGCACACTGGGTTTCTGTGCTTGTCATTTGAGATTCATTTTAAACACTGATGTGCTTATTGCCTGATGAGTTTGGGTGCCTTCCTATGATGGGCATAGTGGCAGGAAGACAGATGGTGAAGAATTACACTGTTTAGAAAAGTAGTTTCTCTCTGGTGATGGGAGACATGTATTATCCATTAGGCATCATGTTCTATTTGTGGCTAGCAGGGTGGGGTGTTATAGAATTTGGACCTGACATTAAAACCAGTTGTGACCAAGTAGAGATAGTACTGTTCTAAGCCTTTCTTAAAAAAAAAAAAGACTGCATTTGTATTTGAATGTTCATCTTCAATGATACTCTGTTTATTCAAGGCACTTGTAAATTTATTAGGATCCTGGATTCAACATTTGTAACTCTAGCAGCATTGGTAAGCTTTTTAGTGTTCTTCATTATAAACAAGGATAATAGAACTTACCTCATGGCTTGTTCTGAGTTTTAAATGAGACAATTCGTAGATATGAGGAGCATAGTTTGTGGCACAGGTAAGCACTCGGTGTGTGTTGAATACAACTATTAGTAGTCGTGATTGAAAAGGAAAGCAAGGAGATGACGATTGAGCTGAGTCAACCAGATAAATGTCACAAAACAGAATATACTGCATGAGATTTGGCTGGCTCAGCATGCCACCTTCCTCTGCTGGAGCTCTGTGTATCCCCCCTGAGCAGAGAGAGCACTCTCCCACAGTGTTTGTTTTGTTGTTTGCAAGTTGTACACTATACTAACACACTATTAGATATAAGCATATAACATGCAATTTCACAGAAGCTAAGATAGATGCAAATACCAAGAGACTCTCTAACATTTCTCCATGTCTTTGGAGACTTCTGTGTCCAACTTCTATGAGGCTGAAGCCTTCAGAGAGCCCTTCTGTCAAGCCCCATGCTGTAAGGTAATATTAGTGATATCTTTCCAAAGAAGTTCCAGACTCTGTTATGTTTAGAATTGTGATTGGTCAAACCACATATGTATACAGACAAAAGTAAGAATGGTTTCTGAAAGTTATAGTTCAATGAAAACCTAATGACAACTTTGAACAGTTTGTTCATCAAAACCTTATCCTGACATGAAAGAGGCAGGAGAACTTCTGGGAGTTCTAGATCAGCCTGAACTGTATAGCAAGACTTTTTCCTCAAAAAAATATCCAGCCAACCAATTAACAGACAAGTATTGTATTGAGTCTCTAATTATCCCAAATGCCACTATAAGAATTGAGCATGGGCTTGTATCATACAATCCCAGCTACAGAGCATTAGGTCTTTCAATATGGAAGAAATACACAGAGCAAGCAATATAGTACCATGAAACATGTACAGTGAAAGAAAAAACAAAATGAAAATAAGATGAAAGAGTAGGGTCCTTTCAACGTCCTTGACACTTGTTTTTAAATTTTATTTTATTTGCAGTATTTACTGCCTCTACCTCCCTTCTCCAATCCCCTAGCCCTAGGTCTGAGAAAGAATGTTAGTGAGGAGAGGGCCTGTAGAACCCTTTACTTCTCCCAGCAGTTTAGAGTCAGTTGGGTTCTTTTGGGGCAATACCAATCTCTGCCAACAGCAAATGCAGCAAGCAGTCTCCTCCTAGTTGCTGTGTTGAAATGTTGAGCTGCTGCATTGAAATGTTTCTCTTTGTCCGACACACCATTTGTTTCTGGTCTCTCCAAACTGCTACATGCCACAGGCCACCACTACATGTCACCCTTTTCCCTTTCCTGGCTCTCCTGTTTATCTTCCTCAGAGCCCTAGACTATGCCCCCCTCTCCATGCCGCACAAGACAGCCAGGTACCAGTTGGCAAAGACCATGCCCCACATGAGACAATTATCAACTGTGGACAAACTTAAAGTCCAAAGTAAAACCCCACACTTGGGATTAAAACAAAACCACATTTACATAACATAACTGAGTTTACAAAGAACCAAAAAGTTCCATTATGTCCTCTGGTATGAAATGCATGTGTTTCTAGCCAGGTATTATATTAGTCACATGTCTAGCATCACAGATGTGTCTTTGTCCGGCCTGAGTAAGATGATGGTGCCTATCATGTTTCTGAAATGACTGCAAAATTCTAATATAGTCACATCATTGCTAATTCTTGGAATGGCCTTTAAAAATTTACTCACTTTGATTGATGTGTGATGGTATCATTTTATGCGTGATTTGCATTTCTCTGATGCCTAATAAAACCAGCAATGACCCTGCCTTTTTTTTTAATCCTCTGCATTTCTATCTTTTCATACTCAACATCAGCCTTTCCACTAATGCTATTCTGAAGTCTCCAGTCTCCTAGTCATCCAGACCATAATGCCTGCTCAGTTACAGTTTTCTTTGGCTATTGTGCTTAGGGTTTTTCAAATGCAGAGGTCCATAAAGCTAAATCAAAGCGGTTTATGTCACAAAAACAGAGGAAAATTAGTTGTTAAGGTTAATGACTGGATAGTCTTGTGCTCCATGGCCCCAGGCACATTTTGATTCAGAGATTAAACAACACCACTACTGGCTGGTTTCCTTCTCTCCACCTGCTGTGTTGGCTCTATTTCATCTGAGATGGCTGCTGTAGTTTAAGATTTATTTAAGAGTAAGAGTGCCTTCCTTTTTTAATTATTGTTTTCTCTTTCTAAGAGTTTTATTCCTTTTAATCTATGTGTATGTGTGTTATGTCTGCATATACATCTGTTCTTGGTACCCACGGAGTTGAGATGAGGCTGTTGGATCACCTCAAACTGGAGTTGCAGTCAGTTGTGACCCACCCTGTGCGTGCTCTACATCAAGAATCCAGGTCCCCTGGAAGAGCAGCCATTGCTCTTAACCTCCCGGCCATCTGCCCCAAGAATCTACTTATTTCAAAGCAAAGCAAAGCAAAAATAAAGCAACAAAACAAAAAAACTGAAAACAAACAAACAAACAAACAAACAAAACGAATATCCCTCAAACTTTTCAAAACTCAAACGCAAAGTGCTACAAACATATAGAGTCCTGGCTGATTCTGGTCAAACTGCGTGTGTCAGATGTCAATTCTGGGACCCCTTTTTCTTGGCTGATAGGCTCAGTATGGGTTATGTATCTAACCTAAAGGAACAAGTGGATTGAACCAACCCTGCTCCGATCAGACAAGAGCTGAGAGGCAGGTAGTTGTCTCTTCTACTTGTTGGTTCAATACAAGCATAGAAGCCTTTACCTTATTCTGGGTGTGTGTGTGTGTGTGTGTGTGTGTGTGTGTGTGTGTGTGTGTATGGGGGGGCACAGGTGTTTCTCCACATCCATTAGCTATAATTGCCCACTAGTTCTATACATTAACTTCCCCACCAAAAATCCCTTCATTTTACCGCTACACTAATCAATCTAGTCTAAGAGATTATCTCTTGACTTTTGAAATAGAGTTCTTCATCTTTTCTTAAACTTTAAAAACAGTGGCAATGATATATAACGTGTGTGTGTGTGTGTGTGTGTGTGTGTATGTGTGTGTGTGTGTGTATAATGTATGCAGTTCTGTGTGTGTGTGCGTGCTTATGGGTGTATGCACATGCACTTTGGTGTGGAGACCTGCAGTTGATGTTTAACATCTTTCCTCTGCACCTTTGTTTTTGAGACATGCTTTTTCTGAAAATGGAGCTCATTCATTCAAGCTGGAATGGCTGGCCAATGAACTTCAGGGAGTCCTCTTGTCCCGGTCTCTAGCCAGCACTAGGATTTCAGGCTCCCTCCACCGTTTCTGCTTGTGCAGCAGACACTTTGCCAACAGAGCCATCTCCCTAGCACCAACATGACAGGTTTTGAGGGCTTTCTAAATACTCAACACTGTGCACAGCACTTTTCTTTCAGCATCTCATTCAGTTGTCAGAGCAACTTAGTAAAGTAGAAACTACTGTGTGAAACTACAGGGGACCAGAGAAAACTGTGACTAAACAACCTTCTTAACTCAAAGGCTTTTGGTAGTGTATTACTTTCCTGTTCTCCTGACCTCTGTTATCATGCATAAATGATTCACAATTTTATTGTCTTGAAAATACTAGCAACCATTTATTTGTATTAAGAGTCTACAGTGTAAGCAAGTATCAGCAGGGAAGGCTTACCTCCAGTTCTCTCAGTGTTGGCTTAAGTGTGCTGACTGGAAGACAGAGAGTGGCTTTCAAGCTGCGTCACTCATGTGGTTGAAAAGTTAGTGTGAGCTATCCTTTGCGAGGTCAGGCTGAACCAGGGCCACAGGTTCTGTGGTTTATCTGTTGGTTCTATGTGTTTCCTTAGTTGATAGTAACTACGTTCTAAAAGTCTTAAAAAAAAAAAAAAGAAGAAGAAGAAGCAGCTACAGATTCAAGTTAACATCTGTACCTAGAATCTAGTAGAATATTGACAAGTCTAGATTCAAAGGGAAGGACAGAAAGTGCCTTTAATTATGTGGAATGGCAATGGATTGGGGGATGAAGAACTCGGCCACATGCTAGACAGAATCTGTAAACTGGACTAAAAGGCTTTTCATAATTTGGAAAGTGATAACCAACCCATCATCTCATTTCTTGACACTTCTTAAACGTACCGTGTGCTCCATCACCTCAGGGCCATTGCACCTACCTAGAGTGCTTTTCCTATTTTCACCCAATGCCCTATCAGTAAATCTTAGAGGAAAAAGCCATTCCCAATGGTAGTCTAGGTTAAGTTCTTATATAAACTGTGGCTCATAGTAGGACATCTGACTCATGTTTGAACAAATGGTCGAGTGAAGGAGGAGCCATTGCACCCCTCAATTCCCTAGCTGTCTCCGTCTTTTTGTGATGTACTCCAGTTTCATTCACCCTCTCATCTCCAGGAAGATGGACTGCAGCTCTTGCAACAATTCAGCCCATCCTAAAACTCTGCCTTTTTATAGAAGGTGCCAGTTTTTCCTAGAATCTATCTGGGTTAAGCATGCAGCATGCAGGACCACACACATGCATGTGCATGCATGGAAAGTTCTGAGAGCTTGTTTTCATGAAACCTTTGTCTAATGCTTGCAGTGTTCCTATCAGTCATGGCACTATTTGTTTCGAAGCTCCTGGAAGGTAGGCATGATATTTCTCTGAGTCACAATTCTTTATATTCTTAGAAAACAGGAAACAGATGTCCTCATGGCCTGCAGAACACAGCTGGATCTTAATGGGCAGAAAGCACAGCATGAGGAAGGTAGGAGCTGGATGTGCTCCCCACTGTCCGATGAGTGACACTGTGCTCTCATCACGCCATGTTATAGGACAGTTTCTGTTCAGAGAAGGAGACAAACAGATTTTGTAATGGAGATGTACGGGTCAGCAGGCTAGAGTTGGTCCCACCAAGTGGGGCTGTCTCTTGGCTTCCCTGGGAATTGTTCTAGATACTCTTGAAACAATGGATACTCACTATCCATTGGTGCCACCAATTGGTGACTTGGAGCAGGAGTGATGGAGTCCAACTCTGGAGTCTGAGCCAGTTTCAGCTTTTGGCTTCATTTTCCTTGACTCTGCAACTCATAACAAGAAATTTTTGTCTCTCAGAATCTTGTTTTTGTTATGGCTTTGTTTTTGTTTGTTTTCTTTAGGAGAGGATTTCACTATTTATCCCTGACTGGATTTGAACTCTCTCCTAGCCTCTATTAGCCGATTCATAATCCTCTTGGCTCACATTCCTGAGTGTTGGGACTACAGGAGTAAGCTGTCACACCCAGGTCTATAAAGCTGATTTGAGAATTCGAGCACAATAATCTACACAAAATACTTAGGTTTTAGCAAGCATGTGATTAAATAATTCTACAGTTACTGAGAAGTTCTTGCAGGAGGATGTGGTATAATGGGCAGTTAGAGTCTTGATTTGGAATCAGATAACACATGCATTTAAAGACATTATCTATGAACTGTATGACTTGACAAGTGGCTTTTTGAACTTTGATTTTTTTTCAAGAAAGAGATGAAAGTGATATTGTTGTGATAGTTCAGTAAGACAAAATATATAAAACATGCTCAACAATGTCTAATATATAGTGTATGTTCAAAAAGTAAATAAAGTTGTACTTTGAGTGGAGCCCAGTATATTTAGCATGCATTAGTAGGTATAGTTTGGGGCAAAATTTGTATTTTGCCAATATTTTTACAAATAATTGTTCATGATTAGAAGAAACATAGAGACAAATAATGCTAAGCAGTGGGACCAGGTGAACCGTCCTGGAGCAAGAGTGAGGTCTAGACATGTCCAAAGCCAGAAAATCTCATTTAAAGACCAGCAAGAGTAAGAAACCCTCCCTCCCTGTTCTGGACTTGCATGCCCTGGTGCATGTGGCCTTGCAACCTCCACCTCTGCCACTCTGAGGTAGTTATGCAGCCTGGTGGCCAGGCTTCAGAACATGTCTGGCTAGCACCTGCAATCTCTCTCCATGCAAATGAAGCATTCTGAGCACCTCACCCCAGCCAATGATGTACATTCACCCCCAAAATCCCCACCCATTCCCCCAAAGTTTATATGGCCCTATTCCCCTGAATAAAAGAGAGCTATTTCATTGAAAACTGTCTCAGAGAAGGCCCCCTCTCCCCACTTCCCAAACCTGGCACTCACTGCCAAGTCAAGACCCTGCTAACTCACCAGCCTCTCTCTAAGCTGCATTCCTTCAAGCACAACGGTGCCTGTGTGCTCTGAGGGAAGAAGAAGAAGAAGAAAAAGAAGAAGAAGAAGAAGAAGAAGAAGAAGGAGGAGGAGGAGGAGGAGGAGGAGGAGAAGAAGAAGGAGGAGGAGAAGGAAGAGGAGGAGGAGAAGGAGAAGAAGAAGAAGAAGAAGAAGAAGAAGAAGAAGAAGAAGAAGAAG
>OU015744.1:25522336-25534312 GCA_907169655.1 Acomys percivali | reverse complement strand
ACACACACACACACACACACACACACACACACACACACACACACACACATACCCCCCTGGATTGACTCTGGAAGCAGATGAAACAGGCTTTAGCTTCATCCAGCTGTTATATTGGCACCATCTTACAAGATTTTATAAGTAAATTCCTTAGACTCTTCTCTCTGCTTACATTTATAAACAGAAAACAATTTCAAGATGCTTGTCATTCCTCTCACATTGCTTGAGATCTGCATCTGTATAGCTCAGGAAATACTGTTCTGTTTTATCTGGAATCTATTCTGTTTTGCTGTCTTCAAGGAAATGAATCCATTTCATATGCTGCGAAGCGTCTTTCAAATTGGGTTGTTACTGTGCTTGGTGGTTTAGATGCCAAGTAGAAAATGATGGCATATAAATATGAAACCTATCTTTAAGTCTTCTGTACAGGTAAGTAGATCTGGGGAGCACTGTGCTTGATTCTGAAAGCATACCTTTCAAAGGGATAGGGACTTAGAGAACTGTGTCCACAAAGAGGGCAGCAGGAAAGGGAGGAGGCTACAGTCTACAGGAGCAACGGCTGAGGGACCTGGCACTGTCATGCGGACAGAAGAATCCATGGTCACTCCAAGGTTGTTACTTACTGATCTTTCAAAGGCTATTGTGGGACAGGTCAGGCCAGGACATACATGCTGCCAGTCACCAAGACCCTAGGCTACAAATGCCACCTGCCACTTCAGGAAGAGTGAGCAGGTGGGCAGGAAACAGTACTTTTAGGGACTTTATTACATACAAAAATCTGACTCAAAGAGTAGCAATCAAAATTTAAAAACATTTAGAAATGTTGTGTGGCCAAACAAGGCACATGTGTGGGTTAGCTCTGGCCTGTGAATGACTGTCTGCCTTTCCTGGCCCTGAGTTGTTTTAATTTTCCTGGCTAATAATGAGTAAAAGAACATATAAGCCTGATGTAATTTCCTCTTTCTCCTTTTCCTCCTCCCTTCGCCCTTCTTTCCTTTCTCTTTTTTCTCACAGGGTCTCATCTATACAAGGCTGGTTCAAATTCCTTTTGTAGCTCAGAATGACTTTGAACCTATGACCCTCTTGCCTATACATTTCAAGTGCTGGTATTGCAAATGTATAACATGATGCCTATGCAGTGATGGGGAGTGAGCTCAGGGCTTTGTACCTGTTAGCAAGCACAACTGAGCTACATCCCTGACCTGATCTATCCTTTCTCCTTTTCTTCCTCCTAAATCTATTTGTTATTATGGTGTGTACACGTATATGTATGCACTCAACTCCAGGGTTGAGTGGGATGGGTTTAGAGTGAGAATGCTGTGGTGCATGCATGAAGGTCAGAGGACAGCCTGTGGGTCCATCATGTGAGGTACAGGGACCAAACTCAGGATGCCAGGCTTGATCATCCTTGGCCCTACCAATTCCTCTGTCTTGTGTAGCAGTTTCTGTAGCATGACCTAGTGGTCCCCTTTCAGTGAACACACAGAATTAAGAGTTTCTTTGAGAAAACATTTTAAGGGAACAACTGTGATATCCAGCAGCAAGCCAGAACATTGAGACCCCAGGATTGAGGGACTCCTTCTTGGAGGGCCTGGAAATTTCAGGGAGCCTGCACTAGTGGACAGTACCAGGAAACACAATGGGTCCCAATACAGGCACCAGTCTCTCATGCCACCTAGGTATCAGGTCTGAAGGAAATTTCACTTCCACACATTCTGGCAGTTAGACAAAAGGCAGCATTCCTCAGGAACTTGTGAGGCCAGTTCCCCTCTGCCAAAGGAGCAATTTCATTATTGCTAGCAGAAAGGACAAATAAATGGCCATCTGTGCTACCTATTACCACACCAAAGTGCATGCTGGCCTCCAGCCTTCCTCAGTATCACAAGTACCTAGTTTTTTTCACCTCTCTCCTCACCCTATATGTCTCCAGCTTATGGGAGTCCCTTTCCTCGGCTAGTCACTTCTCCTTAGAACCCTGTTGTTTTGGCTATGTGCTCTCAGACCTTTCTTTGTTTTCATCTCTTGTCCTCCACCCTAGAACCCTCTTCCCAGCTCCTGTTTTTTCCTTGACCTGGTATAGCCCACTGGCCATGTTCATTCTTCTACTCTCTCTCCTGACTCTTCCAGATGGCTCTGGCTGCTCCTTCATATCTACAACACAAGCCTTCCCCTTACTCATATCATGGGACAGTCATGCCATCAGTTTATCCACGAGGTAACTGTCTGGTTGAACTAGGAACTTCCTTACACTCATTTTCTCTTCTATGAACATGAAAGATGGATTGGATCAGGCCCTGTGTTGTTTTTTTTTTTTTTATTTTTATGAAAGTCACTGAAACCCCTTCCTGTAGGATTTCCAGATTTCCATTCTTTTGTGCAGTTTCCCCAAGTTTACCATAGCTGCCTCCCTACAGCCAGGGTTCTTTCTGCTTTAAATGCCTTTCTACTCTCACTATCTCTGTAACTTTGACTAATGCACTCTGTAGACAGAGCACCCCTAACCCCAGACTAGGAGATACCCCATTGATAGACACCATTCCATCAGAACACTCACTGTGTTTGCACTACCCATGCATATGTGTGGTCATCAGATGATGTTTACGATGCTACATTAAAATAGTGTCTCTCCTAATTCTGTTATCTCTAATTGTGGGGTAACCAGCCAGTGAGGGCTATCACGCTGAGCAGTAGTTCTGTGCGCAAGCTAATGCATTAACAATAACCTCAGAGAGCACCAAATTAGATCAGAGTCACATTAAAGAATGTAAATAAAGAACCCCCTTTGGATCAGTTTGATCAAAAGTAAGTCCAGATTTGACTCTTCCACTCCTCTCCCCGTGCCTTCTATCTGCCTGTAGTTTGTGGTCATTGGCATGTCTCTAACCTGTATGTTCCATGTGTCCACTCTGTCTGTTTCTGCTACCTTTATCTGTTCTGTGTCTAACTCTATGCCTGTTAGCTGTGACTGTCTCTATTCCTAATAATGGGTTTTGCTTTGCACTTACTGAATAGCACGGAAAAGATGGCATGAGAAAGGAATGAATGAGTCTTTACAGAAATCTCTAACAAAGTTTTACCCAGGAAGAAGTCACTTTCCTGACCTCAAATGACCCAGAGTAGGTAATGACCCTTTAAAAAGATGCTATCAACCTATACCCACATTGATTTCAACAATTAATAGTATATATTGACTGTTTAAGGTTGATTCCAACGTGCTGGCAGTTTTCAACAACTGATGACTACAGCATGCACATACATTACTCTGGGTCAGGGGAATGGAGAAGGATACATCCTCAGATTAAAGCTGTGCATTTATCTTAGGTTGTGAAAGCTGATTGCATGAGAAGTCGAAGGCATAGTAAAATTGTCCGCATTGTTCTCTTAAGTGTAGGTTAACCTGAAACAAGCCAAGAACACAGTAGGACATCAGGCTAGGTTCATAGTTTTAAACAATCTCAAGGGGGATTTAATTATTGTGTGAGGTCTTGCAAAAAGTCAGCCTTTGGTTGAGGGTGGTCAAGAGATAATTTTCATATAAAATGTGTCACTGTAGTTCTCCAGCCTTACTTCTTCCCCTCGAGCCTGAGGTACGACAAACCCAGCATGAACTTCTGGAGTTGAGCAACCTTTGCATACAGTCCAAGAGCAGTGACCAGTTTTGACATCCTTTGCTGTCACTCATTTACTTTGCCTACAAATAGTCATCCTTTCCAGAAATGCCCTCTTAGGCACTCCTGGGAAAATGTGTGACCAACTCTCTAGGCATCTGTGAGCCAGCCAAATTAACGGCCACATTGTTACCAATGAGAACATCTAGTCTGTTATGTGGTGATGCTTCTGGTTAAGGTTAACTTGTAAGTCCGTTGATCAAGTACAACAGAGTGTCCTCACTAGTGGGAGTGTCCTTCACCCAACCATGAATAATAGTAAAAGAAAGATGGGCTTCTCTGAAATGATAATCTTTCTGCCACTGATCTTGAACCATCAGTGTGATGATTAAAATTGGGGGTTAGCTTTCCTGGATCAAAAAGTGCCTAGAGAACCAACAAAACAGTCCTTTGGATGTATTCATGAGTGTGTGTCAGGGAAGGCAGTGAGCGAGTTGGAAAAACTGGGTGGGAAACACTTGCAGTCCATGTAGCAGGGGCTGGTACCTGATGGAAGGGGAAAGACAGAAGAAGGGAAAACACTGATTTTCCAGAGTTTTCCTTACTGTTATCCTTGGATATCAGAGCAGATTCTTAGGCTTTTGGATTCTGAGACTTTCACCAGTAGCTCCCCATGTGTTCTGAGTCCTTTGGCATTGCTGGTTCTGAGGTTTCATACTCCTGACTTTTCTTGAAGACCATGAAAACTTTGCTTTATCTATCTATCTATCTATCTATCTATCTATCTATCTATCTATCTATCGTCTATCTATCAGTCAATCTATCTATCATTTATCTATGTATCTATCTATGCCATTATCTCTATCATCTATGACATATCAATCATCTATCTGCATATACACATCTCTATGTATAGCATATATATATCTCACATATATTTGTACATTATGTTGATTCTTTCTCTAGACAACCCTGACTAATAGTCATAGGGAGAATTGGTTTCCTGCAAGGTTTTCTTTAAAAAAAGAAATAAGTGAGCTAAATAATTTAGTTACTGCTTGCCACATTTCAAGCCTGCAATATATCGAAGCCAAAAAAATGTTTAGAAATGTCACATTGAAGCATCCTTAGGAACATGGATTTGAGCTGCAGTTTTGGATATTCTACTTTAACAATCCCTCTAACTCCAAAAGGACTCAAAAAGGCATGGGACTAAAGAGTAAATCAACCAGAGATGCTTTGCTTCCAGGGGACATTCTAGAAACATTTTCAATTGTCCTAACTGAGGGAAAAGAGATACTAATGGCATCCAGAGGTAGGCAAGAAGGCTGCTTAATAGCCTACATGGTAGAAAGCAAGCTAGTAAAAATTGTCAGCAGTGGGTTAAACAGTAACCAAATACTATGTCTGTGCTATCTTGTTTATCCTAGAGCCTGCACACATGCAATCAAGCAGCAACTGGCAACCAACACAAGAAAGACAAAGGCATGGCACAGACTCCCAGGCATGAGCCAAACTGACTCACTTACCGGAGGCTGACTTGCGGGAACAGAGAAGCCAGCATTTGATCTA
Organism: Acomys percivali; assembly: GCA_907169655.1. Lineage (NCBI taxonomy): Eukaryota > Metazoa > Chordata > Mammalia > Rodentia > Muridae > Acomys > Acomys percivali. The sequence continues at coordinate 25,529,135 of OU015744.1, read as the reverse complement.
CGCATGAGTCCTCAGGAAAGTAAAGCTTCAGGGGAGTGGGCTGTCCTATACAGAGTGATCTAGTAACATGAAATACATCTGCATCCACACCCTCTTCCTGCCTATGCTTTCCAATACTGAGTAATTCCTGTCCCCTGGAAAGTGTTTAGGAAAATTAAGTGGTGGAGAGGTGACAGGCAGTGGAGGAAATGGTGCGTGTGAGCCTGTGTTATCTATCGTCTCTGCAGCTTCGGTTGATGCATTTTCCTCTCTTTGGTTCCAATGCCTTCGTCAGTGAAATGCAAGGGTGGGATGAGTGACTTTGCAATGATTGTTTGTGATTAGGTCACGATGATTCTTAGGAAGGTAAGATTGAAATTCTATTGTGGAAGGACCCATTCTCTCAGCAGCTGTGCTATGCAAACTATTGTAGGCTATGAGACTCTTCAGAGTGAGAATTAGTGATGTTTGCAAAACCATGTTGGAAATGTGTCTTTCTGTTACTTCTATATACATAATGGGAAGTTACTTGAATGGAAATAGTAGTAGCAGTCTCAAGCAGGTTGATGTAATATTATATAAGATATTGTATGTTGTCTGACACAGAGTTGTTATTATTAGGTGGGGTAGTGGCATGTGCAGGAGTGAATTAAAATGAATAAGAAGCATTCTTTATAAGAGAGGAACTTAGCAATCAGCCAGGGTAAGTGGTAAGAGACACACAGTATGGTAAAGTGGTAGACAGAAAAATGCCCGCTGAGACACAGATGTGGCTGTGTTTATAAAGAAGATGATTTCAACTGAAGACCAGAGGAGGCTTTGATGGGTGGAAAAAATGAACCACAGGCTGTGGCATCCCAGTATATGTTGGGAAAGAACCTCAGCTTCTCTAAGGGACAATTAAATAGCACAAGTGAGCTTTCTCTGTGGTCCATGTTCACCCTACATGTCACTGGAACTCACAAATCCCACAGAATACTTAACGTTCTACCTGAGAGAGCAACAGCCCTGGCCCCAAACACCAAATATGTTCTGCATCCAAAAGGAATACTCCACAGCAGCATATCACAGCACAGATACAGGTGGGAGGCGGGAGAAGATCAGAGAAGAGCGAGAACGCTTGCTGAGTGTCTCTCTCATTAGTAATTCAAACAGGGAGCTTAAAGAGCAAATAAATGTCTTCTGGTCAACCCCGTTTGCTGTGCAAGGCTTACCCACAAGCTGTATGTGCCCATCCACTCCCAGGGCTCTCACAAAGCAAGGCTGCTTGCACAGAAGGAGTGTAAGACAGGAGTGAAGTGAAGGAGGAGACAGAGGAGCAGAAACAGAGCCCACTTGGTCTAAGAGAGCCACAGGCTTGCTGTTAATGCTGCTGCCTCCTCGTTTACATGAGACACCAAGGGTGGGGTGGAAGGTTCTGCCAACTCTTGGCATGAACAGACTTGGGCTATTCTAGTTTTGCAATGTACCTATTTTGGTATCTCCTGCTTTATAGGTTGTAATAGGATTAAACAGGGAGCCACAGGTAAAGGGCCGATTGCAAAGTGCGGTGCTCCATCATAACAGTTACTACTGTTGATGTTTTTAAAAATAAGAAAGCAAGCAAAGAGAGGAAAGTTTTTTTGTCCAGGGTCTTTGGAGAAATGATGACAAAGCTGGACAAGACAAGCTCTGAGCTGTTGGGCTGGGAGCTTCAGGCATGGAATGTAGGAAGGACTGGGCCACCTGACCAGCCCAGGCTCTTTGTTTGGGCTATCCCATCGTCAGCCCCATGAGTCTGGGCTGGGGCTGATAAACACAGCCAGAGACATATCCGGTATGTATTTCAGCAGCCCGTCCTTGGAGAGGACGCCAAAGCAGGTCTGTTGTGGAAAGCCCTGGGGGAGCCAAGAGGAAGAGCTTGGGAGAACATGTGGGAAATCAAGCTGCCTAAGAGAAATGAAAAACACATTTGCTGGTGTGAAGGGAAGAGGATGCGGAGCGAGGATCCGATCCGTAGCTTTAAACATTTCCGCCATCCGCAGCAGAAAGGTGAAAGTGCTTTCTGTAGGGCCAGTTCAGTCCCAAACCTTACGTTGTCGCAGGAAGACATCGCTGTGACTTTCTTCACATGGAGAACAAACCACAGCACCATCATGCTGCCGCTGCAAACTTGTCGAGCTCCCCCCAGCTTGTCCTCCAGGTTTGGTTTGTGGAGAGGACAAAGTTTTTTTGTGCATGGTGTCTTTTCTGCCAGCTAGCTGCTTGTGGTTTGTTGAGCACAGCTATTGACCTCTTTGGGACTCTGATTCCCTAACAAGGCGTCCAAATGGGACATTATGAAGTCTTTTCTGGGCTTAAAAATATGTGGGGTGTGGGGAGAGGAAAGGAGGGAGAGAGAGAGAACAAACATTTCTTAAGTAGAGCTGGTTGCCAAGTACTTTACATATTTATGCACAGCGTATCTCTGAATCCTCATGGTGTCCCTCTAAAGAAGGCATTAATTCTGGGTCAGCTGTGAGGAATATGAGGCCCTCAGAGGTTTGAGACGTATCCAGGGTTACACAAAGTTGAGGTTTAGAGTCTTATCTATTGCTCTTCAAAGATCATGTAGAATCATGGTAATAGATATGTCAGCACTCTGCAAATGTAGCCTTTACTGTTTCCTTTGTGTTGTAGTTTGATTGTGAAATGTCCCCCATAGGCTCACGTGTTGGGACATTTGGATCCCAGTTGGGGATGCTATTTTGGGACACAATGGAACCTTTAATATCTATAGCCCCACTGGAGGAAGAAGGTCACAGGGGTGGGAGTTGATGGTGGGATAGGACAGCCTCACTTCCTGTCTGTACTTTACTTCCAGGCTGCAAGTGCAATGCGACCAAGTAGCCTACATACTTGCAGCCATGTTTTTGCCTGCTGTGATAGATCATATCCCCTCAAACTGTAAACCCAAATAAACCCTGCCTCCCTGAGTTGCCTTTTGTCAGATGTTAGTAGAGCAATGAAAAAAGAAGTCTGTCTCATGTCCCAGCTTTGGATAGTTTAGAGAAAAGAACTCTAATTTTGGAAGTGGGATGGGCTGACACTTCCTCCTTGCCAAATTCCACATTCACTGATGTGTTATCACATTGATACCTTGAAATGGGTCATGGCGTGACCTTTTATATCATAGAAACAGACAAATATTACTAATGATGGGACACCGTTATTAATTACGGGAGGCTGACTTTGCAACACAGCACTCCATACCATCTCTTCTTTACCGTGTGCTGAGAGAATATGTGCTTAGAAGCAGATGGTGACCTAACATTGCTGGGCCATCTGAGAGCAGTTAGTATCTCACTGGCTTGGCATAGACCAGCAGGGGTGTTAGAACTTGGAGTGCTGAAGGAGACAAGAGCCCTGCTCTGTCCAGCTGAGCAGAATCTCCTATGGTTTCAGTAGGTCCTCTATGTCATTTGGTTATAATAGCCCAAGAAATGCTCACTGGAACTATCACCTAGGTATAGAAACTTCTCCCTCAGGCTTTGGTGTGAGGATGGTAAAGGTAAGCATGAACTCAAATCTCTAGAAGGTGGTAGCCAGCAAAGCAGGGGTCTGAATCTTACTTTCATTCCTGTAATCAGGATAGCTCTTGCCTTGTCTGGTGAACTGCTGCGGGGCATGGCACAGTGATGGCAAAAGAGAGGGCTCTATGATGATAAACAAGAAAGCTTTCTTTGGCTCTGTCCCTTGTAGGGCTGGGGCAGGTACCTTTTCACTTTTTGATCTTGTATCTGTATTTTTCCCCTCAAGATAGGGTTTCTCTGTGTAGCCTTGGCTGTCCTGGACTCTCTTTGTAGGCCAGGCTGGCCTTGAACTCGAAGAGATCTGCTTGCCTCTGCCTCCCTGAGTGCTGGGATTACAGGCGTGTGCTACTGTGCCCAGTCTGTGTCTGGTTTTTGACTCTGGCATGCTTTGGTCTGGAGGTTAAACCAGCAGTGGGACCAATAAGCTCTGACCCATGTGTTCCTTGGAAGCCTCTGCTCCTTGCAGCATTTGCTCTGCCTCTCCAGCACTGACCAAGCACTGGCCATGGCATCCCAGTCAAGGGGCAACTTGGCTTTAATTTTAAAGCATTCTTTTCTCCTTTGTATTTGGAGGATGGCCAACCCCAGCCTATCCAACAATGCTTCCTCTGTACAGAGCTACAAGTCCTTACGTCTGCAGGACAGAAGCAAGCATGCTAGGGACCCTTGACATGGCCTTGCCAGATGACGCCTGTCTGGGCTTCCGCTTCCTCATTTGGTGTTTTCCAGTAGAGATCTATTGGCATTTTGTATGGGGAAGATACTTTATTGTCTTGCAGGAAGTTTTGAATTCTTGGCGCATAGCCACAAAATGCCATAGAACTGGCTTTGTCATGGTGACAAGTCTGAACACTCCCACACGTCCATAAGAGGCCCCATTGGCTGGGTGTGCCTCTGAGCCCATAGTCCCAATACCTCAGTGTCCTCCTTTGCTGAGTGAACTAGGTTTTCCAGAACCAGGACTTTGGAAGAACTTCAAGAAAGGCTGGGCATGCTCCTGACCTGTTGGGAACCTGCACTGTTTATGTATATTCAACTCATGGCAGCCTATAAAATAACTTGCTTGATCAAAACCTCCTGTGGCTTAAAAAAAAAAGCCAAGTGGGAAGCCACTGGCCTGGCCCAGAGGCTGCTAAATGACAGCCTCAAAGCCCAGAGTACTTTGCAGACATGTTTTCTTTGGCATGGGATTTTGTGATAGTTGGGGCTAAGGTCTAAAAATCCAAACTTTTGGAGGAAGTAGATGTTCAGAACAAGGAAACAAAAAGACCTGGCAGTACTGACTCCAGCTTTCCACAAGGGTGATGTGAGCTGCTGCAGGCTGATTGAGGTTGTCTCCTTAGGCAGAGCTGCCCTGGCCTTCCTCCCCTTTCCTTGCTGTTCCTGCACTTGTGCAGGGAATGCTGGGATTAGACTCCTATTTTGCAATCTAGAGTTATCTGGGAGAACCTTTGAAATTCCAAGGCTAGAGTTCTAAATCAGATGAACTTGCAAGTCTCTGGAGCTGAGGCCCAGGTGTTAATGCTTTAAAAATCCCCTCAAGAGATTTTACTGTTCAGGACAGAGACTCCAAGTGATATCAAATTTAGAAACCTGCCCATGGAAGCCGCTATCTAGAGGGGTTTCCTCTTCCTCTCCTCATGCCCCAAGGACTCCCCAGCTTCTTCCTCTGCCCTTGGTATTTCCCAGACACATCCTATCAATTCTCTTGCCCAGTTGTTGGAGTATTTCTGGGAGGTACACTAGGCCAGGCTTCCACAGGTCCCTCTTTCTAATGGGATCCAGTCAGTGACATGTTCTATAAGGCTCCAAAAAGTTTAGACCTCTCTGTTGGGGCTTCGGCCATTCTCCCAGGAAAACTCCCCAACCTCTGCCACTCACCTGCTCCCCTTGGCCTCTGCCACAGAAGCAAGTCCAAGCTGCAGCCTAGTACTTCACATCCAGAAGGATCATTTCAGGGCCCCTCATTCATCTCTTCCTCCTCTTCCTTCTCCTCCTCCTCTTCTTCTTCTCCTCCTCCTCTTCCTCCTTCTCCTTCTTCTTCTTCTTCTTGTTCTCTCTCTCTCTCTCTCTCTCTCTCTCTCTCTCTCTCTCTCTCTCTCACTTTATTTATGTAGATGTCTGAACATCTCTGAAGCAAGCATTGTCAACTTTGGCACTTTTGATAATGGAGGATGATCTACTTTCTGCTTTGGGTAATGTGCACCAACAGATGTTCAGCACCACACCTGTCCTTTATGCCTCCAGGGCAAAATCACATCCATGGAATACCACTGCTATAAAGTAATTAGGGCGGAAATGAAATGTGCTGATATTCCAGCTCTATGCCATGACTCCTCTTGAATTCCTGGCATCTCTATTTCCCTTTATGGTCCTGCCTCAGGATTTGAAAGTGGGTTGAGTCCACCTGCATATATCAGAATCCATGGTGCTCAAGTCCCTTCTGTAACTTGGCAACGTGTATGCATAGAGCCTTCCCAATTCTCCCTATATGGATTAGGTCATCTTTAGCTTACTTATATATGTATATATAATAGCATGTCAAGATTCCATAAGTAGTTGAACTGTATGGTTTGGCGAATAATGACAAGGGGGAATATTGTTCATATGAAGCATAAATTCCCCTTTTCCTGAATATTTCCTGTACCTGGTTGATGTGGCAAGAGGCTGGACCTCTCTGATCCCATCCCTTCTATTGTCCCTCACACAGCGGTGATGGATTATCTAGGCACTCAGTTACTAAATCTGGCATTCTTTGGTTCCTCTGGTTCTCTCAGTTGAGACAGCATCACATCCTACCACCTCCATTGCCTAAGTGTCTAGACCTCTCCCTCCACTTCCTCCCATCACCATGTGTACCGATCTTACTTCTCCTTCCTGCCTTTACTGAGGACTACTACAACAGCCTCACTCTCTCATGTACATACAACCCATACTTCTCACTGTACCCAGTAGCCTTCAAGAACCATAAACCAGACTGCCATTCATCTGCATAAGAACCTTTAAAGACTTCCCATTTTTAAAATAAACTGTATTCCCTACTAAGGCATAGGAAGCTGAGTTGGCTGCAAAGAGTTCTTCCAGCACTTGCCCATTTATACAGCTTTATTTCATTCCAGCCATATTGGCTGTATATTGGCTGCCTTCCACTTGTTATACCAAACAGCTTCTTTCTTGTCTTAGGGATATCCCATTTTCTCTGCCTTTCTTCTTCTTCTTCTTCTTCTTCTTCTTCTTCTTCTTCTTCTTCTTCTTCTTCTTCTTCTTCT
>OU015744.1:25415944-25522326 GCA_907169655.1 Acomys percivali | reverse complement strand
CTTCTTCTTCTTCTTCTTCTTCTTCTTCTTCTTCTTCTTCTTCTTCTCCTCCTCCTCCTCCTCCTCCTCCTCCTCCTTCTTCTTTCTCTTCTTCTTCTTCATCTTCTTCTTCATCATCATCATCTTCTTCTTCTTCATCTTCCTCCTCCTCTTTTCCTTCTTTGTTTTTGACATTAGTTTCCATAGTTGGTTTCACCTGCAGATTCAGATTTCCAATTGAATACTGTTTTACCTCCCAAACCCAGTTACTAAATGCTCATGAAATAAGATAAATGAATGCATCATAATATATCATTCAAATGAATTACTGCAAACTATAATTACCATATTTATCTTTTAGTTTCCTTGTTGTCATGCATTTTATTCTATTAGTATGTGTGATATCAAAACCTTGTGCCTTACTCTTCCTGGGACCTAGCACAGGGTTTGGCACATGGCATGAGCACAGTAATTCCCTGGAAGGGATCGATGAATACAGAGTGATATGCTTCAGAGCTTCAACCCCTCAGAGCTCTCATAGCAAATGCTGACTGATGTTCTTTATGTACTCACATTTCAGGATGCCACACAGGCTGGCTCCGAATCAGCAAAATGTCAATTGGCACCGGGTAGATTCCACTGGGAATTCCATGAGTCACTCAGGGGCCAATTATTATCTCTGTGTCTCTGTGACCATAATAGGCTTTTGGTCTTACTTCTTAACATCTGAGGGAGATGGAAGCCTAGAGGCAGTCAAAGCACAATGTCTTCACTCAACGAGTCAGCAACACACCAATTAACAGTGTGTTTCACTCACCAAAGTGCCATGCTCCATACTAAGAGATAAAATAGGCTGAGGAGAGAGAACAGTCAGTAAGATGCTTGCAGTAAAAGCCTGAGGACCTCCATTTGAGTCTCAGAACTTACAATAAAAAAAAAAAAACCCTCTGGATGTGGTGATATGCTCTTGCGATCCCAGCACTGGGGAAATGGAGACAATGCTAGCCAACTTAGCCCTACTTGGTGAGTTCTAGGCCAGTGAGATAACCAAAGTTTCCCTGTGGCCTTTATATCTATGCTCATACAAGTACCACCCTGCAATCCCCCCCGCATGAGTTAAAATAGATTACTGCATTCTTGCCTAACAGGCCAAGCTACCTTGAGCCCTGATCTTCTTGTGGGCCAGACTTGCATTCCCTGGTGCTCGGTCTAGAGATCTGGCCATAATCTGGACTTTATAGGAAAACAGAGTGAGACTTCATTTTCACCAAAAGCCTAGGGTTAAGAAAAGAAAAATTGGTGTCCAGAGTCTGCGATACTTCCTCATATCTGTTTTCAAAGGAGAATTGAGTTATTCAGGGAAATATTATACGGCTTAATGGTAAGAAGGCTTTCATGATCCATCAACACAGTATAGAGGGACTAGCCAATGAAACTGACTTGTTAAGTGTTATTAGAAACAAGAGATGAAAGTCTAAATGGGAAAAAGGAGACAGAAGGATAATAAGAAAGGAAGGATGTGTGGAAGTACAAACTGTGAATGAGACTAATTTGAAACCTCAAAGTCCCAGGCAAAAAGGATTGGTAAAGGAGGGATTGAGAGTTTTTTGTGGTTTTGGCTTCCTCCCTGCTAAGAATTTGACAGGTGATACCATACCAGTCCACCCCCCCCCAACCAGGGGGCTAATCTTATATACAATGAAAAGACTAGAACAAATGAACACAAATTCCCAGCGTTTTATTTACTTGTTATTTTGACTCAAAACTACAAGCAGATTCCTAACTAAAACTCAAGGCAAGATCTAACTTTTTTTTTCCAGTGACAAATTGACATAACAGCAGCAGACTCAGAAGAGAATTGCTTTACTTAAGTACTTGTCTGGCATAATGAAGTTTGCAGTGACCACGGAACACCATACCATTTCTTTTCTCAGACACGCCCCCCCCCCCCCGACAAATCCAAATGTATTAGATTAGAACTAAGCATAAAAGTCTTTGCAGATTACAAAATATACCCTTATACCTCATTACATGTAAGACTTAAAACCAGCCTGAGAAGCGATGTTCTCTAATTACCAAGAGGGAAACCAAGACTTTCCAGGAGTCAGTGATCTCCCCAAAGACACCTGCCATGCCAGTCTCAGCGGATGTATGTTCTAAGCTCCTTCTTGCAAAATTTCTCCTGTTATGGGTAGTTTAAAAGTATGACCTAAGATATCAATCAATCAGTGAAAACGGGCAAAATTACAGACATCTGAAAAAAGAAAGTGGATGAGCACTGTATGAAAGACACAGGTAACATGGAAAGATGCACTCTTTAAAGTCATTTCAGTTTCCATGTTAATTGTGCAGTGGCCTGGGCTCATGAGGCCTCACTGTGGGCCTCCATGCTGCTCTTGACCTTTTCTGTGTAAGATGAAAGGAGCTCTCACTAAAAGATCCAATAGTTCATCGGCATCTGGAGAAGTGAGTCCCGTTTTATTATCGTGTCAGGCGAACCCTCACCTGCTCTACACTTGGCCTTCCCAACCTCATCTCACCCCAATGACTCCCCTCTGTGCCATCTGCCAGCAGGCTGCTTGCAGGTCTCGGTGTTACATCTTGGATCTGATGCATCCTCTGAAACATTACATGTTGACAGTTTGGTCTCCAGTTCTGCAATGCTGAGAGCTGAGGAGCCAGGGAGCTGTGGCCTGAAGCCTTTGACGCCGTGAGCCATGGTACGTCTTTCCCTTCTGAGCTTAAGTCTTTCAGGTGTTTTATGGCAGCAACAGAGAGCGAAACATAAGAACACACTTCTCTCTGCAGTGCCGTGGTCTTAGATTTCCATAGATGACAAGACCCCTTGTCATCAGGTGCCCTTATGGAAGGCTGGTTAAAAGAGCAGACTTCAGCTGGGTGTGGTGGCACATGCCTTTAATCCCTGCACTTGGGAGGCAGAGGCAGGTGGATCGCTGTGAGTTCAAGGCCAGCCTGGTCTACAAAGTAAGTCTAGGACAGCCAAGGCTACCCAGAGAAACCCTGTCTCGAAAAACCAAAAAAGAAAGAAGAAAAAAGAGCCAGGATGATGTGCATAAGTCCTGGGTCAGTAGATTTCTGGCTGTGTGAGATAGGCATGCTGCTTCTTGGCAGTGAGAGGCTTTTGCCTGGGACTGAGCTTCTGTCGTCCTTAGTTTAGTCAGCTGTAGCGTGTCAGCAGTAACAGTACTTATTGCAAAGCTTTTAGTTTGAGATGCAGAGAACGACTTCTTCCGTCTCCTCAGTTAGGCACAGACAGGATTGGCTGGCTGAGGAAAGGCTATTATGGGAATCACCAGCAAGAATCAGCAGAGATAGCACAGCACTGTGATGTGTGTGTGTGTGTGTGTGTGTGTGTGTGTGTGTGTGTGCATTATGTGTATGTGTATGCATGTGCACATGCAGATATACACATGCATTTTCTTTATTAAACAGGTAGAGTATCCCCCACTATTATTTAAACCTCTGTAGTCTTGGTCCTCCAGCTTTCTACATAGAACCTGTTATCGCAGGCACTGGTGTCCTGACATTTAATCCTGGCAGGGATTAAATTATGTAATTTGTTCTGTGCCTAAAACAGTAGAAGGCACATAGAAAGGCTGGCTGAGGTGGCTGATAGAATTACAGTCCATCACCTGTGCTATAAGGCTTTGTTCTTTCTTATTAAAACAGTTATTATGTTGTCTTACTGCCATATTTTCTGTGTACATCCTTGTTTGGTTGTGAGCTAGGTAAGGACAGAGAGCTGTTATAGACTGAATTGTGTTCCTGCGAGACTCATATTTTTCAGTTCTAGGCCTCAGCACCTCAGAACATGACTGCATTTAGAAATATAAAGTTTTGAAAGAGGAGGTGAAGCCAGAATCTGCTAAAATGTCCCTTAATCCACCCAGACTATTGCTATGACATGAAGAGTTACTGAAAGTGGGTGCATACAGAAAAACTCACTACATGAAGCAGCAATAGCAGGGTGGGCACACACAGGGGCCTCAGGAAACCAGGCCTGCAGAGACAGACCCTGGTCTTAGGCTTCCAGCCTCCAGAGTGATGAGAAAAAGAGAAATGTCTGTTGTTTAATCTACCCATTCTGACACCATTTGTTATACTAGCCCATTAAACTAATGCCGGAGCTAGGGTTTTGTTTATTCATGCAGCAAACACTTAGGGCCATCTTCTATGCCCTGATATGTATAATAAAATATACAAGACTGATGATAAAGCAAAGAAAGACAAAAGCAGCCTCTGTTCTCCAGAAGCTGAAGTCTTTGTGAGAGAGACTTACAGTCAGAAGATGACAAAGTCAGGATGATTTGTGCTGAGAAAGAGAAGATCACATGCTCAGAGTGGAATGAGACAGGAGCCAATAAGAAAGGGGACATTCAAGTGTGTGTCTCTCTCTCGGACACTGTGACAATCTCATGCTCATAGCCAGTACTCTACAAAGCCATTGACTTTTACCAAATGATCATTAGGCTGGTTTACTGCCATGACATAATTCCTGGCATAATTTAAATGGGGAAAGCTATTCTGGTTCATGGTTTTAGAGTCTCCAATACATGGCTGGGTGGCTTTAGGCCCTTGGTGAAGCAAACACTTCATGGAGAGAGAGCTGGAGGCAAAGTTTACAGTCCATTAGCCAGGAACCGGAGACCAGCAGCAGGAAGGGATGAGGACAAGATATCGTCTGTACATGCCCCCTTCTCCACACTGACCCATTTCCCTACGTAGGCCCCACCGCCCATGATCTCACGACTTCCCAAGGGTCTGTTGAAATCTTGAACTCATTGATAGATTAAAATGCTGTGAGCCTGTCATCCCTAAAATATGGAGAATCTGCACAGATTCCCAGAAGTGCTCTGTCAGTCTCCTGGAGTCACGTCAGTCAGTTCAGGCTGGCAATGAAGACTTATGATCACAGAAAGCAGTCATGTCCCCCGTTCTCCGTGAGCAATAGTGTGCCTTCTCTGGAGTTAAGCAGAGCACCGAGGGGCAAGTCACTGTGTGCGGACTGTATAGGGCACCCGGGAGCCAAGGGCAGAAGCGCGACTGATAGCTGAGGAGGAGAGGAAGTGGGTTCTCACTTCAGCCCTGCCTCGAGCTGGCTGTGGCCTGGGTCCACACCCTTCCCCTCTCTGTGCCTTCATTTCCTCATCTTCAAAAAGAAAGAGGTGGAAGTGTTTTTAATCTCTTAGGTCCCTTGAAGGTCTTTGAAATCTTTCCTGAAATCTAGCTTTACTGAAAGGAAACAGCGAGGACTGAGAAAGAGGAAAGGGTGAAAGAGAAAGTGAAGAAGGTCAGCAAGCAAGAACAGAAAACAAATAACAATCCCCCTCCTACCCTACCAAAAAAAAAAAAAAAAAAAAAAAAGAAGGAGGAGGAAGAAAGAGGAAACTAGTGAAATGGAGTGCCAGGCGGGCGACATTTCGTGTGGTTTTGCACCAGGTTATAGAAATGAGCAAATTCTTCAAACCCCCTCTTCCCCAGTTTGATTACACTCACACTAGGCATGCTGATATCAAAATTACATGGATCCTGTGTAGATTAAATACAATAATGAGTGTAATACCTTTAATACAGAGCCTGCTACATGTACCTTTGCTAGTGTCAGCAAGGGTAAAATAGAAGACTTGAGTAAACTCAACTTTCAATTGTCTTCCAAGTGGTCTCTGTGATTCTATGCACTACACTATCCTGCCATCCCAGAGCCTCATCTGGAGTCCCATCATGAATATGGCATTTCTGTGAGTGTCCTGTGTTAAGGAGTATGAAGGGGACAAATTTCTTAAGGAAAACTGGGGAGCCAACGGGTATGACTCAGGCCTCTCTCTCCTCACAATTCCACTTCAAATCACACTCTTGTGCCTCTGGGCTACAAAAACCACGATTTCCTTCAGGCATGGAGTTCATTTCAAATGGTGGGAAGATCCTGTGTGCTCTCGGAGAAGGCATTAGCTCGGTGGGACTATGCAAACAGGGCCTGGGTTTGAACTTGTGGAGGAGGGACAGAGACCTGGAAATTCACATTACTCCACAAAGGGAGGCTAAGATCAGGGTCAAATTATGGAGACAGCAGCAGGGATAGGGTTGAGCAGGACGGTGGGTCAGCATTCTGATTAGAGGGTGTGAAACTCCAAGTGGATGAGTCAGAACTCCATTCTATAAGCCAAGTGAAAATCAGCCAGATTATTGTTTCCACTACGTTATTTTTTGTGTGTCTGTGTGAGTGCCTGAAGGTATGTCCTTGTGCCGTGTGCATGCCAGGATGGTGGAGACCAGAAAAGAGTATCGGATACCCTGGAACTCTGTGTGGTTGTGAGTGGCCAGGTGGGTTCTGGGAACCGATCCCGGGTACATCTCTCCAGCCCCACATTCTTATTGCCCTTTAGATAATAATCATTTGTGCACAATCAAATGACGCTGAGTGATGAGGTTAGGGATTGTGGGTGTGATATGAGCATGGGATTGTCATCATTGAACTGCTGCCTCGGATGGATTCACATGGTGTAGAACACCCAAGACACTGCCTCCCCAGACAGACCACGTAGTCTCCGATTATTTTTGAAAACATGTTCCACTTGGTAATAGACACCCCTTTCCACATCATCCATGTTCTGTGTTCTGGTTACTATATTATAATTAATTAAATAACCTGGCGAATGCAGCTTGATGAGTGGACTTCATGCTCTACTGATGAGCTGTGAGCCTTCCTTTTGGGTGAAAAAATAATGCTCTTGAAGAGTGGTTTCCAGAAGAAGCATAAAAGACAATTCATGAGGACACAGTGAGAATGTAGAGCAGCTGTTGGTATTGGTTTTGTTGTTGCTGCTGCTGTTTATTTCTACCCTGGAGTAGTTCAGTGGTCTTGGGAAGATGCTGTGTGTGTGTGTGTGTGTGTGTGTGTGTGTGTGTATGTGTACATATTATGTATGTATATACATATATACATGTATATGTATATTTGTATGTATTCATATATGCATAACTGCCTCTGTTCCTCTGAAAAACTCTGGCTAATATGGTTATTTGTAGTTCGAAACACATTCTACAATAGGAACTAAGTTTCTCTGCATGGAAATGGCTGCACCTTGCCTGGGAAGAACAGAGTCAGCCTCCAGCTCAGTCTCCACCATCATTTTGCTAGGGGACCCATCTTGGACATGAAAGTACTCCTCTATAAGGTCTCAGTTTTCTCATAAGAGGCAGAGGATACTTTTGCTGTTTTTGTGTTTCTTTCAGCTCTCTAAGCTTTTCTCTTTTTTCTCTTTGAGACAGGATTTCTCTCTTTAGCCCTGGCTGTCCTGGACCCACTTTGGAGACCAGGCTGGCTTCTAACTCACAGTGATCTGCCTGTCTCTGCCTTCCTGAGTGCTGGAATTCATGGTTTGCACCACTACTGCCCAGCCAGCTCTCTAAACATTTATGCCTGTATTTGGAAATCCCTTAATCCTCTCTCACTGAGTAGTAACTGATCGCAACAGGGAAACTCCTGTGTACGGATGATCAGGACCCGCCTCTGTCCTTCCATGATTAGCTCTGGCCATTCATGCACACTGCTATTGGTTTCTCTTCCAAATAAGAAGTTTTAGAAACACAACCTCCAATCACAAATCTTTGACTTAGTAATGAGGTCATCATCCAAGTCAGGCAGACAGAAGGAAGCCACAGAGAACACACAAAGTTAAATCTGGTTCTGTTGACACTCCCTTGAATGAAAACAAAGCCTCTTACTCAACTCCTCACTACCAGAAACTGTCACTACAAGTGTCCTAAATCATCAGCTCCCATGAGAATGGTGCAGAAAGAGAAGGATCAATTAGAGAAAAAAAATAATCAATTTAAAAGACTCTTTTGTAATATATGCAAGTACAATATAATGGTTAGTGGGGAAAGGAGCATACAAACCTCAATTTAACAAAAATATCAGTCTTACTGAATATATAATGTATGTCACCTACTACACACACACACACACACACACACACACACACACACACACACACACACACACACATGTATGGAGGGAGGATCTGGGAAATAAGGCAATATCCCCAATTCTAACAGAAACATTATTCAGAAAAAGGAAGCAGGATGGGTTTTCTTTGCTTCTTTATGACCTTGCACTGTCAGATTTCCCTCAGTATGCATTCGCCGGCCCAGTCTTCAGCAAATAGTTCCTACATATCAAGGATGAGTCCACCATGTCCCAGACACTGGAGGTTGAGTTAAGAGCAGTGATTCAAACTCCACGATGAGGTGACTGGCCACGTGTGAGGATGCCCAGGGACTGAGGATAGGCAGACCACGCCTCCACCTTCCATGTGCGATGCTTTTGAGCTCAGAGATCAGAGAGAAGAGATTTTCCCCTCTGAGGGAACAGCAAGGCTTCCTTAAGGCCTGGTCTTCAGGGAGCAGAGAGAAACCCAAAGTCGCTGGGGCTTGGTGTGCAGGGAGTGGTAGCTTATGCTGCGGGCACCCTGCTGTGGCAGGCCTCTAAGATCTGGGCTTCTGCTATGTGTATGTGGTGGGGTCACAGAAAGCATCCACGTGGGAAGTGACCAAGATGGCTCCGATTACAGACTGGGTGACATTCCTGTGGTGGAGGCCGACTGGAAGCAAGGCACCTGTTAGTAAAACCATTTTCTCCCCATAATTTACCAGTTTGGTGACCTGAATTTCTCCATCTGTAAAATGGGTCAGATGACGCAATCAACGATTTCTATGGAAACTTTAGTGTTTACAAAATAAGAACTCCTTTTGTATGCACTTGGTTGCCTTTCCTGAAAGCATGGAAACCTCTCAGACGCCAAGCAAATCTTACTCCTCTTTTACAACATAGCACACTGCCCTGCATCTTATGGGTCTGAGCAGGACAGGGTGTCCCATGCTGGTATGTGTCTGAATATGTGATTTGACCCCCGTGTGAGATTTCCTTGTGAACTTAACCTGCTTCGGACAGTAGAGAGACAGAGAGGGCTCTTTCTGCAAAGCCTGGCTTCTGCAATTCAGAAACTTCACACATGTACAATGAAGGAGGCAGCTACCAGGAAAGAGACACATTCACTTGTTAGAGACCACTGAGTCCATGATCTTCAAGAGAGCCCACCTGGGAAAGAACAAGCATTGCTCCTGGGAAGGAGCCCTCAGTTTTTCACAAATACACCTGTGCCAGGCCCTCGCTTAGTGGGAGATGAGAAAGTACGGGACTCAGCCTATTTATAGTTGAGGGAAACGAGGCACAAAGAAACAAAGTGACTCACAGGCCAAGGATTTCTGACTTCAGGGCCTCCCCTCGGCTAATGTGAAAGCCAGACTCCACTTTCAGAGTCATGTCCTGAGGGGAAGATGTCTGCTTGTGCCAAAGCAGCAAGGAGCACCAAGAGCAGGGTAGGCTGTGGATGAGGGACAGGCATCCTCTGCAGAAACTGTGATGAATGCTCTGATGCCTTGACCAGTGCTCCCGTACTCTGATAAGGGCTGCAATGGGCTGCAGAGCTTGTGTTAGGAAATAGAACAGATCAATCAAACTAGTCAAAACTTGAGTCAGGCAGATAATAGTCCATGTGGAAAGTTCGCAAACCCAGGCAAAAATAGAGCAGAGACAGTTTCCCAAGAGACCCAGAGCTCAGAGATCCTCAAGTGAAAGACCAACCAGGAGGATGAAGACACGGGTAAGGTGAGAGCCACACCGAGCAGACAGCAAACCTAAGACTGGGACAAACTGTCTTGTTCCATTTGGGGGGTCAATTATCAGCATGTTTCTTCATGGACAAATCTAGGCTGAAATCTTTACCATAGGAACATAGGCCAGAGCAGCGGTTCTCAACTTGTGGGTCACGACCATCAGAAAACACCTACTTCTGATGGTCTTAGAAACTGAGATTCTACTCAGTAGTAAAATGACAATTATGGAGTAGCAGTGAAAATACGTTTAGGGATGAGGGTTCCTAAGACCATCAGAAATGTGTGTTTTCTGATGAGCATGGCCCACAGGTTGAGAACAATTGGCTTAAGAGTAAGTACTAATCAAGGTGCCCCCAGGCACTGGTGCACACGTCACGTGCTTTAGGTTTGTGAGGCTCCCCTTTGCTAAGTGGGGTGGATCAATAAGTTTACTGGAAGATCTGGGTTTGTGGTTCCAGCAGCACAGATCATGGAAACTACCGGCAGGCAACTCTTTACAGTGAGGGAGTACTAGGAACTGCGGTGAGGTTTGACCCTGACTTGAGCCGAGGTCAGGACAACCTGTCCCCAAGCCCATCCTGATGGAAGAAGAGCTGCCATCTTCCAATATGTTTGCCTACGACTTTCTTTACCCTAGCATGTTCTCAAAGGAAGATTTTAGAGAGCTAGGCTGTCCTCAGCTCATCCCTTCTGCTGGGGCCTGACCCCTTGGCATATGGACTGTTGCTTTTCTAAAGAAGTCTTTTAAGTTCCTTGGAAGTTTGCTATGGTACCGATGGGAGCTAACAAATCACTCATGACAGCAACTTTCACTGAGTGTCTGCCACTCAGTGGCAGGAGTTTTTGTGGGGTCCTTTGTGTACCTTTTGTTGATGTTCATTTTCCAAAGAGGGACACGTAGGTATTGTCATGCCAGACTCTTATTTTAAAAATATATTTTATTAATTTATTCATATTACATCTCAATTGTTATCCCATCCCTTGTGTCCTCCCATTCCTTCCTCCCTCTCATTTTCCCCTTACTCCCCTCCCCTATGACTGTGACTGAGGGGGACCTCCTCCCCCTGTATATGCTCATAGGGTATCAAGTCTCTTCTTGGTAGCCTCATACCAGGCTCTTATTTTTATTTTTTATTTTAATAAGGAGAAATAAAGTTTGGTCGGGTTTGGAAACTTTCTCCAGGTCACAAGAGTCAAGGAGAGGCAGAGATGGGATTTGAATTATGTTGGAGTACTTTATACCCTGTGTCTCAGATACCTGATAATATGGGTTATGTCAAACATCACAAGATTAATCTCACAATCCAGATTCTTCTGCACCCTTTCCTCTCTGCCAAGTTGGGGTTCAAGGTATAGGAAACATCTGAAATTGATAAGCCCCTCCCAGAGGCCTAGGGAGTGACTCAGGGTAGCTAGACTATAAAAAGGCCTAGATGAAAGCATGGATCATTCCTGTTAGAGGACTAATGTCCCCGAGGAAGAAATCTGCTTGGCTTACAGACATGAGGAAATGTATTAGGAGTAGACATAGAATGGACGGATACAGGCCCCAGAAACACATAGAAGATGTGGATTTTTTGGTAGAGGAAGCTGCTGCCAAAGGCCCTTCCACATTGCATGTGAGTGTGAATTGTCACAGCTGTCAGAGAGCTTCTTACACAGAGCGAGGATATCCTCTAGTGTCCCTGACAGCATTCCACTTCTGGTTTACTAAGTCCCTAGAAACTTACTCATTACCTACTATACCGTTCCAATTGTTAGAAAGGTCTAGACTTCATGTTGAACCAAGCACCCACTTCCCGGATGTCTGCCTCTCTTGGGTGAGTATCTGCCCTTTGGTTTATAGCAACCGAGTTCCACTTCCTTCTTACCCAGCATCCCACTGGGTATATGAAGATGACTTTCAGTTTTCATACTGGTGTTCTCTAAAGTGCGTCGAGCAGAGCAGTTGGTTTGCACGATGTTAATAGATGTCCTTATAAAACAAACAGATAAAACCAACTCCATAAATAGCATCTGTGGGCAAGCCAGGTTAAACCGGGTCAGCCAGGTATACTTCCTGTAAGGTTCTCAGGGCTTTTACGATGTGACTAGAGCTTGGTTCCAGAAGGGACATACAGGGCAGGCTGTTCTCTAAACCTTTGACCTTGGAACCCCTAGTTTGCTGTTTGTTGGTTTTCACAAGTACTATGAGAAATAGTGTTCAGAAACTCCTCTTTCTACATAGCAAGATGCTTGCTGTCATATTGCCATGCTGAAAACAGGGTGACCCCTGCTACTTATTTGGAGATTCTCTCTCAGGGATATCAGATGCCAGTGTGGCATTCTCAGTTACTTTTTTTTTTTTTTTTTTTTTTTGAGATAGGGCTTTTCTGTGTAGCTCTGGCTATTCTAGAACTCTCTCTCTCTGCAGACCAGATTGGCCTTGAAATGCAGAGATCTGTCTGCCTCTGCCTCCTGAGTGCTGGGACTCAGGGACCACAGCCTGGCACTCAGTTACTTTTGAATGTCACTTAAACAGAAAATGTTCTGGATACAAGTATGGACCCTGTACCATTTAGGACATACTTAAAGGCAATGTATCTGCTATTCATCTGACATTCAGATTTAACTGGGTGGTATCTGTTTTAACTTGCCAAATCTGACATTCTTTCCCTTGAAAACATGACCTCCCTGCTCCACAGAAGAGGATAGATCAAGACAGAGGCACTTAGGGCTTTGACAGCCTTCTTCTACCCTGCTTCTCCATGAGATATTTTAAAGGAGAGGTAATTAAATTTTTATGGATTATTGGAGTCCAGTCTGAAATTGAAAGACACCAGACATCTTTTTGAATCTACTAGCAAGGTCCAGAAGGCTGTTTCCCACTCTCCACCCCTGCTCAAGAGTATGTGGATGCTTTGCTGATTTTTAATGCAGTGTGGATGCATATTCATTTTTAATTTAATGTGTATGCTTTGCTAATTTTTAATGCAGTGTGGATGTGTATTCATTTTTAATTTAATGTGTATGTTTTGCTGACTTGTTCATTTCAGAGCCCTGGCTGCAAATACTATTTATAATTCCCATTCATTGTCTGTTTTGTCCCATATTGATGGAAACTTAAAAAGGCAAGACAAGCTATGTTTCTTGGGTATCCCTGGCAGCTAGAAGTTGTTCCAAGTGCATGAATGAATTTCTCACAATCTCCATTGGAAAACTGAATACACCATGTAGGTTGATGCTTAGAAGAGTGAGCCAGCCCTTTTCCTCAACTTTGGGATGCGTCACCCACTGAAGACTTTCCCAAACCTATTACTGTACACGCCACTCACCTGTCCTGAAGGCAATTCTGTCGCAGGATATTGTGCAAAACAAGAACATCTAATTGCTATGATTAAAATAAAACATTTCAACCACACACAAGCTGTTTTTAAGAAGTTAAACTACTTCCCGGAGCCTGCAGGTTTTTTTGTTTTTTTAATTGAGGTGTGGAACTTGGCCCTCAAAACAGGTTGGATCATCTCCAATGGGTGTGGGACTGGGGGGGGGGGCGAAGCATAAATCAACTGGGTCTTCCCACAGAAATGTTCTGAACTCAGAGGAATGGGGCAACATGAACAAAAAACACTTCAGAGAATCTGAGCTGATAGCTGCGCAGGCATTGAGAGTGGGAGCTGGGCTCCCATCTTGTCACTGTGGGGAACAAGTGCCTGGGCATTGCACAAAGAGCATGGAGGGCTTTTGGGATATTGCTCTAAGTTGTGTTTGCTAGAACTGACCAAGCATATGGCTTATCAACAGTGGCAGCATTCTGTGGACTGTCCCTGGAGCAGGCACCTGCTTATCTTTAGCTCAACACCTGTGGCTTCAGTGCTGGGGAGTGTCAATCCTGACTAAGACACTTGCAGCAGAGAGCACAGGATTCTAGGAAGGAGTCCTGGGTCTTTGGAGAATAACACAGTGAGGAGATACCATGGAAATGGTGTTTTTTTTTTTTTTTTTAAAAAGATAAACATGAAAATTAGAATTGAAAATCCAGCTCTTCCCTATGCTTAGGCTAATCTTTTAACCTCAGTTTTTCTATCTGTGAAATGGAGTGCCCACACTGGTTATTATGGGAGTTAGGCACGGTGGCAGATATGGAAGTCGTTTGTAAATTGTGGAGTCCTGGGTCAGCCTGGAGGACCAGCACTGCCCAGTGTCCATGTGAACACTGTGATTTTTCAGCAGCCTGATGGCCCCGGCAGGTTGCCACCAGGATTACAAAGAAGAGTGCTCAACTGAGGAAGGAAGAAACCCATCTTCCAATACGTGCAGTAAACTTTGAACCCCTACCTAGATCTAGCCGATGGACAGGACATTCTCCACAGTTGAGTGGAGAGTGGGGTCTGACTTTCACATGAACTCTGGTGCCCCATATGTGACCATGTCCCCTGGATGGGGAGGCATGGTGGCGCTCAGAGGAAGGATAGCAGGCTACCAAGAAGAGACTTGATATCCTATGAGCATATACAGGGAGAGGAGGTCCACCTCAGTCATAGCCATAGGGGAGGAGAGTAAGGGGAAAATGGGAGGGAGGGAGGAATGGGAGGACACAAGGGATGGGATAACAACTGAGATGTAATATGAATAAATTAATAAAATATATTAAAACAAACAAACAAAAAAAGAAACCCGTCTTCTACACAGCCTGAAGCAAAAGGAAAATATTCTAGAATCTCTTTTAATTACGGTAGGAAACATTTTCTGAGACCATTTTGGAAAACAAAATATCAGTGGGCAGGAGTCCCTGTGATACCAACAAATCCCCTGGGGACATCTTTATGGTCGGTCAGAAGGCACAGGCTCTAGGAGAGTTTAATACCTAAAGAATGTTTTTGTGATCTCCCTGGAGCCTGTCCCTAGCTCTGCCCAAGGCCCTCCCTGGTGCTGTTGTTAAGCAAGAGCCCTAATGTACACAAGGCATAGTTCTAATCCAGTGAAGGGAAGGTAATGATGGTGTTATGGCTGAACAATTCCTCACCACTTCCCCCACTGCGAGATGGCACCCTCATTGGAGGAAGTTCACTGTGTGCAAAGTGGTGTGTATATATGAGTTACTATGGTAAGGCGTTTGAGAACATGTGTGTAAAGTGGTGTGTACATATGAGTCACTATGGTAAGGCATTTGACAACATGGCCATCGTTGGTGCCACTTCCATCGTCATGTGTCACAGGGCTTCATGGCTGCTCCCACTGCAATGCCAGCAGGTCCTCAAGTCCTCTCCGAGTCCCCTATTGTTACGTGTGTTGACAGCCTAGTGTTGCCCACTCTGTACTAACAGTGCACTAGCTCACGGCTGCCAGAGGCTCTGCTTACAACTCTGAGAAGGCACAAGGCAATCTTTATGCAACCTGACAGGCCCATCCTCCACTCTTTGCCCAGGCCAAGAATAGTCAATGATCATGTGCTGGAAGAAACCCCACCTTGTCACTGGATGCTCTGGGCCAAGAGGAGGAGTAACAGCGCTAGAGGCGCATGCATGATGCCAGTCAGCCAAGCCCAGAGGAAGTGACAAGGGCAGCATTCCTTTCAAATCCATTGCTTTCCCAACTTTTGCCTCAAGGACTGGTTTAGGTCTGGTGCTACCCAGGAAAGAGCACTCTTCATCCCTCAGTTCCCACCAGTTCTCTTTCTTTCTCTGATCTCATACATGGTGTATGTTTATGAAATATCAGAGAGGCAGACTGTGTGTGTAAACATACATTTTAAAGGAAGCACGTGAGTATATACACCTTTTGTATGCAGTGGTGTGCCTGAGAATTCGTTTAGATATATCTTTAGCGATAGTTCTCAAGATGCCGAGCTGACCTGTGTTGTAGATACTTTGGTGTAGAAATGCTCTTGGCATAAAGACTCAGATCCTAATGTGGCTGAAGACTCTTTATGATGCTGATCCTGCACCTGCAGTTGTAGGGATGCCCTGCAGCTTCATCCTCATATACTGTCACACTTAGTTAGGCATGCTTTGATTTTTCTGATGAAAGAGGCTCCCTTTTAACACAAGGCACCGGCAGGTGCTCTTTTCTCCAGGTGCAGTGCTGGCCTCTCTTTTCCCTCTTCTAGGAGTTATCTAGTTATCCTTTGCATGCCTACTGAACCTTCATTTCTCTGACAGTACTTTTATTGACCATAATGAGTTAGTCAAATTCTCTAAACACTCTGTATTACCTTCATAGTACCTACTATAATTGCAACATTAGATATTCTCACAAATTCTATCCTGTGTGTGTGTGTGTGTGTGTGTGTGTGTGTGTGTGAGAGAGAGAGAGAGAGAGAGAGAGAGAGAGAGAGAGAGAGAGAGAGAGGGATTGAGAAATGGGCATACATTTTAAAGAATTATCTCTTTTCTATTACATACAAACATAGGACAAAAATAAAGTTTTGGATTTTTTTTTAATTCATCAATTTTCAGCATCTAAGATTTCCTGGCACATAACTACTGGCATATAACTTGATATACATCAAGTGTATATACACTTACACGAGGAGAGGGCACACATGGACATGTATACAATTAACTAGTAGTGTGACCATGATTACATGATGTGGCATGTTTACTCAGAATACAGAAGTGTGCCTAGGAATTCTTTTGTGTTTTTTTTGTACAAGGGAGAGTGCTTAAGACTGTTCATGTCCTGCTTAGGTGTGCATACTAATATAGAAGTACATAGAAAAGAATGAACATGTATGTACATCTGTGCAAAAAGACATGCATGAGTGTCTTTGCTCATATGCTTGTAGACATTGGTCTTAGTCCATTTTCTGATGCTATAACAGAACACGTGAGACACTTTAACTTATATAAAAAAGAGAAGTTTACTTTAGCTTATGGTTCTGGAGGTTACGAAGTTCAAGATTGGTTGGTTGTGTCTGTTGGTTTCAAGGTCTGTGGGCAAACAAATGTGAACAAGGGAGACAAAACAGAAGGGATAGCTTGTCTTCATAACAACGTGCTCTTGTGAAAATGGACCCACTCCCCGGAGAAGGGCATTCTTCCTCCTTAATAATGTTGCCACCCTTAAAGGCTCCACCTTACAACAGTACCAAGATGGAAACCAAATTGCATATGGCTCTCAGAAGAGACAAACCACATTTAAAACAAAGCAACATCAATGTGAGAGCCTGTGTGCTTATTTGGGTGTGTGCATCTGTGGGCACATGCATGTGTGTGAGTCATGCTAGTCTCTGAAGCTGGGTAGGTCTCCCTTTAGATTTCAAAGTACAAGCATTTATGTACATCAAGAGAACTGATTCGTATAGACCATAATGTGCTTTCACTTGGCCCAAGGCTGACCATTGTGAAGGAAGGGGCTGATGACAAGGAGCAGAACTGAGCCCCTACCTCCCTAGTCCCATGCAGAGGGTTGGTGAGGCAGTGATAGTGGTGGTGTTTAATGTCACTAGTGTATTAAATGCCACAATGCTGGAGACACTTTAGTGTTACCCTCTTCCTCTTCTGTGTCACGTTTTATCATTATTGCATTCTTTCCACCTATGTTGTTCTTATTAGAGAACAGAGGAAAAGTCATGATTCCATTTTTTTTGGACATGGGGCGAGTAGGGCTTCACATCCATGCCTGTATTTTTGTGCTCAGGAGCAGGAAGGGAAGAAGACAATGATGTGATGTCCAGTACACATCTGCTCTGAAATCCTCTGGCAAAGGATTGGCAAATTCCTTGAGGCAAATGCAGCTTTCTGGCTTCAACTGCATTAATACTAGCTAAAAAATTTGGTGATGGGGACTGGAGATGTGTACATTTTTAGAAGGCCCATCAATTATTTTGTATGTGCACAAGTGTGTGTGTGTGTGTGTGTGTGTGTGTGTGTGTGTGCATGTGTGTGTATGTGTGTGTTCTGTAAGGTTTGGGGTCCACTTTGATAAAATAAAATGGTTTCAGGAAACTTAAGCTGATGCTCCTATCCTTCTCACAAATCTGTAGGAAGTGACTGCTAAATGTGACAACTTCACATCCCTGAGGGAGACCTTCCTCTCTTTCAGGCTGAGGACACTAGGTGATGAGGGGTTTACAGAGAGACACTGTGGGCCATGAAACAAGAAACTGAAACAAAATGTCTGTGAACAGAATTGATATATTATAAGACATATCAGAAGAACTGTGAGGTTTTAGGGAATAAAACAAAACAAAACCACAGCCAGCCATACAAAAATCCCAAACAGAATAAATCCCAAGTCTCAACAAAAGATGGTGAGAACAGTCCAGGGTATGGAAATGGTAAAAAGGCATTTTTTTCTAAAGAGAAAAACTAGCCAGCAATAGAGCTGGATGAGAAAGAAAAATCCCCAGACAAAGACACCTGTGGCTTCTCAACACAGGCCACAGTTTTTCAAACCCAATGTGGTGGTGGGGGTGTGAAAAGCAGGCAGGAGTTGCTACGGATTCCACTTCCGCTGTGTCATGGGTGTTGCTGTTGTGATTTTAAAAGTTGTTTTCTCTTCCTGGATATGAACACATTTAGAAATTCCAGCTTCCCCTCAGAGTGTCTGAAAAATAAATAATACAAGCCAGGAAAGACTTTTCCCTTTTGGCCGCCACACTGCCTTGCTAAGGTCACCCCAGTCATCGTGAGCCTGGGTTGCACGGCTAGAGGGCTCTAGGCGATGAGAGACACACTGAGAGCTCTATCCCGAGCTTCTGAAGCCCATGCCGACCAAGGCCGAAATGTGGAAAACATACTGTTGTGAGGTGTCAAGGCCTCACAGGAAATGGAAATTTAACTCAGAGCAAACCACTGTGTATTTCAAGGAACCTCTGGCTGCCCCTGAGACCCACCAAGGGACACACACTCACATGATGGAAGCGGTGGATGCTGTAGTCTACGCAGTGGATGCATAGTGACAACCTGCCTAGATAGTGTGGGCTTCGCCATGCTCTTCCCAGGATCATAAATTATTCAGACCCCTCAGAGACATGTCCCCGGAGAATGACATCTCCACCTCTCCATTACATATTCCCTTGTAGTCTCCCCTCCTAGGAAAGAGAGGCAGGTATATCTTAAAAGCAAATCATACAGGGTTCTGGTTTCACTCTATTGGATCACGTGACCTTGGGCAACTTAGCTTCTTCAAGTTGTTTTCTTTATTCGTGCTGGGACAACAAACAGTAAGGCTGCTTCTGGATATTAAACGAGATCAGACATCACAACTGTCAAGGCAGGGCTTGGTCCCAAGGCGGCACCTGTAGCTGCTACCCATAGCCCTGCTCAGCTTACAAGAGGGGCCATTGGGATAGAGGCATACTGACATGTTTTCCGCATGTAGCTTTTGGTCACTACATGGATTGAATAGACCAATATGAGCAGAAGTCAACAGATGGGACCAGAGGCATCAAACAATGTAGAACGAACTCAGTCCCGAGAGGTCGGTGGTTAGTTTTCCTGTGTGCTAAAAGCAGACAGACAGTGTGCTTTCACTGAGGTTTAGTATAGAAACAGCCATTACTTTCTTTATCAAGGATGAGAGCAGGGAACATTCTGTGTTATTTACAATGTTGATGTCTCTGGAAAAAAAATCTTCAAAATGTAGTCTCTTTTTCCAAAAATTCTATGGTCATATGTCTTTGAAAAGTTAAGGTCTGGTTGTTCTTTAAAATGTTTCACAGCCATTCATGACACAAGACTCTAAAAAACTTGCTGAACTTCAGATTCTTGTATATTTAAGCTAGACCCTCCGATGCTACTTTTAAAGTGTGGCAGTTCTTTTGTACTCCAATGTGGGGCACTTGGGGAACTCTGTAACACCCTGCCAATGGGTCATCAGAAATGATACTATTTGGATCCTGTCACAAATCAGAACATTTTGTAGGCTATTTGTGAAAGTACTAGCAGCGAGTAAAAACCACAATAGCTAAAAATACATGTATTTGCACTTGTATAAGCATGTTACAAAATAAGATGGAAAGCATGCACATAATTATAACATGATGCGAGGCTTACCTTCTTGGTGCTGTCATATGCTTTAAGGTATTCTATACTAAGCGTCTACTGCCCTCTTAACAAAGGGGAAATGTGCTTTAAAAATAAAGGCAAAGTGACCAGATGTACAGCGCAGAAGACATCCCAGACTCTTATAGATATTGGAGGATGGAGGACGCTCACGGAAGACATCCCAGACTCTTAGATACTGGAGGATGGAGGACACTCACGAGCACATGTAATCTCTCTTAAGACAAAATAGGGTGTAGAGAGAGGAAGTGGCCTGCCCGAGGCTCCCCGCCCCACCGTTAGTGGCTGGGCTACCACAGACCTTAGGACTCTGGGTTTGAGGGCGAGACTGTTTAGAGGAGTCTGTGCTGGCAGGGGACCTGCCCCTCTTCCTTTCTGCTCTGGGAGGGTGACTGACAGACCACAGGAAGAGTGGTGATTCCAAGGATGGAGAAGGATGTAATAGCCTTTGCAGAGAGACCTCTGCATCTCTCATTCCTCTCTTTGGGAGTTAGTAGGTCATTTGCAAAAGGCATGGGAAGAGCAGCTGATGAAAAGGTCTAATAATGTGGGAAACTGCTTAACCTTATCACTCTATTTCTGGATGGTCCCCATGGCCGAGGACTGGTGAGACCCTGGTTTTCCTGGGAGGTTTCCCAGTTTTGAATGTGGTAAAGCTTTTGAAATCCAGAGGAATTAGGGAGAAGGCCAGCTTCAGTGGTGAACTCAGGGCAATGAAGTTTATTTTTTTTCAGGTTTATTATTTTCTTTTTTTCCCCCCAAGTTTATTATTTTCAAGAAAAGGGATTGCAGATGTGGTAGGAGCCTAGCCCAGCTCCATATAGACTCTGCGCTTCATCCTGAACAGTGATTTACCTTGGATGCTTCCAAAGGCAGAAGGCTCCTTATTTTATTTTATGCTTAGGAAAATCTTCTTTTACCTGCCCTGGAGTCTGCCTACCCATAAAGCCATGCTTGTCCTCCAGTGTTTATAAACAATAGCCATTGCCTTATTTTCTTTCACACAGTCTTCCAGTTCATGATAGCACCTCACTGGCAGACGGACTATCCTCGGAATGCTTAGCTACTGTTTCTATAACAGATGTCATCGACTTTCACTAGAAATGAGACATATTTAGAAATCTCCAATTAGTTTCTAAATGAACAGCTGTACCAATTCAGGGCTTAGCACAGCATGGACACTATTTGTAGTGGCTTCATTTTACAGCTAAACAAACTGAGGCCCCCTCCCTAGGAAACGGCCTTACTTTAGTATAGAGAGACAGAGAGGCGGGAGAGATAAGGAAAGTGAGAGGGTGAGCAGAGACCTACTTCCCAGTTGTAAGAACTGCAG
The DNA here is from genome assembly GCA_907169655.1 of Acomys percivali. Lineage (NCBI taxonomy): Eukaryota > Metazoa > Chordata > Mammalia > Rodentia > Muridae > Acomys > Acomys percivali. Next base: position 25,501,326 of record OU015744.1, on the reverse strand, counting down.
TTAAAAATCTCCTCATTTTATTCCACTTCCTACTGTTCACAAGACACTGACATTTCTTTTTCTTTTTCTTTTTCTTCCTTCCTTCTTTTCTTTCTTTTTGTTTGTTTTGTTGTTTTTTGAGACAGGGTTTCACTGTGTAGCCTTGGCTGTCCTAGACCTACTCTGAAAACCAGGCTGGCCTCCAACTTACAGAGCTCTGCTTGCCTCCGGAGCACTGGGATTAAAGGTGCACACCAGCATTTCAAGCTCTTGAAAGTGCTTAGAAAATTTGCTCTCCCCAGTATTTTAAACACTTCTCCACCAAATCGTATCTGTATTGTCTGTCAATCAAGTAAGGCTTAGCACAGAACCGACTCTGCACTGTACTGTGCAGCTGAAGAGAAGAACAGAGGTTATACTGTTAAATGAAAAGTGTCGCTCGAATTGCCCAAGTCCTCCTTGCCCCTTGCCATTGGCCATAGAACACCAGCTCGAAACAGACAGCACACCTCTAGGACAACCCAGACTGACGCCCCACAAGGCTCAGCTACCCCCTCATCTTAGAAGGCCTTCCCGAATTTGGAACATAGCGTGAATTTGCTGGGACCTGCGGCAGCCTGTGCTTTGGTTTTACCCTGTTTTGATCACTTTCGAGTTTCATATCCCCCATTTTTTTTTTCAATTTGGCCTCATCCTCTAAGAAAAGATAAAGCAAAGATCCAGAGAAGTAAACTAAGCAAAACTAAGCACCTCTGTGATTGGTTCCCTGGCCCAGTCCCTAGCCACCCAGCAGTGACATGTTTTGAAAGGACATTCCTCTTTGCCCCAACCCACAACAACTTCCCTCTTCTCTCAACACAGTATTGCATTTCCAGTCCCGAGGAGGCTTGTTTTGGCATACATCATACGCTTCTCCCCGCCCCCCTCCCATTGCTTCCTGCTTTGCATGGGTGCTAGGCTCCCTGCATTCTCAGATCACACAAACCTAGGTTCTGATATTTACTCAGTGACTAGCTGGCCTTGTGGCTTTCTGAGCATCAGTTGCTTTATTTGCTGGGTGACAAACTCTTCTACCTGCATCCGAAGGTGGTAAAGATGGCCTCATGCTCAAGAGTTGCCTAACATAACCCTAACCTTCAGGTCAATTTCATGGCACATAACTGTTTAGTATTCTGCCTTGGCCCAGGAGGAGGAAACCACAACCCATTCTTCTCTCACACTGCACACAGCAGGTGTTCTACAACTACCCAGGACTCCTATTGGTATAGATCAATTTGGCAGCAAATCCACCACCACAAGCGTTCTCCACAGCATATAAGGACAGCTCCGATTTGCAGGCTCTTCTCCCCTCCTAGATTCCTTGCCTCAGTAATTATCTTGCAGGCAGGCCCACCCTGTCCTGCCACCATTCACACCTGTCAGCTTGCATCTCAGGATAAGGTTCTCATTTGACAGACTCTGAGAACTTGCTGTCCAGGCAAAGAAAACTTTACGGTGATGAATCCAACACAAACCTTATGTAACTAGCATGTCAACAAACAGGAGACATGGAGGGACAAGGGAAAACAAAACCACATAAAAGGTGAAAAAACAAGGCATTGCAATAGGCCCATGGTGTTCTTGTTTTCCAAGTGCCTTAAAACAGATCAAAGTTCTGAAGCTTAAAGCATTCCTAAAGGGACTCAAATATTGCAAAAGTCTTGTTTAGCTGAGAATTGACGTTAACCTTCATAGCTGAACTTTTAACAAATTGTACTAACAAATAATGACAGGCAAGTTGTTAATACACACACACACACACACACACACACACACACACACACACACACATACTATGAGAAATTCTAACTGAAGCTACTTAAAATTACTTGCTGGTAATAAAGAGTTAGGGAATCTTCCAACTTCCCTAATGCAAGGAATAACCTAAATAAAATAATAAAGCAAACAACCCTTGCTCTTATTTCTTTTACAGAATATTTATTTAGCCCCTGATATTATATATCAAAGATACAAAACCAAACCAAACCAAACCCCTGCCCTGGTGTGTGAAGTATGGCAGAGCCCCAGGGAAAGGCTCTACAACTCAGATGAGGGCAGAGGTTAACAGTGATGCTGTTGAGAGAGCATAGCCATCCCTGGCAGGCAGTCAGGCTCCTGGCTTACCCTTGCTCTGGGATCTTTGATCACTTACCTTGGGCATGTCGTTTCCTCTATCAAGCTCTCAGGCTGTTCAAATTATGGACTCTTCCAAATCCAAGACCTTGTGAGGCTATGGGGTATGTGAAGGTATCTGGAAAAACTTGCTATACCTCCGGACATGAGGCCCAGAACAGGAAGAGACTGCGGTATGGAAACCGTGACCAAGACGTGAAAGCACAGAATAGCATACATTGCACTTTGCGTGGCATGGCCTTAGCCTCCCTCTGAGAGATTAATGCTCACCAGAGGTCCCAGCACTGAGATTTGGAGAAGCAGAGAAGGCTGGTGTTGGGGACTTTTGACAACAGGGAATGTAGAATTGGAGTCAGCTTTATGAGTGAAAGAAGTGACATGGAACCTTGAAGGCTGACCCTTTCCAGCCTGGTGTTGCCAAGGAGGACGATCCACTTTATGAAACCTAGGCCAAGCTCTGGCTCAGACACACAGGCAAAAATAGAAAGGGGTTGCGAGAAGAAATGTGTTTACTTTTGTGATTTCCCTCTGTGCCTCTTAACAGTATTATAATCTCTCTGCAAATAGGCAGTAAGGGCCTGCGGGCCTCACCTCCACTGATAAGCCCTTCGAAATAACTCACGCATGAACCTAAAACCTTAACTTCTTGTGTTAACCACCCGGGCAGCTGGAATACAAGTTTAGAAGGCACTGTGATGAAGAAGAAAGCAGAGGGGCTGAGGGACCATCATAACTGAGTGAACTAGGAAAACCTCCCTAGGTTTCAAAATACAGCACTTGTAGCAAAAAGCATAAAACAGCAGTTTTAAGATCACAAAGTCTATGCCAGGCTTTCTGCTAAGAATCACCTTACCCTTAGGGGTAACAGTTGATGGCTGAGGTTATTTTTGGGTATTATTTGTAAACTTGAGGGGTGATAATGGAATTTATTGGGCACAGGGCTGCTGCTAAACATTCTATAATGCCTGGGAATGGCAGGCATGGGAAAGCCTGGTTTACCCAGCAGTGCAGGGAATCGGAGGAGAGGAGACAAGAGGCAGCAGGAAGGAGCAAAGAGAGGTTGCAGCCATGTTCAGGGCACGAAGCGTTCACCAGCTATGTTTTAAAGCTTCACTCGCTATGGCTAATGCCTTTGATTTCCCTTGGAATTCCTAGATGCTTGGGGAGCTTTATACATGGAACATCTCCCTCACCCTGAACACACCAAGCCCTGTAGCAGCACAAAGGGCACCACTGTAAGAGACGGCGACAATATAAATATACACAGTTATTAAACAAGTAGGGCTGGAAGGTGGGCAGCAGGAGCATGTGGGACAGGACATATGCCTGTAACTCTGTCCCTGTGAGTCAGGCTTTCCGAGGTGACAGCACAGAAGAGCAACTGTAGGACACACTGGGTTATGCTGAGAACAGGCGGGACTGATTTGGGACACAAGTGAAATTGGGAAAGATACAGGCTTGCGTCTGGAGACCGAGAGGCACATGGAAGGGCTGGGCAATCAGTGCATGCCATTCTGATATCCTCCTACATATTAAGCCACTCAGCAGTTATGACACATAGTTAACTGTGGTTGCCAGTGGGACAGACAAGGACACTCCAGAGTCAAGCGGTTTTGGAGAAACAGGTGCAATGAAGTCATGGTCAAACAATTTATTTACTGTAAACTTTAGACTTTGCTCAGAAAAACAATTGATGCTGTCCCTCAAATCCCTGCCTACAACACTCCATTTGAGCAAATAAGTGGAGTGGGAGAGAGTCTATATTCACAGCAGAAAGGTCCGAGACACAGGATTTTCAAGTCCAAGAGTACAGGAAGGGAACTCTCTCCTTCAGATACAATATTTCCAGCAGCAATATTATGTTATACCTAATACTTGACTAGTGAGGTAGATACATGGAAACGTCTTTCAAACATACAGACTCGGCCCTCTAGGACCAACACACTTCAGACAGAAACTTTTAAGTTCCATGCAAAGAGGAACTGAACTGTACAAGAAACAAATACGCACTCAAATACAGTTTCTCTCTCTCTCTTTTCCTTTTGCAGTTTAAAAAAATAAAAAAAAAATAGGCAGAAGGATGGATCCCCTTCTGCAAATCTCTATACAGTTTAATTCTAACATAATTACACTCAATTTAAATAGTCTGGTTAGTGTCCTGTCAGGGGGAGGGGAGGTCTTAGAAAGTAGAAAGCCTGCATTACAGTTCTGAGTCATTGGTACTACAGTTCCGCCCATGGGAATCAATGCTAAGGCTAGGCACTGTACCTTGACAGTTCACAACGCCTTCTGTGCCTGGGGGGTCCTCACACAGCAGTTCCCTTTCTTTCTCCTGCCCCAGTTGACATGAGCTCACCTCCCCTGTATAGTCTGCTCTGCCGTTGCTGTTGCTAGAGTAGCCATTCCCATAGGTTTTTGAAGAAGAAGAAGAAGACCTGTGAAGGCACAGAAGCTCCTGAAAGGCAATCCTGAAATCTGGACTCCGACAGTAGATTAGAGGGTTGAAAGCCGAATTGACATAGCCCAACCAGTTAAGGAGGATGTAAACTTCCTTAGGGATGAGGTTTTTCCGGATCACGTGCACGATATTGACAATGAAGAAGGGCAGCCAGCAGAGGGTAAATGTGCCCATGATGATGCCGAGGGTCTTGAGGGCTTTGTGCTCTTTCAAGTAGAACTTGGAGGACCTTCGGAATCCATGTCCGCTCCGCCCATCCTGCTCCACCTGGCTGAGGTTTGGGGCATGGAATCTTCCCTCAGATCTGTCTATCTTCTGGAGCTGCCTTTTGGCCACCTGGAAGACTCTGGAATAGACAAAGACCATGACCACCAGGGGCACGTAGAAAGACACAATGGAGGAAGCAATGGCATAGGCCTCGTTCGTGAAGAAGTCGCAACAAGTCTCCTTGGCGTAACACTTGATGGCTTCCTGGTGGGTGGCACGGTACCAGTGCATCTGGATGGGCAAGAAGGAGGTAAGGCCGGACACAATCCACACCATCAGGATGACCACCCGGGCCTTATTCTTGGTCAGCAGGCTCTGGTACTTGAAGGGCGCCGTGATAGCAATATAGCGATCCACTGCGATCACGCACAGGGTCTCTATGCTGGCTGTGACGCACAACACATCAATGGAAGTCCAGAACTCGCACCAGAAGTTGCCAAAATTCCACATGTTCATAAGGATGTGACTGGCCCCAAACGGTACCACCGCTAGGCCCATGAGTAGATCAGCACATGCCAAGGAGATTATGAAGTAGTTGGTGACAGTCTGTAGTCGCTCAAATCTGGCAATGGCTGTGATGACCAGCACGTTGCCAAATACTATGGCTAGGACGATAACCGACATGACCATAGCCATGCCCACCACCCACGCTTCGTCCCGTTCCTGAGTGATGTTGTGGTCTGGCGCACGGCTTCCGTTGGGTGCCAGCAAGAAGTCGCTGTCGTTCCCGGGTGGACCCATGGCTGGCAGGCTGGCAGGTGAGCGCACTGGCTTTAGGTGCCCAGGCGCTCTCAGCGTGTGCACCTCCGACGGGGCGCAGCCAGCCAGGGGCGGACTCCTCGATGCTTCATTCAGCGGCCGTAAGTGGCTGTGCTGGGGGCGCGTCCTGCACTCTCAGCTCGTGGGGTGCTCGGGGCTCGCAGTGCCTGCCAGCCGCAGCCTGAATGCTGGAGAAGCTGCCTCGCAGTGCGCCCTGCCCGTTATGTGCACCGGACTTTAGGGGAATTGCTCAGTGACGTGCAGCAACTTTGGGCCAATGGCACTGTCGCTTCCCCAGAGGGGCGAGGCACCAAGGGCCAACCCTCCCAGCCTGGCCCGCCTCCTCCTGGGGTTGGCTCGGGCGGGGCCCAGCTGCTACCCCGGAGGCCAAGCCACCACTCCCTTCCAGCTACCCTAGCGGGGCCCCAGAGAAAAAGAGAGAAAGAGAAATCTGGGACTGCTATGTGACCTACCATCCAGGGACTGTCTGGAGGTTCTACCTGTCCATGCAGGTCACCTCTGCGGGCTGAAGTCTCTGGATGCGGGCGGCACAGGGCGCATTTTCCTTGAGGAACGGAGACCAAGCAAGCTCACCTACAGGCACACACAGGCACAAACGCACCCTGCCGACCTGGACATGCTCAGACTTATGCCACAGACACTGAGACACACCCGCGCCCATTCACACTGGAGAGGACAGCTGTCTCCTGGTACAATACAGAAAGGTGGCTATAAACAAACACAGGAACACCCAGAAGTATGCAGAAAGAAACATACACAAGCACTTTGGTGGAGGTGTGGAGTGCGGACCACATCCAGGTACCACCCTCCTCTAGCCCTCCTAAGTGACTCCCTCTTTCCCCATTCCCAGTGCATTCCCTTTGAGTTATTTGGCAGGAGCACAGGAGGTGACTTCAACAGCCACAGAGTTTCTCATCACACTTGGTGAAAAATAATTTTTTGGCATCCTCCCTCCGAAAACTTGCAGGCACCAAGGAGGCAGTGACTTTACCCTTTGTATTTCATTAGGAATCGAAGTCGGTACACATTTGGAAAGAGTTGGGGGTGGTGGTGTTATTTTTAATTCTTGGAGGCGTGGCATCGTTTTCCTGTTACACAGTGGATATCTGAGAATGCATATTGTAATAATTTTGTTTTAAAAATTAAACCAAATGCATTCATTTTTATGTGCATGGGGGTTTTATCTCTACGTTTGTCTGTGCCGCCATGTTTGTGCTTATTCTGGAGGCTAGGAGAGAACATCAGATTCCTTAGGGCTGGATATACAGATAGTATCAGCTCACAAACCGCCATGTGGGTGCTGGGGATCGAACCCGGGTCCTCTAGAAGAGCAGCCGGTGCTCCTAATCACTGAATCATCTCTCCAACTCGGATAATTTTCTTTTCAACCTATTTCCTCAATAACTATAAAATGCTGTATATAAAACTAGAAAAATGTTATTTCATGTCTTGGCTGAATAATTTGGATTAATATTTTATGCTGTGTCCTGTGAACCTGCCACTGTTATACTATTTCTGCCTTTAAAAAACCCTCCACAGTTTCATATAATTCATTATATTAAAAAAGTGTTCTTTGGAGATCATTTTAAAGGTACAGAAAGTAAATGATAGTTGTTCCTTCTCATGAAAAAAAAAAAAATCAGAGCAAGACTAAGATTTCAGGAAATACTATCCTTTGCATCTGACAAACAAATTGTTTGTTGGGGAAAAAAATTAATTTTCAATGTTTGGTTTCACATGTATTATCTTTGACACACTGTAAGTCTTTCACGCTGAATAACCAAACATGTTTTGTAGATTACATAATAACATAACAATGGCTGACATTTAGGGAACATTCTGCTATGTGCCTCTTGTGCATTATTTCATTTAATCCTTCCCACAGTCCCATGGGGATATTTTTAGCTCAGTTCTCCAATGGGGCTCACAGAGGCAAATAGCTTGCCCCTGGACACTGGTTAGGCAGTGCCAGAAGCTGAATCTGAACCTAAATCTGTCTGGTTCTAAGATGCAAATTTTTATCCTTTCTAAGGAACTGTATTATTCCACTGTAGAAAAGGGGGGGAGGGATCCAGAAGCAGCCGGCACCTGGGACTAAAGCGGATGTGTTCAATGTTCACCTTGGGACTTTGTATTCATTCTCCATCTCTAAAGGGATGTATGTGCAGGTGTGTGTGTGTGTCTCTGTGTGTGTGTGTCTGTGTGTGTGTCTCTGTGTGTGTGCCTGTGTGTGTGTGTGTGTGTGATTGTGATGAGTGAAAATCAAACGCTGTAGAAACTGTGAAAGTGCTGTTACATAGGTAGATATCTCACTGAATTTTATGTAATTTGCTTAGCTCTTTAGAACATAGTACTAGCTTCCTCACAGACAATAAGATCTTATGAAAAGAGTAGGTGTAGTGTTTACTTCAGAAATTGGGCTTAGCATTGAAACCTACATGGACCCCTTGGCTTCCTTCAGTAGCACACACTGTTTTTGTTTTGACAAGTCCCTCAGAAATATTTCTCACAAACCCCACAAACGTCAGTTAAAGATCTACTGTGTTCTCATAGTTTTCACAACACACCCACCTCATATTTGTGTTTTCCAAAGTTGGCTCCGGTCTGCTGCATTTTAGGAAGAGTCTTGGTGTGATGCAACAACCATCCTTTAAATGTACATCCACCCCAGATTGTGGAACCGAAACATTTAAAACCTCCTTCCTGCTTGTGAAGGAATGGAGTAAATAAGTGCACAGTTTAACCTTCCCCTAACAACAAAAAAGTATGAGGTAATGCCTTTTTAGGACAAACACTGATCAGTTTTTATTCACTGTGCACTAAAGTTGCCCCAAACTTTAACTAAATAACTTGGGAAACATCTTTTAAAAACCTCACACATAGTAAATCAAAAAGAGGAAATAACATTAGTCAAAAAGGAGACCCTGTGACATTTCCCACCAGTTTTTGACGAATAGACATGCTCTTTCCTCCTGTGGCAGGAATTTCATGGTGTTATCTTTTCCCTGACCTCCTTTTAGGAGCCTAAGTCTAGACACAATTAAAATAGAGAAGAATTTAGCAGAGTGTTTTGTTTCTTTCCTTTAGTTTGGAAGAAAGAAAGAAAGAAAGAAAATAAGGGGACCTGGAGGTGATGAAGTGGGGAGTATCCTGTTCAAGGTGTTGGGAGAATTAAGCATCTAGCTCTGCCCTCCTGGCTGCACTTGTTTCCCCTACTCAGCAACTGTGATTCCATTTCACAGTGACTGAATCTGCAACGGCTGCTCAGGGATCTCAGGACCTAACCAAGTTAAGTACTAAGCTGCATTTATCTGATGTAAGAAAGACCAAGCTTTTTTATGGTGATTGATAGTGTCTAATTACATATTTTGTCAATCCCTTAAGACACTGATTTGTCATTTCCTGCCTGCCAAACCACAGTTTGATTTATCTAATGAGTGTTTGAACAGGAGTAAGGTTCTGTGCTGCCAGAGAATGCCCTCACACTACTAGCAGGACAGCGAAGAAGCCTCCTCCTGGGTCTCCCACCTTCAGGATTCTCGGGCAGGGAAGTGTCTGTGGAAGTCTTTTGTTTACCATGCCTCTCTTTTAGTAACATCTCTGGACAGGCTTATCTCACGATGTTTACGTTAAATGAGGTTAAATACTGGATTGTGCCACCTTCAAAGAGATGGCCATTCCCAGTGTTCTTTTTTTTTTTTTCCATTAAAAGGTAGACAGGATGAATATTTGTCTTACCATACCATATGTGTGAAAGGACCCTTTGAACATGAGTAATATGCAATTTATTTATTTTTATTTGAGTTACAATGAGAGTAAACAAAACTTCATTCCAGGGAAAAGAATGAGCCTGAAAAACTCGGCTAACATTTGACTGTCCAGTTGGATGGGGGTGGTGATGGTTTAGGGTGAAACATCTTAGCTCTTTACATGGTGTGTTCCCCAAAGTCTTAGGGGACCATCTCTAGTGATAGAAAAAATCCCACGGGCTTTGTTCATAGTGTACTGCTCTCACTGTCCAGATTTTGAACTAAAATCCATCTTCTTTCCATTTGTGCCCATGAGTCTTAAGTCTGCCCCCTTGAGGCCACTCAGAACAATCACCTCTCTCTTTTCTAAGACTGTCCTTGAGCTCTTGACAGGATACCTCTGCTATCTCTTAAGCTCGCTCCTCCTGAGATTTAGCATCCCTGGGTTTGGGATAGTCTGTACCACTATGGGCAGTTTCTCTCCACAGGGTTTCACTTAGATGATGATGTTAACACTGATACCTGGACCATCATAGAACAAGTCATCAGTCACTGGGCGGTCACCTTGGCAACCATGAAGTAGAGCAGAGCAACCAGCCAAGCTCTCCAAACAGGTGCTTATGCCAGATGAATTTAATTTCCTGCTATGCTTGGGTTTTATGAGAGACACGCTAATAAATCCTCTACATCCCAGGGGCATGGGACAAAAGGAGATGGCATTAAATTAAAACAAGGGATGGGAAGGAGGTAGGAGGGAAGGAGTAATGCAGTTGACCACATAAAGAATTCTTTGGCCTGAAAAGAATTAATCATTCAAAGGGACTAAACATCCTTTTTCTTGGTTGGGGTTTTTCAAGAGAATTAGACCCCTACTAGCTGGCCTTTCCATTTCTCCTAAGCTGGTACAAAATTATCCCCCTATGGACATAAGAGGGAAGCTGTAAGTATATACAGTGCTATGGGTACCCAGGGCTGGTGTGTAATTCTCCTGCTGAATAGGAGAGGGCTTGTGTGGAGTCTCTTTCAGGAATGACAATGAAGAATGAGTGATGTGTAAGCGATGGATGTCGGGATGGGAGAGAACCTTTGGGAGCATAGACAGGGCACGAGAAGGGCCCCTTAGATCTAATCCTAGGAGAGCCTTGGAATGCTTGGAAACCTTAACAAGCCATCTTCTCTTTTGGAGCCTCAGCTGTGATCTATGTGATGGGGCACTTTCCATCAGAAATGCACCTGCTGTGAGAAGAAATGACTTGAGGTCCATTGAGGAGATGAGTTCCTGGCTGTGAAGAGCCACTGTGGACTTGGCAAGGACTTGGCCTAGAATCCTACGAAAGCATTTGTTTACACCCCCACATTCATTGTCTGCTTCTCACCACCCTGATTTCACCACTCTGAGTAGCAGGTATATCATTATTTTCCTAGACTATTGACTCACTTTTAAAACCCAAATATACTTTTTTTTAATTATATAGAGCCCTAATGGGATGCGGAGAACTAGTATTATTACTTGCTGTAAGTAGAAAGTAACCATGAAAATAAAACAATGTTAGTAAAATTTTGCTTGATTTTACTGCCTGCCAAAGTTCAGAGCCTGAGACAGGCCCTCTAATAGAAAAGAAAGATTGTCAAGTTCTAGGGAGACATCACTGGTTTCTAGCACCTAACAAGAGTGTTTCCATGTATCTTGAAACACTGAATGACAATTGAGAAGGGAATTACTCCTTGGCAGGTGAGAAGGGAATCAGTCCTAAGTAGTGCACCATCATTTGATGAACAGATGCTGAATTATTTAAAATAATATTTTAAAATTAAGAGACTAAAGATATGACAGTATGAGACTTGTGCTAATGGGACACAGGTGCTGTAAATAAGCCACAGTGCATGGACTTTGGGGCAAATCGATGTGCTTTTGGGCAACATGATTTAGCCTTCTGGCCTTCAGAACATTCAAGATGAAATCTTCCCTGTGACTTCGGAGGGACTGGAAAGCATGTATGAAGCAATGGGCTTGGGGATGGGGAGAATGAAGAGACTTGCAGCAGAACAAGCCAGCAAGTTACAGTTGAGTTCAGCTGGGGATAAAGGGATGGGCCAAGGATGCGGAAGATCATTATTCAACAGCATATGAGAAGAACAGAAACCTGGCGTGGGTGAGAAAAGGAAGGGGTGAAGAATTCAGATGTGACCACATTGGATTTGAGGTATTGGCTAGATACTGAAATGGAAGCTAAACATATAATGATTTGAAGAGATGTAGATGTGTGCAGGTGCTTCCTTATGGCAGAAGTGTTCTGTGAAAATGCTCTCAGATGTTTTAGATGGTTAAAGGAAATAATGCATGAATGCATGTAAGGAACTTATCACAGTGTTTCCAAGAAAAATGTTTTATGTCTGGTCATCGTCATCATCATCACCATCGTCATCGTAGTTGTCATCATCATCATGGTGAGTTTTCTGGGACAGATTCTATTTCAGGAAATCCTATTCATTTCCTTAAAGGCAGTCCTTTAAATGAATAAATAGATTCATCCAGCAGGACAAGGATCCTTTCTGTACACCAAATTACCTATAGTGGACTTGAGGTAAGATTATGCAGTAGATTGGCTACATTCAATGTGAGGACTTGTTTGCAAGTATTGAGAAAGGAAAGTCTTCATGAAGGAGAAGCTGTCAAGGGTGGAAAGGAAAGAGCCGGGCAGAGTCTGATGCTCAGAGCAGCGTTCAAGCAACCCTGGAGGCAATTGCTTCCTCCAATTGTTAGCGGAAAACCCCTGAACCAGTTTCTTTATCTCTCTGTGGTGCATTTTTCTTATCTATAAGTCATGGGTTGCTATAAGTATCAAACAAGTTAGCATCTTCGATGTGGTCAGGATTAGCTTGGTAAATAATTTGTGCTACACTAATTAGATACTAAACCCAGAGCATCTGAGGAAAGGCCTATTATTGACAGAGTTCAGACAGCATGCCACAAAGAAGAGATGGGTCATGCGATTGGACTAAAGAACTCCGAAGTGCAAACTGCATGGTGCTGTAGCTTAAGACAAGGAAATTCAGGGTCTCCTGGGCACTGAAAAAAAGCAGCAAAGGGTTGTAGTGGTCAGTGAGCAAGCCACAGCTGTTGGAGAAGAGGGGGGAGGAAGCAGGACTGATGGGGAAAGCAAAGGAGATAAAACCGATCATAGGAAAGGACAAAGGAAGAGGAGAATCTTCAGGAAAGAAAGACAGTGGTCTTTCTCCAAAACTGGATCTTCTGCTAGGGCACATAAGGAAAGAATACATTCCTGGGTTGATGTATTATTTACTTTTCTGTTGCTGTGGTGAAACACCACCACCGGAAGCAACTTATGGGACAAAAAGAATTTATTTTGGCTGGCCATTCCAGCGATATAAGAGAGCATCTCGGCAGGGAGACATGGCAGCAAGTGGCTAACAGGGCAGCCAGAACAGGATGCTTAAGAGTTCACATCTTAACTATGAGCCTGGAACACAGGCATTGAGCTCTCAAAGCCGCCCCCCCACCCCCAGCGATGTTCCCCCAGCAAGGCTGCGCCTACCGCAAACACTACCACCAGCTGTGCGTCAAGTGTTCAAATACTTGAATCTATGGAGTACATTTCTCATTCCAATCACGACAGTCAAAGAGAGGTCAAGGTGTCCTAACCGTGTCTACTGATTGTGGGGCAGGGAACATGGAGAAACCAGTCCCGGCACTTCCTTGTACTATAAGGCTGCCCCCTTGCCTGGCCTCTGTTTCCAGATATGTAAAGTGATAAGATAAAATCAAGAGTATTTAAAATTAGTTCCTGGTACATCATAGTCCATTGGTACTTATTATGGAATCTGAAAAGCAATAATCATGTACATGACATACCAGGAACTGGATTTGGTAGTTTTATGCTATTTTCATTTGCCATCTTGGGGGCTTATTCTCATTTCTGTACAGCCTTACAAGAGGGGCAAGGTTATTTCTATTCATGGGTGAGACAGTAAAAGTTTAAAGACACAGGGTAGTCTGCCCCAGGCTATATAACAAGTGGTAGAAGAAGGGCTTCTAAACTGGCTCTATTTGATCACAAGCCTAAGTTTGAATCAATATCATAGGACTCTGCCCCAACTCTATAGCTCAAAACCAAGGCTGTATATTGCCCCTGCTGTGGAAGAAGTGCCTTATTGCCAGGGTATCCCAGTTGAGTATTGCAAGACTATAGGAGGTAAGGGGCAGCTTCTGGGAACAAGGCCAAATAACCAAGACTTTTAAGGCGAGCATCCCATCCATGATTTCTAAAAAGAGAGGCAAAGTACTAGAGCCTGGAAGTTGTTGGCCATGAGCCTCTGGGCTTTGCTCTCATGCCCCTTCCCCTACTGTCTTCAGCCACCTTATTTCCTTTTATGCTTATCTCCTGCATGGATCTCAACCCTTTAGAATGCACAGATGCACACGTGCATGCACACATACTCACTCAGCTTTCTCCAAGAAGCCGTGCTTGGTGGTAGACCGAGTTAAGTGCCTCATCTGCAGGCTTTTAGTATTTGTTCCACACACTGAACCCACAATAACACTTGTCTAATGTCATGATTTTATCCCCCAATTTGCTTGCCATAGTACTTTACTTGTTTGTCATAATCACAATATCCCAATATGGGGGTCAAGGCTACAGAAGACAAGTACTTCACATTGCAGGGGCATGCACACCCCTACCCCAGATCTAGACACTCTGAAAATACCATGTGAGAGGCTAACTAACCATTGTAAGGAGATGAATATGGAGGCAGGCTCCTCCAATAACAGTAGCAATTGGTACATAAAACGTGACTCCCATAAATGAGGCAAATACCACATCACAGCTACAAATTTGACACTATGGAAGGTCGGGGACTAATTCAGTACCTCACGTTCCCACACAGACACTAGGAAGAAGACACGGGAAGATTCCTCAGAAGAACAAGTGTTAGCTAACAAGAGGACTCCAGCCAAGAGACTAATGGGATTTCTAAAACGAGAATGAATTATAATGGTGATGGGGAAAATGATTCAGTAGAGTTTATTATCACTTTTCCTCTAGAATCCCAGTATTACAAAGTTCTTTCCCAAGTGTGGGATGTGAAAACTCTTCTTGTAAAGGGATATTCTAAGAACTAATTTCTCTAAAGCATAAGTATCTAAACAGATGAGAGGGAAACCATATACAGCATTGTGATATTTGGCCATTAAAAGATGTACTAGGTATATGGGCAACTTGTCCTCACTCCAGTATAAGGTACAGAATGATTGTTTGCTTTATTAAATCCAACAGAACTTCCTTTACGAAGCCAGATCCTGTTGCAAACTCTAGGGGTCATTCTGCATGTTACCGCATGTCAAAAATTTACAGTAACGCAGCACTAAGGAGATAATTGTGAAAAGACCGTGTGTTATAAAGGCTATGAAAGAAGTGTGAAAAAGAGATTTGCACTTAGCAGAAGGCTGGTTTAGCTAGATGTGTCAGGGAAGGTGAAAAGAAAGTCAGAAAAATGTTCATCCAGGCATTGGGGAAAAGAGAAGACTAAGTCTGGAAAGCACTTCTGTGCAATTGAGGACCTGTGTTCGTGTCCACGCTCCACACTCCAGATGTGATGGAATATATCTGCAATCCAAGTGCTGCGGGGGTGCGGGTGGGGGAAGAGAGGATCTGTGGGGCTCACTGTCCCCTCTTGCTGTATTGATGAGCTCTAGGTTCAGTCAGAGACCTGATCCCCAAAATATAAAGTGGAAAGCGGTGGAGGAAGATGGCTGGACAGCGACCTCTGAACTCCACAGACATATTTAAGCCTACCCACGCTCATATGTACACACAGGAAGTTTTTGCTCATCTGGTGGCTGTAGAGCTGGGTTTGGAAGCTGCGTGGGATTTTGGTGGTCAAATAAGGAAGGAGAGAATGAACTAGAAACAGCACAGGCCAAGGGCACAGAAGTGGGAACCACTTTTTTATGCTTGAGAAATAGTAAGTATTCCTGGAGGTGCTGGTGCCTGGCATATGAGAAGGGGGATAGAAACGGATGGGTCGCACTGTACGTTTTGAGAGTCCCTGGATGCTGAGTGGGGAAGGCTCAGGTGCATCACGAGAGGAGGTGTTTCAGGCCATGGAAAGTGAAATCTGGAAGAACGTTTGCTAATGGCAAGCTAAGGGAGGCCATTCCCCACAGCTGTGCTCAGGAGCCCTGGGCCAGGAAAGAAGCAGATTCGGCAATGGCTGCGATTTGGTACTGCTTCGAGTAGCTAATAGTTTAGGTGTAAACAGTTCAGGTGGGGGCTAGGAACCGGGAGAGGAGGTAGCTGGAGAAGGACAGACAAGGGCAATATTCTTTGACTTGTGCTGTAGTAAGAACTGTTCGGGTCATGCTTTCACAGAGTTCTGGAACATACTATCAGCTGAAATCACCACGCCATGTTACCAGAGCATGAGTGTAGGAAAGGGATTTGCAGGTAACAGCAAAGAAGTAAAAGTAGAAATTGTTGGGTTTTGGTTTTGTTTTGTTTTTTAATTTTATTTTAAGCAATCTGTTTAGAAGAGGAGGAGGAAGGATGTAAGATGAAACGAGGAAATGAAAATGATGATGGCAGAAGCTTGAAGGAGGAAGCTCTTCGAAGAGAGCTGGAGCTGGCAGGAGCGGTTGGGCGGGCCTGCTTCCCATGCTGAGTGCATATGTATGTTATCTTTGAATGGTGGCTTGCTGATGGGCCCCTTTTGACAGTCCAGCAGGTTGACAGGGCTATAGATCATTGTCTCAGAGGTTCCCTGAAGGGTCACCTCGCTCAGCAGAGCCCTACCTCAGCAAAGGGGCCTCCTCGGAGGTGGCTCCAGACAGGGAGACGGGTGGTGGGAAGCCCAGCTCCAGCCACACTGACCCTTCTGGGTCCTTCCTGTAAGTCAGAGTTTGTACACACTGTTCCTGGCGCTCAAAGCTTTCTCCTCCCCCGCTTAACACATCTGTGCTTACTCATTTCTTCGTTCTGAGCTTAATTGTCATTTCCTCTGGAAGTCAACTTTCACACCCTCCTTACCACTGAGACCCCGTCTCAGCGCACACCCAACTTCTATACCTTTGATTTTATTTGTGAGATTATTCTACTAATATCTTTTCCCAGAAGACTTGTCATGAAACAATGCAGATTTTTATTTGCTTTTGCTGAAGCCCATTACCACATGGAGTTCTGCACCTGTTGACACTCAAGAACTTGCTGTGAGACGAAAGCGCCCGTTTTCCTGTTACTTTTCTTGTTCTTTTTGAGTGTTCCAAGCCCCTTCAAGGACTGTAGGACTGGGATTCTGCTCACTTGCTTCCCTTCCACAGACCCATCACTGAGGTAGATTAGCCCCACCCCGACCTGTTACTGTGGCAGCCAATAGATTAGCCTCATGCCCTTTCCTGACTTCCACTCTCAAGACTTTACCCTCAAGGCCACAGTCAATGCCTTATTCAGTCTTTTTCCTGTACTAAGTGACCCCTCTTCTCCAAGTTGTTGTCAAACAAGGCACATTTCCTTCCTCATATTTAAACAGCTGGTTCCCAAGGCTGCGAGACAAAACTATGCGCTCACTCTTTTTAGGTTCTTGTTTCCTTTTGCACCACTTCCTCAATGCCTCAAGTCTCTCCTGTCACCAGAATTGCTCCTATCACTTGAGCAGAGGATTTTTGTTTGTTTCTGTTGTTTGTTTGGATTTTTTTTTTTTTACCATCACTCCATCAGAATATTTCACCACTTCCAGCCTCCGCTCCCACCAGCTCTTCTTTATGTTAACTGCCTCATGAAATTTCCCAGCTATAGTCTGCTTCTGTCACTTATTGGTACAGGGACATCAATAAACCCGACCCTACCCTCTCTGCCTGTAAGCAGTGCCTTCAAATGGGCACTCACAGGCTACATCTGGCCTACAGATGTTTTTGAGGTTCAGCCTGCAGAGTTTAGAAAATCAGCCAATATCTAAGCAGTTAAAAATTGGAGATGCTCATATAATTTTAGAAGCTTAGCTTCTCATAAAATCATCAGGGAACCAGCCATACCAGAAATGTGAAAACAGTACATTAGAACTTTGGAAGTGAGCTCTCCATCAGGACATGTGGTCTTGAGTTTACCCATCTCCATTGCTCCCTCAGGCCTCCTGGATTTCAGGCTAAGTGACATCTGTCATCTGTCAGCACACCAGCTGTGTTTCATGCCATGGTGCCAATTTTCTTTCCTTCCTTCCTTTTTCTTTTTCTTTCTTTTGTTCTTATTTATTTATTTATTTACTTATTTACTTACTTACTTACTTATTGGTTTTTTGAGACAGGGTTTCTCTGTGTAGCTTGGCTGGACTGGATTCGCTTTGTAGACCAGTCTGGTCTCACATAGATTCGCTTGTTTTTGCCTTCCTGAGTACTGGGATTACAGGCATGCAACACTCCCGGCTGCCATTTCTTAGTGCTAGTTTGCTGCCTTCTGAAGGGCCCAACCTTGCTATCCATATTTGGCTTATAAGAATTCTCACCTTCAGACTGGAGAAGTGGCTCAGTGGTTAGGAGCACTTGCTATGCAAACATGAGGCCTGGGGATTGAATTTTCAACACTCACATAAAAAGGACGGGAGTGGTTGTATGCACTTGCAATCACAGTGTTAGAGGGTGGGAACAAGAGAATTACAGAGCCTTGCTGACTCCAGCGAGTTACAGAGCACAAGGTTTGATGAGAGAATCTGTCTCAGTTTAATAAGGTAAGGCATCTGATATCTTCTTCTGCTCTCTATGTGTGGATGCACACACACATAGACACACAGACACACAGACACACAGACACACACACACACAGACACAGATACACACATACAGACACAGATACACACACACACACAGACACAGATACACACACACACATAGACACAGATACACACACACACACATACACACACAGGGAGAGATGGGGGGGTGGGGGGAGAGAGAGAAAATTCTCGTTAGTGCCCAATACTTATGTAGAACTTAAAATTCACAGATCATCTTTACTTTTTATGTGTAGGCTGAAAATATGGATATTTTAATTTTTCATTTTTTTTTTACTTCCTTTGCTTTTCTGGATTTTCTCCTGTAAACATGTTTTCTTTTTCCAAAGCTGGAATCCAAACAGAGGAGGCACCTGCATGTCTTCAGCTCTGGATGTTAACCAGGAGCACATAGCTCCCTTTCAACTATTTGCTCACACTGCTGGGTCAACTAGCTAGGTCATTTCTTATCTCATGCTATTACCCTCAGCTCATCAATTAAAATAAACTCTTCGCTTTCACATTCTTGCAATTGTCTTATTGAGAGAAAGCAGTCAGGTATGCAAACATTTTAAGTATATTTCATGCATTTTATGAGTATATTTTAGCTACATTTTCAGTTTATGTATGAAATGATGTGTCCCATTATGCCATTTTCACACATTATAAATATATGTTAATGAATGTTTATAAGGAGACTCCTTTTCTGGGCATAGGGGTTTGTGCTTATATTTGCAGAACTTTGGAGCAAAGACCAGAGGTTTGCAAATTCAGTACAGGCCAGGACTATATAGCAAGCTTTGGGCCAAAAAAACTTTAAAGCCAAAAATAACTAAATGAGACAAGAGTATTCAACAACAGAGTGTTACTGTGCAAACTGTGCCTAGTATGAGAGAGCACACGTACCTCTACCAGCCATCTATGGAGGCAGGCAGAGCTGCATAGAAGCAAACAGACTGCTTTCGGGCTCCCAATTAATGAATGGCCACACTTCGTCTCCCTAGTTTCCAGATTCCTAATTGAGCCACAGGAAGCAGAGAGGCAGAGGGCTGGAGACAACATTGCTGTCAAACAGAAGCACAGAGACCCTAGGCCTGAGTGTAAAAATCAACTCCCAGTCACCTCCCAACTTTGTTCTCTTTCCTTAGATCTCTACTCCTCCTGCTGTCACTTTGGTAATTTCTCCCTTTACCTTTCAAAATTCGCAGTTAGCCGTTCCACCCAATGGCTCATTTTAGAATCAGTTTGGTCAAGAGTCACTGTAATGGTGAAATACTGGTCTGGCTTCCTTCTTTTATTAGAACAGTTAATAGAAGCCACAGAACCAGGAACAGGAAGAGTTCTTTTCACGCACATGATGGTGAAAGCCAAAGGGAGAGTCCTGTGGATTGGGGGGCATCAGCATCGGTTAAAATTCCCTGGTGACTTTCATTCCAAACCTCGTGCATATTGGGAAAAGCCCTCAAGTCACCTTGTTCCTTCTTCCTGCCACAGAGAGTCAACCTGACCCTCAGAAGAGAAAACATGTTTGGCAGAGATTACGTCTGGCATGTGACAGCCATCAATAGAAAGCCGTTTCCAGGACTCATCCCTTGTAGTCCATGTGCCTCTCTCTGGTTCAGGCTTTTGGCTTGTACTCCTCATGCACATTGGAGCTGTTGACTCTTGGTACCTCTTTCGGTTTTGTGATTCAGGTACTGAGATCTGCAAACTCTATTCCTGAGTGTTTCTGGCTGGGTATATTGATGATCAAGCTGGCAGTGCAGGGCAGTTGGTATAGAACTCACCTCAGCTCCTCTCAGCACCCCTGGATAAGCTGTTCCTCTGCCCTGAAACCTAGGCACAAGTCATATGATTCTTCCTCTTTCTGAGATCTGTTACTCAGATGTCTCCACTTCCCTTCTGTTCTCCCATTCTTGCTGGTGGTAGCGCCCTTCTGAAATTACATATGACTTTCTTAGTATTTTGTTTGTACAACCTTCTGATTCGGGGCAACACATTCCTTGTTTTAAGTGCCTGCTATCTGAGACCACCAACACAGCTTTTCATCTTTGAACTCAACTTCAATCAATATAATGCTTGAGAAATTTTCTAGTGTTTACAGCTTTTTCCTCATGAAACCACGAAATGGGTGTTATCTGAAAAACAAGATGAAGGCATTAACAATCACTCACGGGGTAGTTATTTGCGATCCATTTGGGTTCTGAAGCATACTGATAAGTTGCCAGGACTACCAGGAGTTTGAAGTCTTGCAGTGAGGACAGATATAAGAGCTGTGATGATGGGGGGGGGGGGTGGCAGAGGCATGGAGAGGACAGAAGTGAGGCCTTGGACCTGAAGTGATGAGATGGCAGAATGCTAGGATGCACTTAGAAAGGAAGATGCCACAGAAACCTGAGAATCAAGTAGGAATTAGTTTGTCAAACAAGTTTGTGAGTTATGTTAAAGGAGACACTGAGAGCAGAGATAATAGATAAGAAAACATGTCCGGGCCTGTTCAGGTGGAGTTAGCCTCACACAGATATCTTCACGGAAGTCCTCACCCCCAATCAGAATGTGACATTATTTGTAAATAAGGCTGTTGCACACACACACACACACACACACACACACACACACACACACACACACACACACACACGAGGGCATAGTAGAATAGAGTAGCTTTCTCATCCAATATAGCTAACTAGTGTGTCTTTAGATTTGGAGGGGGCAGATTTGGAGATAGACAAGCACACAGAGGCAGACTACCATGCAAGTAAGAGGTCAATATTGGAAGGATGTGTCTATATTCCAAGGAATACCAAATGCTGCCAACAAATCAAGGAAGCTGGGAAGAAAACCCACAGAACAGGTAGGTTATCATCCTCGGCCCCGAGAACCAGTTAGTCCTCATAACACGGTGATTTCAGACTCATGCTGCAAGATAAGACTCTTTCTCACCTGAGCCACACAGTTTCTGGTACTGTGTTGAGACAGCAGCTGATACAAACAAAAATAACACAAGGACTAGTGGTAAAGAGGGCTACATGGCCTGTTAGCTACAGTTTCACTCAGCCAGCGCTCAAAGGATGTCAGGATCTGGGCTTATAGCTAGTCGCTCATTTAGCCTTCATGACCACTAGAATAGGCACACACTGCCTATTATCTGGTTTTCACAAATGAGGAGAGTGAATATAGGAAATTTAGATGACTTGGCTAAGGTTGCTCGTTTCATATGTGATGTTGAGGTTGGGCTTTTAATTTAGACTGAGAATCAACCTTTAATAACACCATTCCTGTGGATCTAGATTTTTTTTTTAATCTTGAGAGTAAGACCTAGATTTAGCAACTTTAAAAGATTCAGTTTACTTAAAGTCTAATTTATGAATGGTAAAATGTACCCTCTTTTGTGTGGCTTTATATGGAATTTGACACATAAATAATGTCACCACCATGAATTGAGAACCATCACCACTAGAGGCTTTAAAAAAAACAACTTACATATTTTTATTTTATGTGCTTTGGTGTTTTGCCTACATGTATATCTGTGTAAAGAGATTGGGTCCCCTGGAACTGGAGTTACAGACAATTGTGAGCTGCCATGTTGGTGCTGGGAATTGAATCCAGGTCTTCTGGGAGAACAGTCAGTGCTCTCAACTGCTGAGCCATCTCTCTAGCCACACATTGGAGGCTTTTAAGGAGAACAGTGACATGATATATTTCTAAATTTCGAGCTATCATTGTGGCCATGGTACAGAGACTGATCTGGAGGAAAGGATGAGGGGACACTCACTGTTATTGATACTACTTCTCATGGAAACTTTCAACAAAAAAGCACGGGCCAACTACAACTGGAAAGACTTCTTGATCATTTGAGATCCTTTAGTAAAGACTCTTTTTTAAAAAAATCCCCAGCTTGGTGCTGTGCTATCAATAAGAATGAGGCGTTGACTAATCACTCAGTTATAGATGACTATAAGTTGCCCTATTTGGGTGCTGGGAGATGAACTTGGGTCCTCTGGAAGAACAGTAAGCTCCCTTAACTAGTGAGACATCTCTCCAGCCTGCACCACTGCTCCTTTTGAGCTTAAGTGGATACTCCTTGGATTCTCTTCAGAGAATTAAGGTGTCAGAAAAGTTTGCTTCTGACACTGTTAGGGATAATCTATTCTGTGTCACTCTCCTAGCTTCTGGTGTCTTCCTGGTAATCCTAGGATTCAGGTGTATCACCCTGATCTCCTCTTTCATTACTACAAAACATTCTTCTTGGGTGCATGACTGCATAAACTTTTCTACTGTGTTAAGGTTCCAAGAATATTGGACATAAATGGCCCTGTCCTAGCTTATCACCTGCCAGGTTCTTATTTCTTAGTAAGGCTACCTGTACAGGGGTTTAGAATGTCAACATCTGCTTGGGACAGGGACATGATTCAACCCCTAAAACAATCCTCAGAACCATAAACAATAAGCTTAAGCCTTCCCCTAGAAGAACTCTAAGCATGAACTTTTCATCGAAGCTTCCCATAGGATTAGGTTTCCTGTTCCTGGGTATCACAGGTCCAGGAGTAAAGTGAGTGATTCCATTCATTTCCCATCACAGACTCATGTTAAGCTTGAAGCCAATCAAAAGACTCATTATTTTTCCATGATAGTTGTCAATATACTTTATCTACACAGCACTTGAATAGCTGATTTATTGACACTGTGTGCCATACAGATCTCTAAAAGATGAATCTTTGACAAACTTGATTTTTTTTTCATGAAAGCTGGAGTCATTATAAACTCTAGGTTCATAAATAATTATTCAGTTGCCACTTCTTCATGACTCTATGACCCAAGCACAGGAGAACTGCCTGCAATTGATCAGCTTTGCTAAGAGAAGCAAGGGTAGGCATCTCATCTATGAGTATTTATGGGCATCGGCTCCATCCCTGGTACCTCTCTGGTAGGATTTCTCTCTCTCTCTCTCTCTCTCTCTCTCTCTCTCTCTCTCTCTCTCTCTCTCTCTCTCTGAGACAGGGTTTCTCAGTGTAGCCTTGGCTGGGCTGGACTCACTTTGTAGACCAGGCTGGCCTCGAACTCACAGTGATCCACCTGCCTCTGCCTCCCAAGTGCTGGGATTACAGGTGTGCGCCACCACGGCCGGCTCTGGTAGAATCTCTTGAGCCCAGACACTGACTCCTGAGCAGATTTTGATTAGAATAAGGTCATCTGCCTTGGGCATAAAAATTAACTTAAAAATAGTCATGATGAGTGAAGTATTAAAGCTTTCAATAAAGAAAAGATCCAAGAGTGTCGAGATAAGGATGCAGTAAGTGATGAGACTCCTCGAAGTGTAAAGTTGAATCCATTCTCTTTAAAATTTAAACATTTTGTTCATGTAAAATACTAAATTTTAACCTTAAAGATCTTACATATATTGACAATATTTATCTCAGCTATAACTCAAATTTTTCTGAAGACTGAAGACTCGGTCCACACTAGTTCTGTTTTTTGTGTGTATCTATTGGTAAAACAGAGCAGACTGTGGGAGTAGCATCTTGGCAGGAATCAGGATACCCAAGCCTTCCTTCACCTAAGCTACACTACATTTCTTCAAACTTCCAGTTTCTCCAACAGCAGATGATTTCTAGGTACAAATTTCTTACAAGATTTTGTGATGGTGATCAGAGTTCTAGCTGGAGATCAGAGAGCATCCCCGTTGGCACTGCCTCTGCTGGTTGTGGACAAGTAACTTCTCACCTTAGTTCATACTCTGCTGCTATAACATGTATATTAGGTGTATATATGTCACACACACATTCATATATATATAATTATTTTTTTAAAATCACAGTTCTAGGGGCTGGGAAGTCTAAGGACAAGGGTTATACTTGGTAAAACCTCTTATTAGAGACTCTAGTGACTCTTGAGTTAGTTCAGAGCACTACATGGTGAGAGAGGTCTAGGCAAGTGGTGGAGCCCAACTGGTCTTTATGACAGATTTATTCTAGAGAGAGTCCATTAACCCATTAATTCATTAATTAGTGAATGGATTAATATATTTATAAAGGCCGAACTCTCATGACCCAATCATATTTCTCTTCTTTCTTTCTTTCTTTCTTTCTTTCTTTCTTTCTTTCTTTCTTTCTTTCTTTCTGTACTTTGTTTTTTGTTTTTGTTTGAGACAGGGTTTCTCTGTGTAGCCTTGGTTGTCCTGGGCTTGCTTTTTAGACCAGGCTGACCTCAAACTCAGAGTGCTCTGCCTACCTCGGCCTCCTCACAGGCATGTGCCACCACACCCAGCTCCCATTTCTTTTCTTTCTTTCTTTTTCTTTTTCTTTTTTTTTTTTTTGTATTTTTTTTGTTGAGACAAGGTTTCTCTGTGTAGCCTTGGGTGTTCTGGACTCACTTTGTAGACCAGGCTGGCCTTGAACTCACAGCGATCCACGTGCCTCTGCCTCCCAAGTGCTGGGATTAAAGGCGTGCGCCAAAGCTCCCATTTTTTAATATTTCACAGTGGAATCAAATTTCACTGTAAGTTTTTGTAAGAACAGCCAAACTGTGACATATCTCAGTTACAAATGGACAGGCTTGCTTCTTTTAATTAGGAGGAGAATTAAATTGACCTGCAAGGCTCTGTTGCCCCAGTCATACTTTGATCCCTTTTCTGCTTAAGGACAACCAAGAATATACAAATGTCATAAATAACACAGGTCAGAACATGACCAGATATCTGTTAAAGGCAACTGTATTTCCACAAAAGGATTTACTCAAGAGCAGTGCTAGCTCTTTGGTAGGATGCCAAGAGATATCTCTAGGCAGAAAGGGAATTCAGTGTCAAATGAGTAATGACTAATTACTGTTTAATTTTGAAACATCCTTATTGGAAACTTGGGTGCATGCATGTATCTTGGTGTCACTCACCTTGAGAACATTTATTGAACTCTTTACTTATCTGCTTCAGACACTTGGCTACACAAGTAGTGCTGCGGTTGGCTGCACGGTGATAACCTTTCCCCTCCTTTCAATTTCCCAAGCAAAGGGGAAACTTGAGGTTACCCCCAGAACTGCTAGTCTTGCATTCCTTGTTCATTAGGCCCCATTCTCATTTTGTTCTTGCTTCTATTGACCAACAACCCCTCCCCGGCACCCTTTCCCCCAAATACCACTCTCATCTGATTGCTTGGATTCTTTCCTCTTCCCTTATACAACCAGAGCCGTAGTGCAAGGATGCTTCTCTCTCTGGGGCAGCTCATCCTGTTCTAAACAGCACAGAAAAATGACCTTATGTACTTGTTTATTATGAACTCTACCATATAGTTATTTACCTTGTTTTATAGTAACTCAGAATGCCCAAATTCTTGGCTTCATGGTTATTACGCAACACGAATCTGTTTTCATCTCTGAATAAATCTTAGTTTGTTTTAAGGTGAAGTCTTTGCAATGGGGTTTCAAGGTGTTGGCCTTTGTTTTTTGGCTTTTTTTTTTTCCCAACGTGGAAAGAATTCTGCAGCAAAAAGATCCCAAGACGCTGCCAATTGCAGTCTCCTCTCAAGCACTCTCATGAGTCTGTGAATTCTGCGGTGCTGAGCAATGCTTACCTATGGCAAACAGAGCATTTCCCTTGCTGATTCAGCTTTTCATTGTGTAACGTTGATCCACACACCTTGAAACTCATGTTCCCAGAAGGCACATGGAGCAATACAAAGTCACACAGCTCCCAGATCCTGCCTCCACCATCGCACACGTATTCACTATGACCAGGAATGACTTCCCCTCCCTAGAAGCTGGCCTGTCTTCTCTTTGCTTAGACGAACATTTACAGCAGATAAACCATGACCCGCCACAAAATTCCACTTATTTCAGAAACCACAGTTTTGTGCAATAATTGCTTAGACAGTAGTCTTTCAGAAGCATAAATTATATGTGTCATTCCTCTCCTCTAGATCCCTCCAACGGTTTCCCAAAACACAAAGAAGAAAATATACTCCCAGGGCTCAAAGATTTGCCACCTTTTCTGATTTTTAACTTAATTTCCTGTTTTTCTACTCCTTGTCTGTCTCTGGTCACATTGGCTTCTTGGTTCTTTGCAAGGACACTGAGCTGATCCCACGGTAGTGCTTTTACTCACAGCCCCAGCTTTAGGTTCACTTCCTCCGCGCACAATCCCGCATGGCTCAGCCTCTCTCAATCCTTAGGTCTCTGGACCTCAAGCCCCTACTCTCTCCATCTGCTACTGACTCCAGCTTCGCTTACCTTCACCATTACTTACGCATTGTCATTTATTCACTGGGTTGTTTATTTTCCTGATTGCTGCTCCATCCACAGCAGACTGTAGGACCTGAAAGTGGCCTTCATCATTCTGTCCCCAGAACATGGAAGAATGCCTTTCAGGGGGTAGATTAAAAAAAATTTATCTAATAAGTGAAAAACATGTTTGGCCAAGGTCCAAGTCCTGGTTGATTCAGCATAGTGACTGAGTCTCTGCTTATGTCCCATATCAAAGAATCAATTGTCTTAACAAGGAAGGCTGGTTTTATTCATTTATTTTTTTAAAAAATCCATGTGCAATGTTTGGCACAGAGGTAGATGATGACTTTTCACTTCACTTCATCCCCCTTGTCACTAAATTTACTACCTCACACATGATACAGGCTGAATAAGCGTTCACTAATATAGTTCTCCACCCAGACTGTCTTGTCCTTAAGCTTGCAGACTGATCGAGCCATCAGCCAATGCAGGTCCTCTGAGGGCCTTTTCTATGTCTGGCTCTGTACTTGATAAGCACCACATGTACGTCGTGTATATGACATATACTTGGGATGCTCATATCTTAGAGACCAAGTATCTGTGCATAGCAACATAATCTGAAAAGCACATAAATAAAGCAGGTAGGTGACGAGACTAGAAAACCCACTAGAACCAAAAGCCATCAGGATGAGCCATGCCTTGGTGGCTAAGCGCTGCCTTTCATGCAGAAGAGAACCAGACTCTTCAAAGAGAGCAGCAAAGGAATCAAAGGCAGAGAGGGTGGAAAGGGAGCCATGGGATGAAAGAAGGTTCAGTGACAGCAGCAGGATTTATGGGAAGGACAGGATGACGTACGGAGGCAAGGTGGAGAATACGTGCTCTGTGGTGGCCATGGCTGTGTCAGAGGGCCCCTTCCGACAGTGCCAGCATTCTCCAGCATTGGTTGCTGAGTGTAAAAGGTAAGTTATCAACAGAAGTAATGAGTGAGTCCAGGTTACTCTCAGACCCACAACCCCCATCTTTCCTAAAACACCACAGTTTACTGCACCTTCAGCAGGCATCGTTCAGCACGTAGCATTGCTCACCCAGGAGCAGAGGTGTGGGCAGGGCTAGTTTGGGAGCGCCGCCTGCTGAAGAGAACCCAGCCTGGCAGTGTGGCTCCAGGTTCCTTCTAGTACTCTCCCTGTGTCTGTGTGTGGTCTCTTGTGCTTTCCTGAGTACAGCCCCTTCTTTCCTCATGCCTCTCTCTAACATTCTCCCACAGTGCATTTTATGACCTTCCTTAAATCCTCCTCTCACCCCGAAGGACCATATCTCTCCTCCACATCCCTGACTCCACATCCAAATTTCCCTCCAAGACTCTGACTCACTCTGTAAGCCAACAGGAAAGGGTAGCTAGCCCCCTCATGATAACTTACCTTTTACAGACATGTTGCGGACCCCCAACCATAAAATTATTCCATTGCTACTTTATAACTGTAATTTTGCTACTGTTATGAATCATAATGTAAGTGTTTGATACATGGACCCCCAAAGAGTCTGGATCTACAGGCTGAGAGCTGCTGCCTTAAATCCTTCTCCTCTTGGTATTTCATGGGTCTGAACACATGTTGGGTGAAGCAGAACAGCCTGTGTTAGAAATTACATATCACTCTAGCGTAGCTATTTGGAAGCAGGTGCTCTGATGTACCTAAGTAGTGACCACAGCATGAAGAACTGTATTAAAGGGTCACAGCATTAGGAAGGTTGAGAACCACTATTTTAAGGTATGGTCATCACAATTGGTTTGAAGAAAATTGTGCTGTAAAAACCTCATAAGGCTAAAAAGCTGTATGCACTATTTAGTTATTTTTCTTTCTATCAGCCAAAAGGGGCTATCCTAGTCTCAGTTCATCAGATTAGCTTTTCCATAGACTTCTGGACATCTCTGAACTTACTTTCACCTTATGACAATATGACTTTATAACAATAACTTGCCCAAAGTTCTTTGCACTCACCCTATTAGGTTTCACCTATGAGGCTAAGCCACCAGGCAGATGTTCTTGTCAACATCATATTATGGAAGACTGGAGATTAAACCCTGCTTGAGACTTTGGAAAGGTCCCATAGGTTTTCCACCTTCAAGGTCTCTTTCTTTCTTTCTTTCTTTCTTTCTTTCTTTCTTTCTTTCTTTCTTTCTTTCTTCCTACCTTTGTTTCTCTCTTTCTGTCTCTGTCTTTTTCTCTGTATCTCTTTGTCTGTCTCTGTCTGTCTCTGTCTCTCTGTCTCTGTCTCTCTGTCTGTCTCTGTCTCTGTCTCTGTCTCTCTCTCTCTCCCCCGTGTGTATGTGGGGACACACCCACGCATGTGGTTGAACATTTATACAACAGCTTTTTGGAGTCGATTCTCTCCTTCCACCATTCTGACTCTAGGAATCAAATGTATGTTGTCAAATTGATGGCAAGCACCTTTACCCACTGAGCCATCTCATCCACCCACCTTTTCCCCATTAATACGACAAATAACACTTGTACTCTTCCACAGAACTATAGCATTGATGTAATAGTACAGGATTGTGTCTCCTAGGAATGTTAGAAGCGACACTCCTAAGATCTCACCAACATGACTGCCTAAAGATTAGCTGATCAACAATAGACCTGCTATTGTGGACAGGGAGACACTAAGGAATGCTGAAAGCAGGAGAAACAGTCTTCCCTAGAGAAGAGCGCACCAACTGATCACCCAGTATCAAATGGTTGGCCCCGACACAAATAACACTATATAGACTGAGCAGATTATGTTGATGTGTTTGGGAATATATATGTACACACATGCACACGTACACATACAACACCAACAGCATTTAATGAGAACAGAGATCACTCATTTGAAAGTGAGCAAAGAGTGGATATATGGGAGCCTTTGGAGGGAGGAAAAGGAAGGGGAAATAGTTTTAAAAAATAATGATTTAAAAAAAACACAGGGAGTTGTTAAGCAAGTGGGTGTGAGGGTTGAGAGGAAAGCGTAAGGGGCAAAGAAAACCAGGGTCACTGCTCCCAAACTTTTTTTCTAGTTGCTTGACATCTCTGATGCTTACTGTCTCAAACTGTCAAATAGTCATTTTTATCCTTTGGTTATTGTGAGGATGACAATGGGCAGCACATCCAGCCATCACTGGTCCTGGTTTAGTACCCATCAGTCACCTTGTGTGTCTGCCATGCAACCTAGCACAGATCTACAACTCAGTTAATTTTTTTTTTCTTTTAATACATTCTCATGCAAGCTTATTGGTAGATATAGTAAAACCGAAGTCTCCAGGAGCTTAGACTAGTGGTTTGGGAACAGACTGAGTCACACAGTTTGTTTCCAAAGTGAGTCACTTGGTAGCCAGGCCTTTGCCTTAGTAAGCATTAGAACTGGGGAAGAAGGGAGACCTGCTGGCAGGGCTGGTGCCAGGGCTGGTGCCAGATGGCATCAGACAATAGGGTTTGTGCTTTCTGAGGAGAGCAGATCTGTAGAGAGTTCACTGGATGACTTATTTAAGTTTGCAGTTGTTCCCAATGTTTATGTTTTTCAGGTCTCTTTATTTCTAAAAAAAAAAAAATTCTCTTAGAAACATAAGGTATGCTTGTGTGACCTTGGCCAAGTCTCCTTCTCTGGGCTTCATTATAATCATTTGCTAAGTGATGACACTGGGCTAATGTCTCTAAAATCCATTCTGATTTGGTGTTCGGACTCTAAGGTCCAGAGCTGGAGTTTCAGGTATGTTCTTCCATGCCAAAGACAAAGCATGCTCCATTCATTTCCTGGATTCTGACACACCATCCTGTAATTTCTGCCTGGCTTCGAGGGCACCTCATGCCAACTGGTGGTTTTCCATCCTGTCGATTCGATATCGCCACCGTCTACCAGGCATAAAAAAAAACAATGCTGGTGACAGGAAAATTCAGCAATCTCAAGGGTCCCAAGTAGCCCAAAGACCGTTTGCTGCTTCCAGGCTTCAGCTGATAGTTTAGGAGCTGGAGGCTTGGTCTTGATTTCAAACAAAACCATTTGTTGCTTCCAGTTTATGACTGGTTGTTGTGGTTACCAAACAGATGGATATACATGGCATTAACTTTCCCTCTCCCTCTCCTTCCTGTTTGCAACAGCAAGGTGGAGCCACCATGGGATTAACAGCAATATGAGTCACTGGGTATAGGGCATGTTTCCATTTGTCAGCCTTTTATTGGTAGTGCTGTTGAGGTGTCATGTCTAAGGCCCGTGGATACTGGGAGGCCTTTCATATAGATGGACTCCAAGTCTTAAGCATGCCAAAGAAAAGACTACATATCTATTCTGTAATAGAATACATGCTTATTGATGTGGGGCCCAGACTTCTACACACCTGACCTTCTGTACAGGCTGATAATGGTTAAAATTATTGGATAGGTTTCAGAATGGGGCAGGTGAACAGAGAACTGAATTGGGAATGGGTTGTTGCTTCATTATCAACCACTATATAAACTTGGATCCTGGGCTTGAGCCCATTTAGGAGGATGCAGTGACTGGTGCAGGGGAGGAAAGCAAAGTTTACCTTGTTCTCCCTTTTCCAAAACCAACCAATTGGAGGGAGGTGCCTGGTGTGGTATGCTGAGAAAGATGGAGCAGCATTTGGGCTTGGGAGAAGAAGATCCTCTGGGAATGGAAGAGTGATATAGGTCTGGAAGAGTGCTGCATTTGATTAGATATGCCTGTCACAGTGAGTGGGGAGGCAGTGGGAGAGGATGGAGGGGAATCCTGCATTCTGGTACTAGATCTTTAAACCTCCTTCCATCTCCACACATTTTATTGCTAGAAATGAAAAGATAATAAACTTTATATCTGTAAGCATTTCAATTTTCTCAGTGAGATCCAATAACCAGGATATATAATTTTCAAACATAGTTCATTACTAGCAGTGAACATCTTTGGGACAATTGTCACCTGTGCCACACACATTAGACCTGTTTAAAGGTTCCATACATTAACTATGAGGACACAAAGCAAGCATGAAAGAGGTGTTTTCTAAAACTGTCAGGGGGTGATGAACATGGAGTGAACAGTGTGTGCCGCTTTAGAAAAAAAAATACATGTTTTGCATAGATATTATACAATACACTGCAAAACTATACTACACACTGCAAAAACAAGCTTTTCACCTCTCTCCAGTCTCCTGGTGCTTTGCCCGTATTTGGTGCATGTGTTTAAACATGGCAAAGAAATACAGCCAGCCATAAAGTGTAGACAGTTTTTTGAGAAGTGGAGATGTTTGGATGCAGGGAGAGGGAGCTTCCTTGACAGAAAAAAATATGGGAGTGGTTGGGAAACACAAGCACCACTAAACCAACCACATTTTTGGGCTGCTAGAAAGCTGATCTAATCTTCAGCTAAACTATAGGAGTATAGATAACACACTTGCAAAGTTATATTCATGTCTGAATATCACATTATCAGAATGTTGAGCTGATTGTAACCATACATAATTATACAAGGCTGGGACATTTGGGAGCCGAGAAATCGAGAGGCAAAGGTGGTATGAGCTTCCATCCGGTATTCAGCTTTGTGGTCTCAGCTCAGCCGCAACCCATTGTTCTTCAGATGAGATGCCTGCATGAAGCCATAGCTTGGGTGATCTGGAAAAGCAGACCCTAGGCTGGAGATTTTCTCAGAGTACCTTTACAAAGGACAGCTTGCTGAGAAAGAAGGAAGACAGCAAGAGTAGAAAGAGATGATGGGCTGCAGTGGTCTCACAATGGCCTAGCGCATTCTCTGAGCTCTGGACCTGGGATAGATCTTCAAGTTATCTTGAATTGAGGCCAAGGATCTATGTGCCTGTTTTTCTTTCTAATCCAGCCACTAGGTAGGGGATGGCTTTCTCCAGGGAGGGCATAACCATGGTTAGGAAGTTCTCTCTACTCAGGTGACAGGTTCAACTGTTTGGCCAATGGAAACGAAGCAATGTTGGTTCATCCATTCCAATCTGGACCATCACAGTACAGTAGAAGACAGCTGCCAGCCATTCCAGGCCTATATTTGTCTAGCTCTATGACTACATAGAGGGACATGTTTCTGCTCTGGTTTGAGCTTTTAAAAGTCCAGAAGACGTACAATGCTTGTACTGGCTCAGGTCATACAAGCTGTAACCGGAAATTGAGGAATTACGGTGGATTGACTTTGAATCTTGTTTCCCATTGTGGCAAGAGATGCGAAGCTAGGCAGAATGGGGGAAAGCACAGCTATGAAACAACGGCCACCCACGTTTAGTCCACTTTCTCTGCCCTGGGTATGAGGAGGCTTCTTGATTCTGGATGACACAAGAAGGCATTACGAGAGGCAGTTCAAGTCCATGGGCAAGAGCACTGTCACTTCATGACAGAGAAGACAGACGCTCCCGCAACTGGAAGCACACCAGCAAAGGCCACGTGTCACCCTCATTCTAGGCCTCTATGGAAAGGTTTCCCCTATTTGGATTGCATCAGAATTAGGAGAGGAGGTTTCAACTGATGCTAGTTTTTGGGGATGCGTTGTCAGACACTGGTTCTGTTAGGTATGTCAGATGTGGGGCCTCAGACACTTGTTTTCAAAACTCCTCGGATCTGACTTTCTCATTATGCCATGCTTGGAGGCATCACAGTTGAATCAGATATTTCAGCGGTGTTCCTCTGATTGAGTTATCTGTGTGTCTGGAGTTCCAGGGTGGAATGTGAGAGGAGACACAAAAGGAGTTTGCACCAGCTTGTTCACTTTGTCATCTCATTATCCAAGAGGTGGAATTCTGAGCCACACAGTGGAACAGAGTTTAAAATCCACTAGCCTAGATTTCTATATCATCTTCCAATTATAAAGACCTATTAATAACATGGATTTTTCCAGGGGAAACAACACATCACTGTTGTTCGCTGTTGTTGGCATTTGATGAAAAGATGCTTATTGAGCGTGTCCTTTTTTCCCCTTCACATTTTAATTATTTGAGAAGTTCATACATGCATGTAATGTCTTTTGATCAAGGATACTCCCTCATTCCCTCCTGACCCTTTTATCCCTCACTTAACCTAATATTTTTGCCTCTCAACCTCATGTATTCTTTTTAAAAGTCCACTGAATTCACTTAGTGTTGCCTATACGTGTGAGTTTTTCTTTTACTTATAAATGCTTCCTGAGGCCAGCATAAAAGGACATCTGTGGATGCAAGGGTAAGAAGAAAACCACATGTGAGTTCCTTTGGAAATTTTTGCAGTCAGGACATGTCTCCTATGATTCAGCAAAAGTGATTATTTTGGGAGCAACAAAAGATATTCTTCTTTTAAAAGCACAAACTTATGTAACACTGCCAGAGAAACTAAAATAGATTTCAAATGTATTAACTCTTGTTCATTATTTCAGGCTACCATTCTCAGTGTGCAGAAATTTAATTTAGCTTTCCCTGTGTTTATTTTTCCCCTCTGAGCATTATTTTATATCCATGTCTTTATATGTCCCTATGGATTTTATAGTTCTGGCATTTGAAGCTATGTATTGCATAGTTTTAATGTCTATGACTGACTTTGTTTCTCTGATTTTGGGGGGATTTTCTCCCATCTTGCACCATTACAGATGGAATTGTCTTGTATCATTTGGCATCTGCCCTTGCAGGTGCCTTTTCCAGCCCCAGAAAGTTCAGCTCCCAAGGGAGTGTCTTTCCCTTTGTCCCCAGCATGTGATCCAGTAGCCTCCCCATCCAGATGAGCCACCTCCTTGTTTTCATCAGAGCTGAGGATCTCCTGGTCACAATCCCTAGGAGAGGGTTCGTGCTTTATCATGCACAGTGCACCAGTGAAGTGTAATGTACCATGGTAGCATACTGGATCGCGATCACAAGTGTTCTTAGGTTCATGGGCACCATCTTATGCATAGCGACCTGTTAAGCTACATAAGCCTGTCTCTGTGATTACAAACACTCCAAAGTCATTTGCTCAGTGAGTGAGTGATTTCAACAGTCATTTGTTGAAGAGTAGGCATCAAATTATTTAACATTCAAATCTTTTGAATGTTAAATAACAGTTTCTTCGAGTGTTTCAGAAATTGAAATATTGATAATCATATAAATTTCTGGAAGACAGACATGTTTCGCTTTTCCTTTTATTCTGAATACAGTCTAGTTTCTTCCAAAGATTGATAGAGAATTACATTAAAAGTCATTTTCAAGGTTTTTACTTCTGTTTATTGTTAGTGGTTTTCCAGTTTGGATTATTAGGGCAAACTCCTTGTCAGAGAATCTTTTATTTTTTACCATATAGATGAACTTTATTTATTAGATTTCAATTAGACTAGTCCCCAATCAAATGAATCACCTAACACTTAATAATTTGTAATTATTGACCCATGCTTCCTGTATATGGTATTACTACACATAAGTAGAGTTTACTTTGCTCATATTAACTGTCTCTAAGAATTGTCTTGTTTGAGAGCAATACTGTAATAATAGTAAGGATAATAATCATTTTAACTTCCCTCCTGTTTCTTAGTTCATCAGTTAGGTCACACCTATCTATTGCTTTCTGGGCCAATTTTGGTCACTTACAGTTTTATGAAAGTCATTAATGTCACTGAACACCCAAGCATAGCATTTTGAGCAATAAAGGACATTTTTTCAAAGTGATAAAGTATATGTTGCCACGAATTTCAGCAGATAATAAGAAACTGCTATTCCACTTCTGCATTAGTTTCATTCTCCAGAGGCAAGCAGTTCCAGCTTTTTTTTTTTTTGCCTATTTTATTTTTTAAAATTTTATTAATTTATTCAGATTACAACTAAATTATTATCCCATTACTTATATCCTCCCATTCCTCCCTCCCTCCTGTTTTTACCCTATTCACCTCCTCTAGGTCTATGACCGAGGGGGACCTCCTCCCCCACTATATGGTCATAGGCTATCAAGTCTCATCTTGGTAGCCTGCTTATTCTTTCTTTGAGTGCCACCAAGCCTCCCCACCAAGGGGAGGTGGTCAAATATGGAGCACCAGAGTTCATGTCAAAGTCAATCCCTGCTCTCCACATAACTGTGGAGAATGTCCTGTCTATTGGGTAAATCAGAGTAGCAGTTCGATGTTTACTATTGTATTGTCCTTGGTTAGTGCAATAGTTTGAGCAGACTCCCATGGGCCCTGACCCACCCATCATGATGTTCTTCTAGGTTTCTAGGACCCTCTGAGTCCTTCTATTTCCCTGTTTTCTATATTTCTCTTACCTAGAGTCTCAGTAGGATGTCCTCACATCTATCCCAATCTCTGGATAAGTGAAGACTTTCGTGGGACATGCCTTTTGGACTAGTGCCCAATTATAAGTGCGTATATACCATATGAGTCTTTCTGCTTCTGAGTTAACTCACTCATTATGATCATCTCTAGTCCCATCCATTTGTCCACAAATTTCAAGATTTCCTTGTTTTTAATAGCTGAATAGTATTCCATAGTGTAAATGTGCCAAAGTTTCTTTGTCCACTCTTTAATTGAGGAGCATTCAGGCTGTTTCCAGGTTCTGGATCTTATGAATAAGGCTGCTATGAACATGATTGAGCACATGTCCTTGTGTAGTGGAACATTTTCTGGGTATATTCCAAGGAGTGGACTAGCTGGGTCTTGAGGAAACCCTATTCCCAGTTTTCTGAGATAGCACCAGATTGATTTCTGAAGTGGTTGTACAAGTTTGCATTCCCACCAGCAATGAAGGAGTGTTCCTCTTTCTCCACATCCTCGCCAGCATGTGATGTCACTTGAATTTTTGATCTTAGCCATTCTAATGGGTGGAAGATGGAATCTCAGAGTCATTTTGACTTGCATTTCTCTGACTAAAGATGTTGAGCATTTCTTTAAGTGTTTCTCAGCCATTTGATATTCCTCTGTTGAGAATTCTGTTTAGTTCTGAGCCCTGCAGTTCCAGCTTTTAATGAGGCCTCTATTATCCGTTTCATCCTTTCTGAAGAGATCACACCATCATTACTTTATAATCTTCCTCTATTTTGCTTTTATCCTATTCTCTCTCAGAGATCCCAAGACCCCCAATTCTAGGGTAAAGAGTTCTGTCCTCTCCCTCCATACAAGATGTTGAAACCATGCATCCAAGTTTGCCTTCTTTTTTCTTCTTTTCATCCTTGCTGACTTATAACTACACAAGCCGTTTTCTGTCTAGTGAGTTCCAGGAAGGAAAAGAGATAAATCATATTCATAATCTCCCATGATTAGATTATAATTTCAAATATTATTTTTAAAAAGTTTGAGTGAGTGAATCAATGAAAATATATCAATAAACGGTGAGAGATAAAATAGTCTCAGTGTCTAAGATTCAAAAGGTACAAAATGTTTTGGAGCAAAAGCATTCCCTCTTACCATGGCCTCTGGCCAACTAGTTCTCTGCAACCACTGTCAACACTTTCTTGGCAGCTTCTTGTCAGATATTATTGCAAATTCTTGTGCTTATTGCTTTGACACTTTATGCACAGTTCTACACTGTTTTTATACCTCATACCAAACAGTTTATTTTATAAATTTCTTATCCTTATGTGAAAAATTTTTTCTTCCTTTTTTTCCTTTTATATAGTTAGTTAGTTGTTAGTTAATTAGTTAGTTAGTTTGCAAGTTGTGATGCAAACATCTTGCATATGCCAGTTAGGCAAGCATTCTACGTCTCTAGCCCTTGACGTTCTGGCTCAGGATACGCTTGCAGCCTCTATGTAATTCAGGCTAGCTTCTAACTCCTCTTTTGTTAACAGTTTCCAAGTGCCAGGATTTCAGATCCTCTAAAATGAGCCAATTCTGCTAACAACCTTGGTTTGGGGCTTCTAGCTCCTGTCCTGTGAGAGGCTACATTTTTGTTATTTTAGATTACTTGATTTGTAGTAATTTCTTATGATAGTCTTAGGAAAATATAAACTCTAATTTGGACATAGAAAAAGCTGGTAATGTAAGCAGAATTTTAAAAAGTGGTGGTATTAGATATTAATGAGGTATTATATAGATATTAATGAGATCAATTATTCAACAAATGTTTACATCCTAAACATTTGAACAACTTTTGTGTGCATATCGTATAAAAGCCTCGATGAATCAGATATATATTCATTAGATCTGGATACAACTTAGAATAGCTATACTGAAGAATGCGACAGGAAGCCTTAGGAAACACCGTATGTAGGGGAAGTTGAGGAAAGATGTAGAAAATGGGTTATGGGTACTGGAAAGGGTTATGAAGCAAAGAACACCATTGGCCAGTTACTCTATCAACATGTCACTGCCGTATTTCAGAACAAATAAGTTCTCCACAGGTTGTTGTATTTTAGATCATCCTGAACTAGGTGCAGAGAGACAATGGGGAACAACAAAGGGACAGCTTCTGTCCTTTGTGGCTTCTAGTATTGACCAAAGACATTATAAGAAGTTGTTATTTTATTCTAACTACCCAAAGTGACACATGGGATGTGGCATGAATGGGAACTTTGGAAGAACTCAGTCCATCTAACCTAGTGTTGATAGTATGGTGATTTGAATAAGAATGCACTTCTGCCTCCCAGAGGCTCTTATATTTGAATGCTTGGTCCTCGGGGAGTGGCACTACTTGAGTGGGATGAAGGGACATAGCCTTGTTGGAATAGTTGTGGCCTCGTTAGAGGAAGTGTGTCACCGGAAGTGGGCTTTGGGGTTTCGAGCCAGGTCCAGTGTCTCTTTCTTCCTGCTGCCTGCAGATCCAGATGTAGAACTCTCATCCACCTCTCCTGCACCATGTCTGCCTGCATGCTGGCATGCTTCCTGCCATGATGACAATGGACTAAACTGTAGAAACTAGTAAGACAGCCCAATTAAATGCTTTGTTTTATATGAGTTGCCATGGCCATGGGGTCTCTTCACAGCAGAGAGTGCTGACTAAGACACATGGAGAATTGAACGCAGTAGCATATCACAGGAGCATAGCATGTCTTATGCCGATGTGCCCGTTGACAATAAATGAAGCTTGTCATTTTTCCTTTAAATCTAAGAAGTTTGCATTGTAGAGGAGTTTGATAAGTGCCATGTTTTGCTAGAAATGGCAAGAGCAGGCTTTTAATCTTGATTCTGGTTCATAGTTCTTTTCTACCACCATATACTCATCACAAATAGTTACACATATTTGTATCTATAGGTACATTCATGTATGCATGACATATGAGTTACCAAAATGCAAACTTCACAAAATATTAGCCCATTGACACTTTGAATCCCACTCATATGTGAAGAACACCTTTACAGTTTCAGCTCTTTATTTATACTGTCATGA
Source organism: Acomys percivali (assembly GCA_907169655.1). NCBI lineage: Eukaryota > Metazoa > Chordata > Mammalia > Rodentia > Muridae > Acomys > Acomys percivali. Next base: position 25,462,643 of record OU015744.1, on the reverse strand, counting down.
TGAATACTGGGTTCTTCTTTCTTTTGAAAACAGGCATGTTGTGCAGGAGTAATTGAGGATTGGCTTCCCAGTCTATAGGAAAGACTTCATGGATCCTGTTACCTTTGCTGGGAGGTTCTGTGTCACAGAATTTCCAGGCGGGCTCGAGTGGATATCCATGGTAAGAAAGTTATATTTAACGCCTGAACTTTCAACCCTGGGGACTCTCGTGGCTCAGCTGCCAAAATGTCATCTGAGATGCTTTTCTGCACGCCACAGAGGCTTCTTTATGCTCAGAAGAGAGCTACGATTTTGCTGAGACTTGGCAGCCCCTCCTCTGAGCTGGAGACACTCGGGGAAAAGTCTATGTTTGTGTGCACAGGCAGGGCCCTTCCTTCAACATGAGGCTCTGTTACAAGCTGTGTGTAACAGGAGTTCACAGCAGGCTCAATTTTCTCAATCTTGTTATTGGTTCTTCTCAATAACCACAGACTCCACACCAAACCAGTAGGACCCAGAGATGGTTGGAAAGCAAAGGTACAGGTGTCCCTCACCATGACCATCCAAAGTGAGTACATTATGCTCACTCCCAAAGCAGGAAAATAGTTGCAAATGCACTACAGTCATTGATTTTTCAAAGAACATCATATGATATAAACAGCCTATACAGGAAAAAAAAAAACCGTCACTACACTCACTATTAGTTTGCTATGAATGACACATAATTTGCTCACTGTGGAAAAGGAGAAAGCAAACATGTTTTGAAAGCAGACAGACCCAGTTGTAAATTCTGGCCTCAACACTGCTCCTCTGGTTATTTAAGAAGAATGTTGTCATATCTTGCCAGCCTTCATCCTCTTTTGTGTAAGATGAAAGCCACATATCCATAGAGAACTAAAGAAGACAGGGACTCTGAAACACCCAGAACTATGCCTTGGCCTTGGAGACAGTAAAAAAAAAATATGAATGTATCTCTGCATTTTCTTTTTAAGTTTTCTAAAGCAAAAGTACTGGAAGATGGTTTGGGTGGCTTGGGTCTCTATGGAAACGGCTTTGATAGTTTTGATTTGTGGAAAGACATTTTTGAAATATTAAGCAAGTTGTTTTCATTCTAAGCAAACCTCTAATAGTTCCTGGAGTTTTTATACCCACAGTCTAAAAGTGCACAGATAGATAGCAATATTACTGACCTCCAAGAAAACAATGTGAGACAGAAAAAGATTTCACAAAATTGGGCTTTCATGTAAGAAGTCAAACAAGAAAAACCACAGTGTCATGAGTTAAGAAGGGATGAGGATATGAAAGAAAGAATTCTTGTATCACTGGGGGGTGGGTCATTGGGAACTTGGAGTGAAAGTGGGGTCACTTGGAAGCGTGTAGGCTTAGTGAGACTGAAGAGTAGATGGCAGCAGGGGGAGATTATACACGCTGTACCTGGTAAAGCCCAGGCCAGTGCTGCCATTGTAGCAGGACAGCAGAAAAGAAGTCATGCTTGAAGAGGTGACAGGGGGTGCTGGGATGAGCACTGGGAACATTGACTACTTCAGCATGAGAGTCCCCGAGGCCCAAAACAGAGATGGGAAGGAATAGAAGTGCTTTATACCTAGAGGGACTGGAGCTAGGTTGAGAAGACCCTTATCCTCTCTGTAACCAAAGTCCGTAGTGGAGAGATACAGGCGGTAGGACATCATGCCTTTAGGCACAGATGTGTTAAGAGGGTAGAGGTGGGCAGGGAAGGTGACTCCAGTAAACGTACCTAGAGTCTAGGACCAATGTGAGAAAGGTTCTACAGCACAGCCCACAGTCCTAATTTCCCAATCCAATGTCATTTATCATGTTTCCTTTTGCCCCCAGCTTCAATGGCAGGGAATACCCTGAGTAGGACAGCAGAGTCCTCATGAGGAGCTTAGATTACATGTTGTTCAAAGTTATGCCTCAGAGAGGGAGGGGAGCTGAAGAGATAAACCCCAATTAACTGAGTATCAGAAAGTACATTTCTTTTAGAATGATAAAGAACTATCCCTTTCTGCCTGCATGATTGATCGAGTATAAATTTATCCATGCACCAAACATAAGCTTTTACCTCCTAAGCTTTTCAATAGGAAGGGCCTTGTAATCCTTGGCATAGCATGCCCCACCACGTATTGCAAGCATCTTCTCGGTTGTCTATGTGCCTTACTAACATGAAGGAACCCAAGACCAGTGCTCAATGTGTTGGCTTTTCACATCTTAGCTAGCACTTGGGACATGACAGATGCTCAATAAATATTTATAGGATTATTTAATGGCCGTGCCTTTTTAAAAATAACTAGCAAGAATCTTTTACATAAACAAACCATACACAACTACATCTATGAACAAATACATAAAAGAGAAAAGGCAGGGTACAAATAGAACCAGAGGCCCATATTAGGAAGGCTGAGTTGAACAGGACAAATTGACCATTTTGTTTGTGAAGTCCACTGATTCCTAGAAATCATACAGCTTGGCAAATTTCCTAGAAATCATAGCACTCTTTTAGAACAGATTGCATAGCGCTGTGTTAAATTTAATACGAAGATCACAAACTCTGTGCTAAATTAGATGCTCAGTTATTATCAACTGTAGACCAGAATTGTAAGAGCTAGCAACAGAATACAATTTATTCTTGAAATTCAGAATGTTCTGCTTATTAAAAAGGTGCTTTCCAAGAGATTGTAAACATGCTAGTGGTAAAGATGCTGACAATTTGAGGATACACAGATCAGTACCAATTTGTGTGTTTTAATGAGGACATGCATTCTATCACAAATCTCAGTGCTTTGACAAAGCGAGATAGGCATCTGAAGGTCAGGTTTACTTTGAAGAGCCACGTGAAACAACAGCTCAGGCAGAGTCAGGTTACAGCAAGAAGCGGAGGCGGTTTCAGGATCATTGAGGCTAGAGATATACGAACATCAGGCAAATCGTCTTTACGTTTGCTGTGGCAAAACACTAACACAAGAAGGAACTGTGGTGCTCAGGAACCGAAAACTCACTGTGGTGCTCAGGACAGCTGTCCTTTTGTGACTTTACGCCATGAGGTTTACCCAACGTCACATTTTGGAAAATGGAGAGGGTTTTCATTAAAAAAAAAAATTACCCACCTAGCCGGGCAGTGGTGGCGCATGCCTTTAATCCCAGCACTCAGGAGGCAGAGGCAGGCAGATCTCTGTAAGTTCAAGGCCAGCTTGGTCTACAAAGTGAGTCCAGGACAGCCAAGGCTACACAGAGAAACTCTGTCTTGAAAAACCAAACCAAACCAAACCAAACCAAAAAACCAAACCAAACCAAACCAAAAAACAAAACAAAACAAAACAAAACAAAACAAAAAAAACATGGGGGAGGGTAGAAAGAGAGAGAGAGAGAGAGAGAGAGAGAGAGAGAGAGAGAGAGAGAGAGAGAGAGAGAGAAAAGAAGGCTCTTAATTGTATGAACTTCCAGCTGCTTTGCAGCCCTGCTCCGGGTAGTCTGACCATAGTATTTGTAGTGTCCATGGGGCTCAGACAATTGGACCACATATGTGAGCAGTGTATGTGGGTGTTAGACAGGGCTATTTTGCAGACTCTCAAGACACGCAGAATTGTCATTCCACCTTCTGTCATCAAAGATGAGACTGTTTATTAAGCTTAATTTGCTTTGATGACAGAAGGACGATCATATGGTTCTCTCAGTTATGTCTCCTAGAGTTTTCACAGCTACACAAAATCATGAACATATATAAGACATCAAAGTAAAATGAAACTGTCTAGGGGGATGGATGAGGGGACTAATGGAGTTGGGCACGAGGTGGCATGGCAGGGGTGCGTGAGAGGGAATATGTTCAATGTACAGTATATACTGGTACAAGGACTAAAAACAATTTAAAAAAAAGAAAAAAGAAAAAGTGGAGTATCATTTCCAGTTTTTTGTTGTTGTTTTTGTTGCTTTTAAGATAGATCCTCACTCTGTCGTCCAGGCTGGCCTGGAACTTACTCTGTAGCTCAGGTTAGTCTCAAACTCATAGGCAAGCTTCCTGACTTAAGTCCCCAAATTCTGAGGTCACAGGCACAAATCACCATGCCTGGCCTTTTCTTTTGATTGTAGGTTTTGTTTGCATCATCAGGCTGAGAGTGTCTGTAAAAAATGACATTTTCTTCTATGGTGCCTCACTCACATTGCACTGCACAATTGACATAATCATAGTCTTACGCCCTGGAGGAAGACTTTCCAGGCTTTTCTGATAAGAATTCCATATCAGTACACATAGAATATTTCTGAAAGCATTTAAGAATAAAGCATTATTGCATAGCATGGCCTGCCTGGGTTTTAAGACTTTTGACTAACCTGGACTGGAGATCTGGTTATATCATTTGCTTGTTCTGACCCTGTGCCAGCGGTCCATTTATCTTGTTAAAAGTTAGATTCAGGCCAGACTGAAGTAGACGGCACTCAGGTCCAGCTTAGATGCTGTGGTGAGGGTGTCATGTCAGACAAAAAGGTAGAATTTAGTTGTGATGACATTTAAGGATATGGAGGATAAGTGACTTGGAGAATGGCAAGGGACCCGCTCACTACTCTATATGTGAGTGAGCTCATGTACTGGACACCGAAGCACTCCAGTTCACCACATATGTCTCTGTGATGATGAACCCGGAAGGGCAGACGGACCCTTGCCTTACCTCCATGAAGAAACCCAAGGTCTGAAATATCCAGATCCTCATTCACTGCCAGCTGGTAGCTATGAGGACTGGGATGTAGAATGTGTTCGTTCTTGGCTGAGCAGGAGCTGTCTTGACTTGGCTTGGGTTACTTTTCTATGCTTCCATTATACATATAAATAATAATGGCCACCCTTTCAGCCCCTACTCTTCACCAGGTTAGATTTATCATATGTAAAAGAGTCATGCAAATAAAACTTGTCCCATAGAGCTGTTGCGAGAACCAAACACAATAAAATAGGCAGCAGCTCCTGGTCTAATGGCTGGAGACATGGTCTCACTGTAGCCCTTGCTAGCCTGACCTGGAACTTGCTATATAGACCAGCTGGCCTCAAACTCAGAGATCTTCCTGCCTTGGCCTCCAAGTGCAGGGACTATAGGCAGGTGCCACCAGCGCTGCAATTGTTTTTTTGTTGTTTGTTTTACGCTATTGCTTCATGAACTAGTCAATGCCTATACACATACAGATGCTTTCAAACATTTGGTCCTATTTTTAGAAATAGCACAGAACAGCTTTTCTTTCTTGTGTGAGATTTTCGGGGAGTAGAGGTCACAAATGCACTTGGGTGCATGAGGAATGTGTGAGAAAGTACCAGAAAAAAAAGGCTGTGTGAGACCCTGGGTGAACGCCAGTCAATCAGGACATTTATCTGGAAACCACCCTGTAATTTGGAAATGGAACTGGATGCCAAGGTGGGAAAGGGTGGGGCAGCTTGGAGCTTTCAGTGTCCCTAACCACTTGAACTCTCTTCCCACTGTGCTAGGTCAACAATGAGGCCGGCACCCACCCCGCCTTCTCTGTACTATCTTCTCCATCTCCAAGAAACACGAACAAAATGGAAGGAAGGAAAAGACACAATGGGCAAAATGTTGAGGGCTGCTTGCCTTTTCGAGTCCCTGGCAGCAAGTAGGGTTTTCTGTGAGGGGCACAATCGTATGGACATTTAAAATATCACAACATCCTAGGCTTTCACCAGAGCTTCATGGGATTCCAATGAGCCTAGTTCATCTGCCTGATTTGTGGAAGATGCAGTCCACAGAACAGATGGAAACAATCAAATGATGAGAACCAGCATGACTCTGGGTGTGAGGGTGGCAGCGAAGAAGAGTCTGCAAAAAGCTGAGCAGTGGGGCCCAAACTTGTGTTCTCTCTCATGTTGTCCAGACAGAAATCCATTTTTGTGTTAGACAAGCTTCTCTAGAACCAAGAGACAGACAGATAAGGTGAGTAAACAGACAGATGCACAGACAGAACATATTCTCTTACATAATTGTGGAGGCGATGGAGTCCTAGGATTTGCTGTCATAATCCTACACGGGTTTGAAGACCAGAGAGCCAGTGGCATGGGTCCTAACTTTGATCTGAAGTCTTGACAATCGGGAACATTCTTCCTTCCTGACTTCTGGGAGGTAAATGGGGAGACGGATGGGCCAGCTCATCGGTCAGGTAGCAGGAATCCAGACTCTCTCCAGCTCCTTGTCTTAGTAAGACCCTCATTGGTGTCTGTACTGACCTGGGGAGAGTAATCCGTTTTATGCCATCCACTGATCCAAAGGACAACATCTCTGAAAGCATCTACACTGACGCCTGGCAAGTGATGATTAGCCGGCTCTCTGAGCATCACAGCTGTCTTGGGAAGATAGAATATCTTCAAATGGAGATGCTTTTTAAAAACCTGGAGCCGGGAAGTACTAAAGTCAGAAGAGATAGACTCATTGATCCTTTACCCACGAGATTCAATATGTGTGAAGCAGCTGGGCCAAAGACATCAGGGTCTGAATCACTTTGTGATCAGCATAAACTTACCTCTGTCCATGACCAACCCAACTACAGAGGTCAAAAACTGTCAAAGAAGGGTGTGTGGAATGCAGACACCAACATCATTATTTATTGCCATGTACTGTCTGAATGCCTATATGAATCAGGCAGCCATGTTGAATGAATGAGATAACACGTGAAACCGCTTCGCTAACTTGATGACCTGATTAATAATAATTAAACATGGGAAACAGTGATGAAATACAGAATCCAGGAGGCAAGACTTCTGCATGTTGAAACTATTTTTTTTAATAAAAGTGATAGTTTTCCATCACAACCCACTGAGAACCCCAATGTTTCTTGGTTTTTCATGTGTGTGGGTATGGCCTCCTAGATGAGAAATTCTCTGTAGTTGAAAGAGATCTAGGTATACAGGTATACCTCAAAAGGCAACATTACTCTATAATACATTCTAAGATGTACAAGGTTTATTGTGTGCTATAGTTTGGATTGTCAATGTCCCCCAAAGGCCCATGTCTTGAAAACTTGGTCCCCGTTGGGCGCCATTGGCTAGTAGTGGCATCTCTAGGAGCAGAGGCGGGACAGAAGCTAGATTGCAGGAGGACGCCTTCTTTGAAAATGATACTGGGACCCTGACTATATCCTGCCTTTCCGTGAGGTGACTTTGCTCATACACACCTTACCATGTCTTTGTTCCAGACTGCTAAACAATGAAACTAACAGACTATAGACAGAAACCATAAGCCAAAATATATATTTCCTAATGTTAAGTTGATTCCTCTCATTTGACCCAATGACTGATGCTAACACATTAGAGAAGAAATTCCATTAATGTTTTTATAGTTAAGATGTAATTTAGAAAGTGAGTATGGTGGCGCACACCTTTAATCCTGGCACTTGGGAGGCAGAGGCAGATGGATCGCTATGAGTTTGAGGCCAGCCTGGTCTACAAAGTGAGTTCAGGCTAGCCAAGGCTACACAGAGAAACCTTGTCTCAAAAAACCAACCAACCAACCAAACAAACAAAAAACCAAAACCAAAACAAAAACAGAAAAACAACCAACCAACCAACCAACCAACCAAACAAACAAACAAACAATAAAAGATGGAATTTCGATAGTCTGGTCCAGTATTGTAAAGACCAGCTTCTATAGCTGTAAGTTGTGACCCTGGATGTCAGTGGTCCTCAACGTATGGCCCATGCCCCTCTTGGAATCACATATCCAATATTTTCATTATGATTCTTAACAGTAGCAAGATTACACTTATGAAGTAGCAATGAAATAATTGCATGGTTGAGGAGGGTCACACAACATGAGGAACTGAATTAAACAGTCACAGGGTTAGGAAGGTTGAGAACCTCTGCTACAGGTGATCACACAGCTGAGTGTGAGGATCACAAAATTTGGCAACAGTAAAAGGTTTCTGAACACAAGTGTGTAATAAGTCCAAAGTGGAGTGTTCGTCCATGTGGCATTGTTTGACATCACTGTGGCCTTGGTCCTGAACACAATATATGTGCACTTTTGTGCTGTGTGCTGTGGTCAGACCACCCAGTGCCCATGAACCTCGCTTGAGACATCTCAGCTTGGATTTGAGACTATTGATGTTGTAAACTGCAGTGTTGTTGCTGTACATAGAATGCTTTCTGTTCTTGAAGAAGCATTGTGCTTTCATTATGGAAAACGGAGACTTCGTTAGTTTCTTATTGTTGTTTCTCAGCATGTATGATGTATCAACTGATGTTATGCTTGCATGACATTGTTTAAATTGTGGACTTCAGTGGATTTTGGTATGGGATTAGGGCAGAAATGTCTATAGTTTCTGAAGTGGTCTTAAGTATGCAATTTTTGATAGATATGTGTGACAAGTGGTGTTCTCAGCATTGTAGTAGCAAAGTGACAATATAGATCAGCTCTGAAAATGCTAAAGTTCTGTGCCACACAGTATCATATATTCAGGTCAAGACTTAATTTTTTATGTGAAAATAAGCAAGTACAGCCACTCATCAAAGTGTGAAAATTTGTTTTGATCTCTAATAAATGATAAAATTACACGTATATCAAGCAATTGTTTTGAACTATTTAATGTGACTTATAACCGGTACATATTTGATTTATATGTTTATTTTATACACACATATACCGGAAGTTATGCACAAATTTCTCCACCGAAAGATTCTTGAGTAAAAAAGCTTGAGAAGCCTTGTTAGGGAGTGTTCCTGGCTCCAAAGCTTGGCAGCCCTGTGGCTTTGCCAATTGATTTCAACACTTGGCAGATAGATATTTTCATTTATAAAATATAAATCTTGTACCATAGTTCCTAGGACATAGTAAGGGTCTAATAAACAGGTGGATGTTTATTTCTATTTTTGTTTGTTTTATTACTAAAACTTGGTGTTCAGAAAGAAAGTGGGACTTGTCCAGGTCCACATAGTGGGGTGCTCACTGGCTGAAACCCAGTTTTTCCGCCTTACAAGTTAGTTATTTCTCAAGAGTCTTGTTGATCACTATTGAGCAGTCCATACTCACAGACTTGGCAGCAAAAGGCCATTAAACCGTCTATCAGTTTTATCAGTCTTGACCCAGTTTCCACCTGCTTGAACTCCTCTCCCCCAATCTACCTCATTCTCTACTTCAGAGTGGCAGTTGTCTTAACTCCCACCCAGAGAAATATTGACGACTCCTACTTAGAAGAGACCATAAAAATGATGTCAAGACTTTGGAAGACTCACCACTTCCCCTTTCTGTACTTTCATTTTTGTGTAAGATGAGAAGGGTGCCTAGGGCCAATAACTAGCCGATCACTGAGTGGAGACTGGCCAATGTGCTGCTTGGCAGAGCAAAAGACTGAGTTGTACCAGCTCCTGACTCATATCCATTTCATAGCTTACTGAAGATACTGAGAGAAATCGTCAACTATGAAGCTATATAGACTCACTAAAAAACATCAGTCCATCAAACAGTTAATTCCTTTCCCCAAGATATTTTGCTAGTTATTTGAGAACTTTTTACAATGTATTTTGATCATATTTCCTCTCTCCTTCAACTCCTACTAGAGCCATTCTTCCTTCTCTACCGAACCAACTTTGTGTCCTCTTTACTTTTAAATTATTTATTTATTTATTTTTACACCCACAGTCAATTTTTGCTGCCTAGATATTCTCGGGTATGCGGCTTTCCACTAGAGCACAGTTGACTTACCAGGGCTACACCACTCTTTTTGTTGTTGTTGTTGTTGTTGTTGTTGTTGTTGTTGTTGTTGTTGTTGCTTTTTTGAGGTGGGTTTTTTCTGTGTAGCCTTGGCTGTCTTGGGACTTGCTCTGTAGACCAGGCTGGCTTCGGGATTCAGAGATCCACCTGCTTCTGCCTCCTGAATGCATGCTTGGATTAAATGCTTATGGCATCCCCTCTCCACAGGGACTACACTGTTAAGGGCTCTCTTGCAGCTATTAATTGCTGGTGGCTCCTCAGCTAGGGCTGGCATCTCATGGCCACCTGCCCACTCCATTCTGGGACCAAATCTGGCTTGAATTCTCACAGGTTTTGTACATGCTATCACTGCCTCTGTGGGTTCATATGTGCACATGTCCTGATGTGTTTGGAAGATACTGTTTTCTTGTATTCTTCTATATCCTCTGCCTCTTATACTCATTGGATACCCTATTTCTCAGTTCTCTTTTAGCCTTGCAAGGAGGAGTGTGATACAGGTGCCTCATTTAGGGCTGGGAATTCCATAGTCGCTTGTTTTCTGTACCTTGATTGGGTGTGCCAGTCATCATCTATTACCAACAGAAGGTTCTCTGATGATGGTTGAGTTGACTTGTGAAACAATGAAGACTGATCCTAACTGTGCATATAAACCAACTCTTCCATAATCAATTACTTAACCAATTAAATGCCTGAAAATATAGAACTCCTAGAAGTGAAAAGCAGGGGAAGCTTCTGGATTTGGGATATGATAGTAGTTTCTGGAGTAAAACAGAAAAAAAAAAAACAAAGTTAACAAAAATGAATAAGTGAAATGATATCAAAATGCTTTTGAACAGCAAAGAAAGTGACCAACTAAAGGAAAATGCACTCTACAAAACAGGGAGGCCATATTCATACATGATGCATGTGCTAAGTACATAAGGAATGTATCTAGTTCCATAGGAAATAGCCAACAAATATTCTGATTTTTAAAAGGCCAAAAGAGTGGACAGGCATGCAAATGTTTGGTAGGTATATGAAGGATGATCAACCACAATGAGAGACGGCCTTGCACTTTGTACTATATTCGTTACATTTTTTGTTGTTGCTGTTTTTACAAGATGAGTGCTTGAAAAGACACACAGAAAATGAACCTTTGTTTGTTGTTGGGAAAGCAAATTGCCATAGCCACTAGAAACAAATATAAAGGTTCCTTAGAAAATTAAAATAGGACTGACACATGATTAGAGAATCACACTTCTGGGAACACATCCAAAGGCTTTGGAATCAGGATCTTGAGAAGACGTCTGTACTCCCACAGTCATCGCAACACTGTTCAGATAGCCATGATAATGAAACACCCACATGTCCAAAAGTGGATGTACTTACATGGCATATGTATAAGAAGCATGTTAGTCTTTTTAGAAGGAGAAAACATGCAAGTAGTATATAGGAAGAAACATGCAGGAGATAGATGCTTATGGCATACATTCTTTATACCATATCTTTAAACTCGTTGAGTTGTCTGTATTAAAAGCGCTCCTCTTTTGCATATCAATCACAATGTAACAAGTGCACTATTCTTTTTAAAGCAAGGCAACTTAGAGTGAAGACCGTAAGGAAGAGGGCAAGAAGCACATACTGCTTTTTGAGTTTTTAAGCTTAAGATACGCTAAGGGAAAATTTAGTTTCTTATGGTCCATAATGTTAACCTATTTATTATATTATATTACATTAATTATATTATATAAGTAGAATAAATTGCTCATCTTATGCTTGCATTAAACCAAAATAGAATAAAGTTATTTATCAACTATACTTAAAACTAGAAACAGCTAAACTTTAAAAGGACTAAAACCATGAAGGGGCTGTTCTAGGTAGAAGTGACTCTCCTTATGCTGCCATGGTGACTCTCCTTACACTGCCATGGTGAGGCCTTTTGGAGTTCTACTTGACTGTATTACCCTGAACATCAGGTCTTCATCACAGAGGATCCATTCTCATCACTCAACTTCCTGACATCGTTTGAGGCAATTTGCTTTTAAACTCAGTAGATACACATACGGCAATCCCACAAGTTAGTCAAAGAGGTGACACAAACCCTAAAAGTGTTTAAGTGATGATCAAATTCAAAGGAAAAGTTGTGCTATCTTTCTCTGTCCAGGAATCTGTAGATCTCTGAGACTCACGGGGAAGTACCGAGGCAGTGGAAAAGCTCACCAAGTCTTCAGTTTTTCACTCGCTCCCCTCTGTGGCCACATCCTGTACCTTATCACCTACTCAACTTCCCCTTTGTCCACATTCTAGCCACTGTGGGTTGGGTGGGGAAAGGAGGGTGAACTTGAGCCAGGAGTTATGCCATCCGTTGGCTGATTAATGGCTAGGAATTTTTAGATGTGAAAACAGGAGTTGGTTACATTTCCACACTTTTGCTTCTCTCCCTGAATGAAGGAGGAAAGTTTGCAGTTGATAACACACATGGATACAGAAAGCTGATTCCAAAGGGACAGCAGAGAACTGTCTCTCGCATGAAAAGTGCACTTATGGGCCATAGACATCACAGGCATCTTGAATCATTCTTTAGCTGCAGGTACCAATAAACCTGCTCCAGCCAACTTATGGTACAAAGAGAAGCCAATGCTCCCTAGACTGGAGGAACTGACTTCACCTGGACCAAGGCCTCCTTTCTCACTGTCCTATTCTCTGCTGTGTCTGCTTTGTACCCAGACACTATTGGATGGGAACAGGGAAAGCATACACACCATTCCAGCAGCCACCATTGGTCTTCTTGCAAATCTACAAACCTATCCCTGATATAACTTGATGCCTAGAGTCCAGTGCAGCGACACACATGTCCCATCCTTATAGTGATGGATAATGTCACATCTTCTAAAAGCACATGAGCTGAAAATGAGGGAGGCATAGAGGAGCAACGGATGTTTAGTGACAACAACCGCATCACTGAATCTGGTGTGTCCCAGCTTCTTTGCAAATTGATTTCCATAGTCATTGTGAGAACCAAACGGATATAAAAAACGTCTCTTAACCAACAAGTGCATATAAGACAAAGTGACACAGTTGAAAAGCCTCATTATTTTCCATTCTCAAGTCCAGAAGAGCAGAATCCATCTGCACAGTCCATCTGTACCTTGCTGACTACAAAGCTAAGTCTCCTGGGATTACTTCTTCTTGCAGAGTTCAACAATCTCCCCATCAGTTTATCTTGGACTGCATATATAGTTCCCAAATGCAAATATTTCTCATTTTAATGACTACTGAGGTTGTATGGAATCATTAATTTTAGTAATACTGGAGATCCCCAATTACCTCCTCTCATTTCACATACATAGAAGGCAGGTGCAATTTGCTCTTTTTTTTCTGGAATCTTGAATTAAAAAAAATAGCTATAATTCAAAAGAGGAGATACTAAGAAAGTAAACAGCATGTTGAAAGGTTTCTTGAAAAAAAAAAAGAAAGGTTTCTTGGTTTTTAAATATATGTCAAACATCCAAAGAACGCTGCATTCTTTGGACGTCTTCTTCCTGAGAAAACCAAGTTTGAATTAAGATTTGTTGCTCATGCCTGTAGATTGTTTAGATAGGCAGATCCCCCAGGAGGGATTCAGGGAAGGTCAGAGGTAACAGGAGGAGCAAGTTTGAAGTCATATAAAAATCTGTCCTGTGGCAACAATAACAGAAATTATAGGGGCTGCTTGGTGGGTTTCTTTGATGTGCAAACAATATTTCTGAAAGAAGCTGAATGCTAAGGCATTCTTATGGAGATGTTCCAATAGGACTTTTGAGTTGTAAGTTTTAAAAAATACAGGTGAACTTCCTTGATTTTAGAACCTCATTGAATACAAATCCCAAACAGATTTGACATAGCTTTGTTGGCATTTTCAATACAGTCCATGCTGACATAAAAGTTATAGAAATTTTAATCAGTGTTTAGGGAAATGAATCTCTTGGAAATGAATCTATGAGCTCTGCAGGCTTTCTACACAGAGCACCTTTGTGTAATTGACCAGTGTGTCTGTTGCAAAGAGAGCAGCAGGAAGCATCCCTCCTGGGTGAGGCTGCACTTTGCTGAGGGCACATCTGGCTTGGGTAGGATCCTTCGGAAGGCACATACTCTCAGAGTGACCTGGAATGCTGGATCACTTGAATTTGAGGGAACAGGAAAGGCAAAAGAACTATATTTGTTGCATTTGTCAATATTTTGGAGCCTTATGATAGAGGTCTGTAGGAAGGGCTTAGTGGAAGAATTAACTGAAGAGATATTTTGAAACTTGACTATATCATCCTCAGTCTAAGAAATTCTTGTTAGAAATACCTGGGTTAAGGGCTAGACATGCACATCTTGGAAATGCTTCCTGGGAGCTGCTCACACTCAGTGCTGGCTTCATTGATGGGTTCTCTGGCTAGCCTATTGTGACCTCTGTTTCTTCTTCATTGAGGTCACTGGGTCTCTTAACATGTGGCTAGAAATAGCTTTAATCTTGTTTTTAACTTGTAAATGTTCATTTAATAGTTGTGTTTTCTTCTGTTTTTTTTTTTAAATTTGAAGTTAGAATATTTTTTATTAATTCTTAGAGAATAGTTTTTGAGGCACACCTGTTCCCTCTGTTGAACTGAGCTGTCTCTCTGCTTTTGAGTTCCTTTTGGACTTTGTTTTGCTTGGACAATATTGATAGCTTTGCTCTGTCTTAGTGAGCTTTTTATTGTGGCGATTAAACACCATGACCAAAGGCAACCAGGGAGGAGAAAACTGCCTGTTTATCTTACGACTCTCAGGTCACACTCTATCCCTATGAGACGTTAGGACAGGAATCCAGGGCAGGAACTGAAGAAGCCTTGTAGGAGTGTTGCTTACTGCCTTGCTATACATGGCTTGCTAAGCCTATTTGTTTATGTCATCCAGGACCACCTGGTCAAGGATGGCACTGTCTACAGGGAACTGGGCCAAGTTACATCAATCACCCATCAGTTAAGAGTCTGTCTGCTCACATATGTCTAGGTTTGTGTCAAGTGGACAAAACCCAATCAGTACATACTCTGCTGTGCAAGTTCCTAAACACATTGCATCACACAATATCAGTCCTTGAACATCTTCTACTCTCTGAAATCCAGGGGTTACCTACTGGGGCCTTCACATTAGATCCTTTCCACAGACCTAGTTATTTGACTTAGCTTGCATAGTATTTACAACTATTTTTTTCTAGATCCCAGAAACTAAGATACATACCTCCTATGTCCCAATGGCCCTGTAAATATAATAATTAGTGTGCAATGCCCAGCCACTCAGTTAAATCAAGATCTACCACCTGCTCTCCAATTCCCGCGTTGCTGCCATGAGGCAGAGCTGGGTGGTGGCCTCTTCTTCAGGGGCTGTAGGCCCCCTGCTCTTTTACCCTGCTCCTGCTTCATCATTATCTCTCCTTCTTGCAGCCTGCTAGGTATCTGGAGTCAAAACTCAGCTACTTAGTTTTGAGTTCTACACAGTATCTGATGTTTTACAGGTGCTTCATGAATATTTACAGAATGGCAGAATGAAAGGCTAAACCACTCCAGGCAGCGCATGACTACGCTTACCTCCCTGTCTAAGCTGCCAGATCCGAATTCATAAAAAGAACAAAGGATTTTATTAGACTTGTATTGCGGCTTCCCCCAGTCAGCAGTTATGAGCTAGTTCCTCATTTTCAGGGGATTCATCCAAATCTCTTTATTTGCCAGCTGCCAAGTAGCTAAGCAGTCCTCCTCAGGCTGAAGGAAACAGCACCAAACTTGGAGATCCCAGGGAGCGGGTTGTTCTTACCCAGCCTTCAAGTTTCTGCACAGTAGTTTGCTAGTCTCCAGAGTTGTCAAAGTTGGCTTCAAGTAACTCTCTAATGGAAAGCCCCTCGGGGCATAAACTTTTGTCCAGGAATACCACCCACCCTCCCCCACTGCCTTTTTTTTTTTTTTTAGATAAAAATGGAATTATTTTCAACACATTTTTTTAAAACACAGTCTTATCTCTGCCATGAGACTTCAAGTCTTTCAATTCAACTTTCACTGCCAACCATTCTGCTTCTTCAAGTATAAGAATGTAAACCGCACAAGAATTATATTTCTCATAGGTTAATTTTTTTTTTAAATTTTGGGTCACTTGCTTTTAATCCAATGCTGTTTCCTCCTATACCTACTATACTTTGTTTCCATTAAAGCATATTTAGTAAAAAATTAAACATATGCTTATAAAAGGTAAGGAAATGATAGTTCTGAAGAAACGAAAGTGTGGAAGAAACACTGAGATCGTGATGAACAGGACAACTGTTGAGAGCACTGAGCCTTAAGGTGAGGTTTGAAAGTGGGGTAGGCTGTGGATGTAGCTCAGGAGGCAACATGCTTGCCGAGCACACGGGAAGTTGTCGGTTTCATCCCGGCACTGTATACACCACCTGTGGTAGGCCATGTTGGTAATCTCGGCATTTTGGGGGTCGGAGAGAAGACACTGAAAGTTCAAGGTTATCCTCATCTACACAGGGAGTTTGAGGCTAGCCTGGGCTCCATAAGACCATATTGCAAGGGGGAAAAACATAAAAATTGGTAAGGTCTGGGGTCTTCCTTCTTTAATGGATGTTGCTGCCTCTTTGACATGAACTCTCACCGTTTTCTTTTCTGTTATTTTATTATTTTTTTTAATCACGATCATAAACTTGACTCTGAAATCCAACTAGACTTGGAAAGGAATAAGGAGAACACAGGACCCAACCGCAGTGGGAACACACAGAAGGACAAGTGCTGTGTCTGAGATGGACATCCACTGTCCTGAGAGGACGATGGTGACCATGTTGTTTTTGTCATGCCTGGAATCAAACAGCCCCATGGCACCCATCACATTCATGTCCCGTTTCACTCTCTAGGGCTACCTGCTTGCCACCCAGCCACTCGGTCTTGGCCATGACGGTTTGTGTTTGGTTCAGCCTCTGCTGCTGACAAAGTTTTGGGATTTGTGTGCTCATGAACTTGCTGCTACTGGGTTTAGGGCATGTGAGAGCACGGCCACGGAATCTGGAAGGGACTTTCATGTTCTCTCTGTCACTCAGAACACAAGTACTTCCTGATTTCTTTGGACATTTGTAGGTGACGGGCTCAAGAGCTTGCCTTCAACAACAATGGTGCGGAACATGGAGGGTTAAGCAGACTGGCCGTGGCTTCTGGAGGCAGCAGAGGCATCTTCAAAGCCCAGTTGCTTAATTGCTTTCCTTTCCATTTTTTTCCCATTACATTATCTCGATATAAGTGGAATGTGTTATAATTCAAATGTCCTGGGAGGTTTCCCAACCTCTCAGAGCAGCTTTATAAATGTGAGGTCTTATTCTTGGAGCGGGGAAAGTTGTTATTTTCCCCGGTGAGGGACAACTTTGGATCTGACTCCTGGCTCATCCCTTTCTTTCCCAATCTGTTTTGCATGGCTGGCCTCCATCTCAGCCTTCAGTGGCCATGCTACCTCCTCACAGAGGACCACCTGGACTACCTATGAAACATAAGTGCTGTCTCTAGAAACACAACGTCATGTAGCTCACTCTATAGCTTTCCTCGCTACTTACCACAAATTGGAATTTGAAACGCACTTTTTATTATACGTCTCCCCCATCGTATTGAGTTCTTCAAGGCAGTTCCCTGCTCATTACTGCACCTCAGGTGGTCAACAGCACACTCATACCCAGGTACTTAGCAAGTGGTTGATGAATGAATGAATGTTCTCATTGCTTTTGTCCATCATGAGTTCTGTCTCACTCTTCAATATTCATTTGGTTCACTATAGGCTTTGATCTTCTTCAAACCCACTTCATTTGCAGCTCTTTAATGCTTATACCTCCCTTCCAACCCACCTACCCTAGATAGGAGGAAAAAAGAGGTTAATGGGAACAGGAGGAGGAGAAGACCTTTTCAGACTCAGTTCCTTGGAGCAATTCCACTGGTGTAGTTGTCAGGATTCCAGCAGACCCATTAAACAGCAAACCAGCAATTCAGCAAATGTGACAGCAACTGCAGCTGCTGGAACGGGGGCAGCAGCCAGAACCTGGAGCAGCAGCTGGAACCTCGAAGTGTTCGCTGGAACGGTTCTCTCTTAAGAGAGTCTTGAAGGGGAGTGATGAACAGCCAAACAATAGGAAGTGATGCCAAGACCAAAAACTCAGGCTCTTGTTTTGGGCATATATATATATATATATATATATATATATATATATATATATATATATATCCTCTCGGAGTCCATACTAGGATGTTTATCAGTCAGCAAAGACCATGCCCCCACAAGAGAAGAAGTGGTTCTTCTTCTAGTGGGCAAACATCTCCTGTTCTCTCACAAGTCTTTTTCCAGTGAAAAAACACTGCACATCTTCACACACTTTCACATCCCACACTTGGAATTAAAGCAAAAACATGTTTACATCCACTACCATTCACAAATTACTCTTAAAAGACCCCCTCAGTGCTTTCTTTACCAAGACAGTGTAGTCTTTCTCCCCACTGAGTCCAAAATCATTATCTGTTTTCTATTCCTTTAGTTTAGAAGCAAAAATATGATGTTGTACTTGGATTAAAGGGCTACCTACCATGAAAGGTCTAAATATCTGGCATCATTCCCCCACTGTGTTCATCTAAGTCTTCTAGATGTTTTTCTCACATTAAGGAGAGATAGAAAAGACAATGTGAAAGGAGGTATCACACTCGTATCTATGAGATATCTAAGTTAAACATCTATACAACTCCTATATATATATATATATATATACTTTTTATTTATTCTTCTTTCATACAACACATCCCCACAACAGTTTTTCCTTTTCTCCATTCCTTTGCCCAGTCATCTCCCACCTCCTTTCCCCCTCAGATCCATTGAAGCCTCCATTTTTCTTCAGAAAAGAACAGCCCTCCTAAGGATATCAACTGAGCACGTCATAAGATAAAACAAGACTAGGCACAAATCCTCATATCAAGGTGGGACAAAGCAATTGGATATGAGGAAAAGGGTCCCAAGAGCAAGTAAAAGAGCCAGATACCTCCACTCTCACTGGTAGGAGTCCCACAAAACCACCAGGCTATATATAGAGAGAGGACCTAGCGCAGACCCACGCAGGCTCCGTGGTGGCCGTCTCAGTTTCTGTGAGGCCTGCTTAGATGATTCTGTGGGCTTTGTTCTGCTGCCTCCAAACCTCTCACTCCTACAATCCTTCCTCCCCTTCTTCTGGGGGATTCCCTGAGCTCTGCCTAATAGTTGGCTGCTGCCAAAGGAAGATGATCTGATGATGATTGGGCTTGGAATAGGGCTATGAGTATAGCATAATATCATTAAGAATCATTTCATTGACTTTTGTTTTTGGCTACCCCTCTTAGCCCAGGAGGCATCACATCAGTCTCAATCTTTTTTTCAAAATTAGTTTATTCAGATTACACCTCAATTGTTATCCCCTTGCTTGTTTCCTCCCATTCTTCCTTCCCTCCCTCTTTCACCCTATTCCCCTTCCCTAGATCTGTGACAGAAGGGAACCTCTTCCCCCACCATATGGTCACAGCCTATCAAGTCTCATCTTGGTAACCTTCCTATTCTTTCTCCGAATGCTACCAGGCCTCCCCACCAAGAGGAAGTGATCAAATATCGGGCACCAGAGCTCATGGCAGAGTCAGTCCCCGCTCTCCACACAGCTGTAGATAATGTCCTGTCCCTTGACTAAATCTGAGTAGGGGTTCAATATTTTCTGCATGTATTGAGGTTACACTTCTCCTTGCTTGCAGCAGCAGAGTAAAACAGACTTCGCCATCTAGTGGTCGAAACATAGAACTTCAGACATATATTGCACAATGGAGTGCCAATTGCTCCTGATGTAGCTGGGTAGTCAAGTATTGATCAACATATTGATCCCTTTCGTGGGTAAATGGCATTGTTTGGAGACCTTGGAGTGCAGTTTGATGTTGACATGTGCTTATGTAACAGCCCCTCAGGAAGTCAAGTTTCCCGGAGCAACAGCTGACCACTGGCATCTCCGGGTCTTACGCAGTTGCTCTGTAGATCCCTCAGTGTCTACAAAAAATGTAAACGAGCTGGAAATATTTAAGCAGAAGACCTCTCAACAACAAAAATCTTCTACATAGACTTATGAATTCTCTGGTACACTGATAACAGTGACCTGCATTTTTGCAACAATTAGTTTGAGCTGACAAAGAGCTGTTCCTTTGGACCAAGCTATCTTGACATCTCCCTCAGCCCTCTGTCTTATTCACACATTCATTTGAGTATATAAACATTTAGTAGCTTTTGGTTTTCTTTGTTTATTTTTAAGGAAGGAAATCTCTCTAAGCCCTTTTTCCACAAGGTCCTCTTTGCTCAGCAGTGACAATTATAACTGCACAATTATCAAGGGGATAATCTATGTCTTGATGACCCTTAGATGAAAAGCAGTTTGTTTCTCTGGGTTTCTTTTTCTCTTAAAATAACCTCTTTGCTCCAATCCCCACATGCGATCATTTTCCTCTCTTTGCTTGGTGAGTGAGAAATCTAATTTTGAGACATTGAACAGTTCTCCCTTGATTTGTTCAGTAGGTTCTTAATTAACGCTTTTTTGATGCTAAAATCTCCACTTCATGTCGAGGGTGTAGCTGGGGTGTTACAAGTGGTGAACACAGTAAAAGTCTGTGCTACTACGGACCCATACGTGAGGGGTATAGGACTCAATACCGGGATGGAAGTATAGTCAGAAGAATGTCCCTGGAGAAAATAACTTCAAAGTTTAAGTCTTAGGACAGAAGTTAGCCAAAGGACAGAAGGAAGCATACGAATCCCAGACAAAATTAGGAGAATTATTGGGGTGAAGGGAGGCTCCACCAGTCCCTGAAAACTCTGTTGGGGAGCACAGGCAGGCTGATGGGGAGCAATTGCTGCTTATGTACAAGGCAACAGAGGTTCAGAATCATGTTTTCAAAGATGTGGTTGAGAGTGAGTCATGGAGCTGGCTCCTTTGGTCACCGTCTGTTAGGTTCTTCGGGGTGCTGGGAAGGTGCCCTCAACACTCTCAAGGCCTGGCCCTGAGGCCGTCACCACCACAGTTGCTGCTGCCTTGCCTAGTGGCTTCTTTTGTTTTGTCTTTCAAATTCTTGTTGCTCAGGGCTCGAGAGATGGCTCAGAGGTTAAGAGCATTGACTGCTCCTTCTAGAGGTCCTGAGTTCAATTCCCAGCAACCACATGGTGGCTCATAACCATCTATAGTGTGATCTAATGCCCTTTTCTGTCATGCAGGCAAGCACTGTATACATAATAAGTAAATAAATCTTTTTTTTTTTTTTAAGCCAAATACCTGTTGCTCTTCTCCTATTGCCCTCAGTTCTGTGTTCTCCACAATTCCCTCCTGGCTTGCCACACAGTTCTGGGATCTTCCTAGAGCTGTTGTGGATCTTCTGTTGTTTGGGAATGCACAGTAACAAGGTCATGAACTTCTCAACCCGCCCCGTGGAACCTTTCTATCAAAAAGCGAGCTTCAAAGCCTAGTTGGATATAGTTAATGCGAAGCAAAAAGTCAACAAACATTTCCCTTGAGTGCTGGCACCGGAAGGCCTTTCTCTCACTCCCTTTGCTCAATTCCCTGCAGGTTAGCGGCCTGAACTTCTACCTCTCTTTCTCCACTGGCAGCTCTCACCGTGTCCCAGGGTGATCGTAGAAAGCTAGGGCGGGATCCTAGAGACCGAGAAGGAATTTAAACACAAGCTTCAAGCTCTCTTCCTTTTCTGACAGGGCTGTATACTTCCCCTCGAAATATGTTTGTGTTGGTGTTTGAGCCCCACCTGGTTTGAGTAGCAACAGTCACTGGCCATATGAACCAGGAAGCCATATTCTCTAGGCTCTGGGTTCCTTTCCTGTTATGCAAAACACAGTAAGTTCTGGTTTGCCTACTTCACTGGGTTATTTTGAAGGGGAGAAAATTACTCTTTAGGTCAATCACTTCTGAAACATGTATTGATTCGCCCAGCCACCTGTCAGCCTTTGTTCAATTGTCATGTGTTAGGCTCGCAGTATGACCAGCTCAGGCAGAGAAGCCCACCCACCTCTGGCTGGCCCGGGGTTCGCTGTGTGTCTGTCCTACTCTTCGCATATGCCTTGCTCCTAATGGATAGTTTTCCTATTACTCTACCATGGATGAGTAGACTCCAAACCACAGGCAAAGAGGAGATAGTCCCAAAGTGTAAAGCAATGGGAAATACTTCCCCCACCCCCCCCCTGCCCCAAAGCCCTAGGTCTCCTCACAGATCAGAAGTTCCCCTCCCACCATCCCTGGGCTCTTCAGTTCTCTCCTTACCTCTCCACCCCCCCCCCCAATTACACTAAGTAGGAATGAAGAAGAGAAAACAAAAGGAGTTGACATAGGAGGCAGCTTTGGGAAGAAGCAAGTGTGTGTGTGTGTGTGTGTGTGTGTGTGTGTGTGTGTGTGTGTGTGTGTGTGTGTGTGTGTCGGGGGCTGAAGAAGCCAGTGGAAAACAGCTGGGACCGTCACTTTAGAGCAGTTTAGGGAAGGCTTATTTAGAAGGAGGAGTCACTAAGGGGCCTGTGGCCACTCAGGAACAGCAGCAGCAGCAGCAGCAGCAGCAGTTTTGTTAGTGCCTGTAGGTCCTAATGGACAAGGGAAGGGAACTACACTCAGAGCAGGAGAAAGCATGTAGCTGTGGTTGGGTGGTAGGGGCTCTGCTGTGGAGGGGCTCCAGAGTCAGGGAGGAGGTGGGGACAGGAGAGGGGTTTGATTGCAGGCTTAGCCAGGCTAGGAGATGGAGAGGGCTGTGCAGACAGAGACGGAGGGAAGGGCAACGCAGAGCTTTCAGGCCCGAGACACAGGTGGAGGATGCACCACTTTCAAACAAGGCAGGTGAGAAGGGGCTGAAGTTTGCCCGGGGAGACCCAGGTTCAGTTTGGGGCCCTCTGTGTTAACGGCTGCAGAGCACCATTTGGAACTGGCCAGGATTTAACCCGAGTTTCAGAAAAGATCTCAGCTAGAAGGCTAGAATCATAACATGCGAATAACGATCTTCCTGTATTGAAGATCAGGTGTGAAATCCAATGCTTAGCGGATAAAGAATGCAGTCGTTAACATTTTCAAAGCTGTCTTCTTCCATCCTGGAGGGACGCCCACTCTCGAGGTCGACCATACCGTTCTGCAAGCACAAAGTGGTTGCTGTCCACTAACATTTCATGTTGCGGCAGGGAAAACTGAAGATGAGAAAGAGAAAATAGAGAAGAATTATTTTCCAATCGCAACACGCCCAGTTTAAACTGAATGAAGAATAAAGCTGAATGAAGAAACTCTTTGGTTATAGTCAAGGGGGAATTTTGAGTTGCAGACACAGTTTGATCAGAGGCTCAGGGAACATCATCGAGACCTGGCATGCCAGTGCCGCTCTTTTCTATTCTGTTTTTCCCATGTGCTTGCTGCCTTCTCTAAGGCTGCCTAAGCCTCCCTGTCATGAAATGGCAAAGCTCAGGTAACGCTCCCTTCCAAGCCAGCAAACAGGTAACCTTTCTCTCTCAGAAGCCCTATTACGTGCCTCCAGCCTTCTCATTAGCTTGACTTAGACCTGATCCATCACTACGGTTGACAGATAGGTACCGACAAGTACATTGAGACAGAAGGAAACAGCTGGTAAGACTAGCAGAAAGACATGGTTCCAAACCCACAGTAGGATTTCACAGGAGAGGTGAAATGTGTCCGCAGGTGAAAGGTAGGTTGCTGTTACCCGAGGTAAAAGACCTGACTTAATAAATTTAGGAAGAAGGGACTGGAAGCCACCCAGCATCAGAGCCAGAGCTCAGTGTTGGGTGCTCTGGTAACTTGCTGTCTCTTACACTCTATCACTACATCCTACTTTGTTCCCATAAATGTTTCAGAGTCTTAAGATAGTCAGAAGCCAGGAATGAGGGGAAACGCAGTGGTTAAAACCTCAGAGAGGCCTCAAATCACCCAGGAGTGTGCTCTGGTCTATTGTCTCGGATTAGCCCAAGTTGGACTAGGCAGGAGTAAGTGAGGAGCCGATGTCACTCAGGGCAGCAGGGGGAAGTAACAAATAGAGAGATGCTAATGGCTCCTGTCCCTTCCTATCTCCCCCTCCCTCCACCTACCTTGAGAGAAGTCAGTTCATAGGGGCAGGGGACATGTCAAACCTGTGTCCAAAGCTGAGCAGCCCCCAGGAGGCTCTCCGCGGCTTCAGCAAGTTCATTACTCACTGCTAAACTATCCCACGGGACTCTAAGACTACACACATACTATCAGAGTTGATCCTTTGAATCAGAGCTTCTGCTATCTGGCCCAAGGATCCTTCTCTCGCCTCCACTTTCCTCCCTTACTGGCTTCTGCAAAGTGCGGGGCTGGCTTCTTCCTTGCAAAATGACTCCTTGGGCATTGTGGGTGCTGGTGGGTTTTACCTCAGAAGCAGAGGCAATTCCCAAAAAGATTTGCGAGTTGGTCTTTGCAAACTTAGAAACTCGGCTTAGAAATGCACGGAGCTGGAGACAGACAGCACAAACTAATGTGAAAATTAGTAACACAGGGTGCAAAGACCTGTTGCTACCTTTCAGGGCCACACACTGAACTTCATTCACGTTGGTGCTTCCTCAGAAGAAGGTATTAGAGACCCTATACGATGCTGAGTGTTGAAGGAATTTGCCTGGAGTCAGTCTGGGATTGACCCATTTGGCTCTATGGATGGCAATTTTGCTTTTCTCCAGATGTGGTTCCAAGGACATGTGATTTATGCAGGTTCACATGAGGCAATGTTGAGAGGGCTCCAGGTGTGCACTGCTATACTCATCTTGACATTCTGAATTCCCCCATCTTCTCTTATTTTACTGTTTAACAGTTTCACACATTTGTATAATGGGTAGACTTTCAGAGACCCCACAGTATGGGCAACACCTTCACAGTATGGGCAATAATTTCACATCTATTCAAACTAGCCCCGAACGGTACAATGATGAATAGTAAAACTCAGGTTGCTAATCCAAAATTTTAGCCTTTTTGATATCAACATCAACTAGTATGTATCAATACCATGAGGGATTGAGAGGCTATGGAAAAAGATGAAGGACATTTTAGGATGATTACTAGTACTTCGGCATTCTTCCGCCTTCACGAAACCCCTCTTTTTCTCAACCCATTTTTTTTTTTTTTTTTTGTTTTTGTTTTTTTTTTTGCAGTGCAGCACAAATTATGTCAGTATCCCTGTCATTAAGGCCTTAATATTTACTTTCTCAAATCTTCCTACTTCAACAGAGGGTTTTTTGTTTTGTTTTGTTTTTTGTTTTTGTTTTTATACTCTGGCCATCTTGAGACAGCCTTCCTCTCTAATCGTGTGTCTTTCAGATGTGAAGTTAACTCATTAATAATGTTTAATTTATCAAGAACTATATTAGTTTGTTTGGTCTGCCAGGGCAATATATTTTAGCACTCTGGGTGGCTTACACAATAGGAATGTATTTCCTCATGATTTTAGAAGGTGGAGGCGCCACAGTTCTTCATTTCTTCTGAAGCTCTCCCCTAGCTTTTAGATCGTCACGTATCTCAGGGAACCCACATGTCCTTCATGAACACATGGCCATGCCTATGTCCTTCCTGTATGTCCACAGCCCCTCTTCCCCTCATCCACTTGGCTTGTGTTGTATCTTACTCATCTGACCTCTTTTAACCTTAATTTCGTTTTTATAGTCTCTCTCTTCAAACACAATCATATTCTCGGGGTTAAAGGTACAACAAATAAATTGGGACACAGGCAGAATTAATCTCCTAACAAGGACTTTTGTCCCCTCTGGCTTTGTGGTGGCCTTGATGCAGAAGCTAGTACTCACATTCTGGAAGCCTATTCGTTCATTAACTAAATACATTCTTGCTGAGTGTTTACTAAATGCCAATTGCTGGCCTAGGTACTCAAGATATGCTGCCAAAGAACACAGAGAGACTTCCTTACGCCACAGGGAATTATGTACTACTGGAAAAGATAGGGGTGTAAAAAAAAAAACTTAAGCACGCAAGACAATTACGGACTATGAGAAGTACAGGAACAAAAGTACACTGCGCTTCCGTAGTAAATTAAGTTGATAATATTTTGAGTAGTGCTGTCAGGGAGGCTCTCTGAGGGGATCCTTAGCCTGGACTATGCAGAGAGAAAGATTCCTTAACACAGAGAGATGGGGACAGGAAGTAGCGAGTGCAAAAACTCAAAAATGGGAGCAAGTGTGCCAAGTTGCTGGCTGCAACTGACTAAATGGCCAAGTGGCTTTATGGAGAGTATGGAAGGAAAAAGGCAGGACCAAGTCCTGCAGAGTGTTAGTGTGATAAGAAGCCTCTGTAGTGACGCGACATGTTCTGTGGTGTCAAGGACAGATTGACAGAGTATGAGGGGAGGGAGGGCAGAGTTGGAGTCCCTGAGTGTCACTGTTTTCAGTTATTCATGCACTTTTCTCTGCAAGCAGAACTGGATAGCTTATCCTCGGGCTCCGGTAAACATGGGTATGGCGCCCCCTGCTGCCCATGTTCTTTAAAACTCTCATTTGGCGGCCTAAAGGGTACATTCCTAGGGCTCCAGGTCCTCTCTCCACCTCTCCCTCCCCTTCCTCCTCTCTTTCTTTATATTTGCATCAATCATATGTTTATTGTACAAAAATCTTGGATTTTTATGGTGATGTTTGAAATTATTTGTGTGTCTATGGAGGTAAGAAAGCAACTTTCAACAGCTCTCTCTTCCCACAGTGTATTCCAGGGACTGAACTCAGGTCACTTGGCTTGCAAAGCAAGTACTTTTACTAATTGAGCCATCTCACTGCCTCATTATGACGTTTTTATACATGTATATCATGTCATTTCATTATATGCACGCTTTTGTATCACTGTTCCCTTCCATTTTCCTAAATAGCTCCCTTTTGACTTTCATGTCACACACACACACACACACACACACACACACACACACACACACACACATTAAAATCTGGATTCTGCACATTTGTCTTTTTGAATCTGGCTTAGTTCACTTAACATGATCTCCAGTCCTGTCCACTTTCCTACAAATAGCATATACCTTCTTCTTTATAGCTGAATAAAACTCTACTGTACTATGTTTTCTTTGTCCATCAAACTGTTGATGGTCAGCTACATTGACTCCATGTCTAGACTAATGTGGATAGCGTAGAACTATGCGTGGATGTGCAGGTGTGAATAGTATAGAAATACACATGGATGTGCAGGTGTGAATAGTGTAGAAATACACATGGTTTTGTAGATGTGAATAGTGTAGTGATAAACATGGATGTGCAGGTGTGGATAGTGTAGGTATTTCTATAGTATGCTTATTAAAATTTTCTGGTATGTAATGAGAAATGAGATGGCTGGGTAGTGTGTCATTTCTACTTTTGTTTAAGGACTCCCTCAAGCAAATGAGTCCTCCTTGAGGACTCATTTCCACAGTGCCTATACTAGTTTACATTCTGTGTTCCCTCCCAATTCCTGATAGTAGGAAGTGCCAAAATCCTCCAGTCACGTTTCCAAATACATACAAGTGTTTTCCTTAAAGAGAGAAAGAGGCACAAGGGAGCTCTCACCAAGTTGGATGAGTATTTTCTGGAAAGCAGATTAAAGACGACGTAAAATAGACTTTTTATTTTTAAGAGTAATTCTTTTGTGAAATGATATTCAGGAAAAAAGAATGAGAAGAGAAAAAGAAGCCCCAACAACTATTCTAGAACTTACTATTTAAGATGAAAGGTGTGAGTTAGCATGTGATGAACACTGCCTCACAACCCTCTCTGTACATGCATCATGGAAAATGCATCCCATGCAAATCTCTCTATAGTGAAACGTCTTGGTCCCAACCCACACTTCTCTGCCCCTGCAGTGTGAAAGCACTCGGAGACAAGGTGAAAATGAACCGTCTCTGTGTTCCAGTATTCAGGTGTGGGGAGGGGTGATGAACCAGGTTTGGCCCACAGCTTGGGGTGTGCTGACCTAAGTAAGCCTCAGATACGGGAGAGTCAAGGTGGGATTTCTTTTCTACATTTTCTTCTACTATTTCCATGTGGTTAGGATTTTGGGAGTAGTTTTTAATATGGCCATTATGTCCATACAGGAGTCCCCTTAGCTGTGACATTTTAAAGACACACAGTCTTCCACAGAATTGTTTTGCTTTCATGAGTTTGTTATCACTGCTCAGATATTTTCCCCAAAATAGGATTGTCGAGTAGTTTTAAATTGCCTGTTGTTTTTTAAACAGTTCATTGGAATTATATTTCCCAAGCTCCCTCATATCAGGAAACAGCCTTGCTGTCCCTATGGCACCTCTGGATAACAGTGTACTTACTGGCACCCTGATTCTCCCAGCAGGCTTGCTGCCTTGTCTCTGGGCATTGCCAAGGCCAAGGCCAAGGCAGCTCCTTGAAAACGCCAGAGTTCTCCCTCTAGTGGCTGGTTTGTGTGTTTCTGTACCCATCTCTAATGCTTTATCTTGATTCTGATTCTTCTTCCTTTTTTCTTTCTTCTTCTTCCTCTTCTTCCCCTCACCCTTTTACTGAAAACAGACTTCTTCTCAGATAATCCACACTGATTACAGTTTTCCCTCCCTCTCTTCCTCCCATCTCGTACCTCCTTCTCATCCAGATCCGTCCCCTGTCTGCCTCTCGTTAGAAAAGAAACAGACTTCTAAGGGATAATAATAAAATAAAACAAATAAAATAAAACCTAACACATCAAAATAGGGCAAAATGAACAGAAGGATAAAAGGCACAAGAAAAGACACAAGAAACAGACTTAGAGGCAGAGATCCACTCATTCTCACCCAGGAATCTCAAAAAAAGCACTAAGCTGGAAGCCATAATATAAACACAAAATGTCTGCAGAGCAAAGAGAGAAAAGAATTAAAAATAAAATAAAGGTTTTTAAATAAACAAATAACCCCCCCTGACACAACATTATAAGACAAGAAACCTCTAAAGATGACGTTGAGTTTGTCTTTTGTTGACTGTCTACTGCTGGGCCTGGGGTAACCCTTAGGAGTAGGTGTGAGACTCCCATGGAGAATACTAAATTTTCATTTGCAAATGGTAATCAATTGAAGATTGCTTCTGGGATAGGGCTGGGGGATTGTGTCTATTTCTTTCTGCTCTAGGACCCCCATCTGGTGCAGACCAAAAGCCTGGTCATTGGATGGATGGCTTTGCCAATTGTCTTATGGGTCTGAGGTCTTGGTCTTGGGCATCCTCAACACTGCTGTGACCCTGTTAAAATACACATTCAGTCAGGACTTCACTCACTCAAGGCTTCGTCCACTGCCCACAGTCATGATGCTTTATTACATAATACAAACCTAAGTGGGACATTTTTCTTGATCTTAGTCTTTCTAGCAGGCGTAAGAAGTCTTAAAGAGTTTTGCTTTGCATTTACCTAAGCGCTGTGGATATTGAACATTTTAAAAAAGACATTTCTTAGCCATTTTGCTTCTTCTTTTCATAACTCTTCTTTTCATAGTTCATAGCCCACGTTTTATTTCTGGGAGGGTTGTTTCTTGGTTATCTGCTTACTTCTTATGATATTCTGGATATCAATCGGCCTATGTACAGCTAATAAAGATTCTCTTGATTGTTTCCTTAGTTGTGAAGAATCATTTTATTATGAGTTTTCCCTTGTTAAATGTTGGCATTAGTTCCTGAGCAAACAAAGTCATACTCAGAGAGCCCTTCCCTACACCTATCCCTTACAGGCATCGCCGGTGTTTCTTCTAGCTGTCTCACACTGAATGCTTTGACCCACTTACAGCCGATTTTGGGGCAAGGCAGGGAGATTAGGCGTGCATCTGATTTCATTCTTCTCCGTGTGGCCTTCACTTTCCCCAGGACTATGGGTTGAAGATGCGGTCTTTCCTCCAGCGTGTGTTTATGGTTTTCAAGTGCTCAGGTGCTGCTGTCAAGCTCATTTGAATCTTGATAGTTAGCTCATTAGTGCTTTAACCAGGGAACGTCTCATTGGTGATTATTCTGTGACAGTTTTGCTGCTACTGTTATTTTATTTTTTTTATTTATTTTATTTTATTTTATTTTTTATTTTATTTTTTTTAATTAATTAATTTATTTATTAATTTATTCATATTACATCTCAATTGTTAGCCCATCCCTTGTATCCTCCCTTTCATTCCTCCCTCCCCTTTCCCCCTCTACTCCCTTCCCCTATGTCTGTGACTGAGGGGGACCTCCTCCCCCTGTATATGCTCCTAGGGTATCAAGTCTCTTCTTGGTGACTTATATCCTTCCTCTGAGTGCCACCAGGCCTCCCCATCCAAGGGACATGGTCCGATATGGGGCACCAGAGTTTGTGTGAAAGTCAGATCCCCTTCTCCACTTAACGGTGGAGAATGTCCTGTCCATCGGCTAGACTGGTTAGGGGTTCGAAGTTTACTGCTATATTTTCCTTGGCTGGTGCCATAGTTTGAGGAGGACTAGAGGGCCCAGACCCGCCTGTATTTTTCCAGGACCCACTGGATCCCTCTATTTCCTCATTCTTCCAGGCTTCTCACCCCTAAAGTCTCAATAGGATTTTCTCCCCTCTGACCCACTTTCTTGGTAGGTAAAGTTTATCATGGGGGCGTACCCCTTGGCCTAGTGTCTCGATATAAGTGAGTATATACCATTTGACTCTTTTTGCTTCTGGGTGAACTCACTCATTATCCCAATAGAGAAATGGGGCTCAATAGAGGAATATCAAATGGTGAAGAAACACTTAAAGAAATGCTCGACCTCCTTAGTCATCAGAGAAATGCAAATCAAAACGACACTGAGATTCCATCTTACACCCATCAGAATGGCTAAGATCAATAATTCAACTGACACCACATGCTGGCGAGGATGTGGAGAAAGAGGAACACTCCTTCATTGCTGGTGGGAATGCAAACTAGTACAACCACTTTGGAAATCTATCTGGCGCTTTCTCAGAAAAATGGGAATAGGGCTTCCTCAAGACCCAGCTATTCCACTCCTTGGAATATACCCAGAGGATGCACTACCACACAACAGGGACATATGCTCAACCATGTTCATAGCTGCCTTATTCATAATAGCCAGAACCTGGAAACAACCTATGTGTCCCTCAGTAGAAGAATGGATAAAGAAACTGTGGTATATTTACACTATGGAATACTACTCAGCTATTAAAAACAAGGAATTCCCGAAATTTGTGGACAAATGGATTGAACTAGAAATTATCATAATGAGTGAGTTCACCCAGAAGATGCTACTGTTATTTTAAAGTGTAGCTTCTTTTGTGTCTGTGCACCCCCACCCGCACCTCCAGTACTGAGGATTGAGGCAAACATTCGACCACTGAGTCACGGTTGCATGGGTGTGCTTTTAAAACATCTGTGAACCCCATTTTTTCTTTCTAGGGCTTTTTCTATGCTTCTGAATTCCCTCTAGGCTTTCCTTACATTCTACTAAGAATACCAGGGGGTCTTCACACATTTTTTTCTCTACACCTTTTATCTTGGCTTTAGTTACTCTGTCTTTTCTTTTTTCTGCCATTGTCCCCAGCAATATTTCCATGACACTTTCAATCTCACCTTTTATTCTTTTGTCATTTATCACTTGTTACATTTGAAATAATTTTGTGTCTTTTTTCAATCTATTCTCTCAAATTGACAGTCTCTTTTTTTCATGGTAGAGTTTTATAATAATTTTCTTAGAGGTCTTACTTAGATTAATAATTTTATGTATATGAGTGTTTAGCTTACATGTATGTATGTATGTATGTATGTATGTATGTATGTATGTATGCCATTATATGTTTCCTATGAGGGTCAGAAGAGAATATTGAACCCCCTGCCATGGAATTGCAAATTGTTGTGAAACACTCTGCGGGTGCTGGGAACTGAACCCAGGTCCTCTACACGAGCACGCAGTGCTTTTTACCCACTGAGCCTCTCTCCAGGCCCCAATTCATAGTTTAATAAATTATTCTCTATAATGAAGGTTTTATACAGAAATTGAGTTGCATGTTTGGGTTTACTTTGCCTCCTGAGAGACGTTCCCCATCTCCTTTCTTTTTCTAGCTTGGTAAATAGCTCATGTTTGTAACAGTCAGTTGGCATATTTTTTATGTAATTTCATTTCGTGTTGCTTTTGACTAACGAGGAGTAGCCTTGCTCACAGCATCTCAGTAAGGGCCACACCCACCTCCTTCTGGAACTATGTTTTCTCTCCTTTATCAAGATGCTGAGTGGACAACTGAGGGTGGCTTTTAATTGAGTTTTTATTGTTAGCGTATTATTATTTTGAATTCTCTGTATTTGGTCGACACACTCTTCTGTTGAGATGTTGGGCAGGCCCAAGAGACTATTGGTCACACTAAAGTCTATTTCTTTTCATAGTTACCAAATCTGAAAGACTTTTCCTCTGTGGTTGCAGCTGATAATCTGCCTTGTCACAGACAGCTATTTCATGAAGCACAGGAAGATGCTCCTGTGATCTTAATTTACTCTTCTGTACTTACACGGAGGTTAAGTATTAAAGCAAGAGTCTGGCACAGTTTTAGAAGGACTGAGTTATGAAAAAAGATAGGCCAGGTGATTAAAGAAGAAAAATCTCCTCCTTCTGCCCCCGTTGCATTCTGAGGTTAGGCTCATGGGACAACAGGGACCGCTCAACCATTGGAAACAATTAAAATGCGGGACCAATTGAATTGAATAAAGGGCACTTCAGCTTTCAGGCCGTTAGAGGGCAGAGCTTGCTGATTTTATAACAGTAGTCACTACTGTCAAAGGATTCTTATAGGAGCGTGTATAAATGTGTGCAAAGTGTGTGAAGGCTACAAACCCTAAGGGGAATGAGCTTGGGGAATCTGGCGGGCAGGGACTGCCCATTGGTAAGAGAGCCTCATGTTTCTTTCTTCTCTTGCCTTCTGTGTTTGCCCAGTTAAGAGGTAAATTTTGTCGATTTCCTTGCCACATTGTCAATATCTGGAAACCTAAACTCTCAGTTATCCATGCTGTGTTTTCCAGGTGGAGTACAGAAAAGTGCAATGACTTGACAGGAGTTTCTGCTGCCCTGCTTACTAATACTACAGATCCAGGGTGGAGCCTCCATGCTCCCATGCTCACACAGACCTGTCTGGGTCATGGAGTTCTCACTGCTCATATTATGTTTTCACGACTGAGGCCACAGCTGACAGCAAGAAATAAGAGAAAATTTCTCCCTTTGGGCCACTGGCATTTTGAATAATTACTCTGGACAGAGTCTGTTTTCACCTCAAGATAACGAGTTGTTTTCAACAAAGATTCTAGAAAGCTGCTTTTGCTGGTAGCAGTGTGCCATTTGTCTCTCAAACTGGGTCTTAGTGATGGAGGCGCCATTGCTGGAGTGAGGATTCACCCTGTCGCCCACCCACATCCTCCTTTCATTGTTTTTCAGTCTCTTTAGCAGCTGAAACTTTCCCTTCCCATCTTTAGCGTGCTCCTAGCCTCAACGTTTTGCTGAGACATTTAATCATTGTCTGTCTGTCTGTCTATCTATCTATCTATCTATCTATCTATCTATCTATCTATCTATCTATTTATCTATCTATCTCTATGCATCATGTTTAATTATATGACTGCTCGTCACTCTTCACAAAGTAGCTCTGGACCCACAAAAAAAATAAACTTTACTAAAGAATTCAGAACACTGTCTCCTATTGTCATTGTTAGCCACCCAAACTGGAAGGACTTAATAGGCCTAATAGGACTGGAACCTTAGAGAGAGGATATGTTTTTATTGGTTTGTCAGGTGGGTTTGGTTGGTCTGTTTCATAAAAATGACTATTTGCACTTAAGGGACACTTATCTTGTATTGCCATTATGTTGTCACAAATTAGATTCCTCCCAACAAATATCATGCAGATTCAGGGGTGTGAATGTGAGCTAAACTCATTGTGGTGGAAGTGGCCGATGCTCCCACACATCTTTTAACAGTAGAGAAACACTTGTGCAGAACTATGCTTTCCACCAGTTGAGTACACTTGTGGGGATGTCAGTATAGTAGAAGGGTTATATTCTTTCTTTTCTTTATGAACACAGAGCCGTGTATATGCTTATCCCTGTACCTCTGAGTGACGTCTTTAGCAGCAAGGGGCATATTCTCATCCTAATGAAGAGATTAATTAGTTCATGGATTAGGGGATGATACGCCTTTGCTTGTTCATTTCTTCAGGGCTGAAGATAGTAGGATCATGGGTTTCTAGTCACAAAGAAAGACATAAAGAGCTATCTTGGGGCATATGATGCAGCATTACAATATGGCTGTGCGTGAAGAAAGAAAAAAACTCCTGGACTTACGGGCCCCACAAGTTGTGGTATCTAATATCTGTTTTAAATTTCCATCATCATTGTATTATTTATAGAAGTCTACCATACATCATCGTCTAGTATGTGCAATGGGAAATGAGGGTGAGACTGTGTCTTCCTGGCAGGGCCCATGCTAAGATACTAGTCACATTTATTGTTCTTGAAGAAAATCTTATGAGAAGATGGGCCGTGGGGTACACACTCCAGAGTCAAATGTGACCAATGAAAGTCAAAACAGATTAGTTACAGCGTGGATATATTCCCTGATAAGTCTCAGGAATGATAAGAAAGATGAGTCATTCCCCCCTCTCCCAACAGTCCATGGGCTGTATAGAACTGACAAAAATCAATCACAGGGGCCCAGGCAGCATACAAAGGCTATTAAATAGAGACACCCTTAAATGCCAAAGGAACTTGAGAATTAAGGGTACATTCTGTTAGAGACTTCCTGATGGGTTGCCCATGGATTTATATCACCTAAAATAAGCTCAAATGATGAAGGTTAAGACCACCATCGTGAGAAGTCCACAGGGGAAAGCATTTCACTGTGTGATTGATTCCTGGCTGTGTCCTGCCTGGAAGGAAAGAGAGCAGGATCCACCATTAAGCGAATGCATCTTTAGTCTTACGGGAAAATTCAAGACTTTGCTCTTCAATGAATAGGGTCATTAAACCAGACACATAATTTTCTAAGAAGAGAACTATCTAGGTAACACAAGGAACCACCTACTCAATCTCTTTATGACTTTAGAAATGTGATGGGGAAACTCGATCTGTAAAAAAGATTGTTTTTTATTTTATATATCAGAGCATTTGCATACATGTAGGTATGTGTACCACAGATGTACTTGGTGCCAGCAGAGGTCAGAAGAAAATGATGGGTCCCCCTGGAATTGGAATTACAGATGGTTTGTGAGCTACCATGTTGATTCTAGGAACTAACTTGGGCCCTCTGCAAGAGCAGTAGCTGACAGAATAAAAAGGGGGTGTGACTTTAAAAAAAGCAGGCAACTGAGTGCATGTCAGAGACAGCTCCTGCTCCCCTTACTGGAGGACTCACATGAAGCCTGAGTTGCCTATTGGCCACATATATGTAGAGGACCTAGGTCCATCCAGTCTATGCATGGTCCTTGGTTGGTGCTTCAGTCTTCACAATCCCCTCTGGGCCCTGGTTAGTTGGCTCTGTTTGTCTTCTTGTGGAGCTCCTGTCACCTTCAGATCCTTTCATCCTTCCCTCCACTTTTCCATAAGACTCCCTATGTATCTCTTAATGTTTGGCTGTGAGTCTCAGCATCTGTTTCAGACTGCTGCTGTTTAGAGCCTCTCAGGGGACGACTCTGCCAGGCTCCTGTCCACAAACATAGCAAAGTATCGTTAACACTGTCAGGGGTTGGCTCTCTTCCATGGGTGGGTCTTGGGTTGGGCCAGGCATTGGTTGGACATTCCCTCAATCCCTGCTCTATCTGCTCCATTTTTAATCCCTACACATCTTGTAAAAAGGGTAAATTTTGTGTCAAAGTTTTTGTGAGTGACTTGGTGTTCCCTTCTCTCCATTAGGAGTCTTGTTCAGTTAGAGGATATCCTCTTCAATTTCCATGGCCCCTGCTACTATGAGTCTCAGCTAGAATCCCCCTCATATCCTCCCAAAGGCCTACTATGACTTAGGTCTCCAGCTTGTCAGATGCTCCTGCCTTCCCCCCCCCTTTCTCTTTCTTGTAGGCCTTCTGTCCTCCCATCCCCACTCTCCTCAGATCTGACCTCCACCCTCATTTCCCTCTCCGACTTTGTTCTTTTTTTTTCAACTCCTACCTCTAGAATTGCTGAGAAGCACTCAAGGTCCTTAATCATCAGGGAAATGCAAATCAAACGACTCTCAGATTCCACCTAACACCTGTCAGAATGGCTAAGATCAAAAACTCAAGTGACAGCACATACTAGTGAGGATGTGGAGAAAGGGGAACACTCTTCCATTGCTGATGGGAATGCAAACTTGTACAGCAAATATGGAAATCAGTCTGGTGCTTTTTCAGAAAATTAGGAATAGCTTACTTTAAGAGCCAGCTACACCACTCCTGGGCATATACCTGTTCTAGAGTACCAGGTTTGGTCCCCAGCACCTGTTTGTCTGTAACTTTAATTCTAGAGGATCAGCCACAAGTCATGTTCTTCATACACGGATGTACATGGAGTCAAAACACCCATAAACATAAAACAAAAAAATTTTTTTTAAAGCTAAACAATATTTAAAAGCATTCTTGAAATTAACTAAAAATGAAAACACAATATTCACAAACCTCTCAGATATAGTGGAAGGGGTCCTAAGAGAGAAATGTATAGCTTTAAATGCCTACAGTAAAAAATCAGAAAGAGCCCAAATAAGTAACTGAATGACTCACTACATGAGTTTGGAAAAAATAAGAACAAAACACATTTAAAAGCAATAAATGCAAAGAAATACTCAAAACTGAGAAGAAATTAATGAACTGGAAGCAAAAGGCAACCAAACAACAACAACAGTAAAAAACGAAACAACAAATCAATAAAACAAAGAGTTGCTTCTTTAAAAATGTAAACAGGATTAACAAACAGCCAACTAAGTAGAGCAAAGGGAGAAGATCTGTTGGCTTATTTGTTTTAACTATTTCATTGGCTTCTTATACCTGTAGCTCCTTTCCAACCCATAACTTCCATCACACCAACACCAGGTAGGAGAGACAGAAGGTTAGTTGGGAGAAAGGACACTGAGATCTTTTTAATACTTTCTGTTGATTAGGGGCCTTGAGTTCCTTGGGGGCAAGTCTAATCTTCATCTTGTCAGGATCTCTCCAATTCCTTCTTATCCTCTCTTTTCTCATGACCACTTGACAAACCAGCAACAGCAGGAGGAGCAGCTGAGCCCGCTCTTTTGGAGATCTGGTCTTTCCATACCCTCTCTGGAGTCCTCAGAATTAAGCTGTCTGCAGCTGGCAGAATCACATCCCTGCCAGAGCACATATGAAACAAATAGTCAGCTGCTGTGGACCATCTGAAGCAGCCCCATGCCCCACTTCTGGGATTAAAACAAACCATGTTTATATAACATAACTGCTTTTTTTTAAGACACCAAAATTCTCACTACAAAGACCTAAATTAATAAAATTAGAAATGAGCAGAGAGATATCACAACAGATATAAGAAGAAACCCAGAATACATGGAGAGATATTAAGCGTCTATATTCTACTAAGCTGGAAAGCTTGAAAGAAATGAATGAATTTCAGGATACATATGACCCACTGAAGACCAACCAAGATGATCAGCTAATAAGATCTATAACAAACAGTGATAATAAAATGGCAATAAAAACTTCTCCCTACTGAAAAACAGATCTGTATAGATTCACATCAGAATCTACCAGATATTTAAAGTAGAACTAGCAATCAATGTTTCTCAATCAATTACAAAAAAAAAATAGAAATAGAAGAAGCACTTTCAAATTCTTTGTGTGATGCTAGTATTCCTTTACTGCCAAACTCAGATAGAAACACAATGAAAAAGAATTTCAGAATGGCATATCTCTGGTAAACATAGATGCAAACGTTCTCAGGAAAATATTTGAAAATCAAAGATAATGAATTTGGCTTTATCCCAAAGATACAAGAATTGTCCAACATATACAAATCAACAAATGTAATCAATTATATATATGGGTTTTAAAAAATCACATCATCATTTCAATAGATGCAGAAAAGGCCTGTGACCAAACCCAGCATCCCTTTGCGATACAAGTCATGGAAAGGCTAAGGATGAAAAGAACATGCCTCACACAGTAAAAGATAGGGAAGGAAACACCATAGTCAGTATCATGTTAAGTGGAGTAAAGTTTGAAGAAATCACAGTATGACCAGGAACAAGACAGTCCACTCAGTGTAAAATGTGAAACTGGAAGTGCTAGAGGAGAAAGTAGGGACTGGGTTCCAGGACATACACATAGGCAAGGATTTTATAAATAGGGCTTTGGTTTCTCAGTAAATACTATAAACAATTGACAAATGGGACCTCCTGAAACCCAAAGCTTCTATATAACAAAAAGAAATTGTCAATCACTGAAGAGGCAGCCTTCAGAATGAGAGAAAATCTTGACCATTCATTTATTCATCAGAGGATTAATGTCTTCAATATACAAAGAATTCAAAATACAAAGCATTAAAAAACCAACAGCATAGAAAATGGGCATCAAACCAGATCAGAAGAAATAATAATGGCCAATAAACACTTTAAAAAGTATTCAACATCATTAGCCATTAAGGAAATGAAAATTAAATTACTTTGAAATTTCATCTCACCCTAGACAAAAAGCTACCATCAAGAAATCATGTGGCAACAAATATTGACAAGGATGTAAAGAAAGGTTAATAAATGTTCAAACTTATACTGACACTATGGAAATCAGTGTGGAGATTCCTCAAATAGAACTACCTGATGACTTAGCCATAGATCCAAATGACTTTATAGCCGACCACTGAGATAGTTCATCCATCTTTATTGCTGATCTGTTCATATATAAGCCTGTATATATATATGAGTATGTATATATATATTGGTATGCATATATATGATATCTATATACATGTAACAATAATTATAGAAAAAGCAGTAATGAGTTTGAGGAGTTTGGGGCCACAGAAGGCTTTGGAGGAGGATAAGGAGATGCAATGATGTAAAAACAGTACTAACATGTGAAAAATTCAAAGCAAAAATGAAATTATGAAATTTATAGGTAAATTGCTGAAAATGGAAAAAATATATCAAGTAAAGTAACTGACTGAGGTATAGAAAAACAATGGCTGCATGTTCTTTCTTAGGTGTGGATACTAACTTCAAATCTCTAATTTTGTACAATCAACTTGAGAATTCTGGTAGGCATCTTAAATCTAAAAATAGGCTATGGGGACTGCCTTAAATAAGAGGCATGGTAATATGTAGGTAATATGTAGTAGAGAGGGAAAGTAACAGCGACAGTGGGAGTGGTAAGCAAGGGGGCTGTGGCGTAGGGGAAGCCATGAGGCAGGAAAGAAGGTTAACCAAAATTAAGACAGTATGAAAAGAGCATATACAACCTACAATGGTGTAACATAATTACACTGAAAGGATATATGCTTCATGCTTGGGAAAATCTTCTTGGGAAGCTATGGGCTTTTCCACAAACTCTACAGTGCAAGGTATGTGATACATCTTTTTGAGTTATTGGTCAAGAGGCCTCCCAAACAACACAGGCATTTGCCTTTGCCTTTGCTTGTCCACTAGAACTAGATGATAAGAGCCTATTATTGGGACAGCACATACCATGGCGGCACAACGTGCTGGCCAGTGTTTTGTCAGCTTGGCAGAGACCTAGATACACCTGTGAAGAGGGAACCTTACTTGCAAAAATGTTTCCATAAAGCTGTCCTGCAGCCAAGTTGGTGGGAGCATTGTTTCAACTCATGATTGGCCCCGCTCACTGCTGGCAATGCCACTCCTAGGAAGGTGGTCCTGGGTGGTACAAGAAAGCACACTGAGCCAGCCATGGAGACCAAGGCAGAAAGCAGCAGCACACAGCACACTCCATGGCTTCTGCCTCATATTCTGCCTTCAGGTTCCTGATTTGAGTTCCTGCATGGACATTCCTCAGTGATGGAGTGTGACCCATGAATTGTAAGTGGAAATAAACTCTTTCTTCCTCAAGTTTCTTGCTACTTGCTACAGATTGGTCCTAGGACCCTGGATAGTGATGGCAAGGAAGTGAGGAAAGGGCAAATACATAAACACGTGCACAGTGAAGCTGGGTGGGGTTCTTTAGCGCTAGCACCACAGTCTGGAGCTCAGTGTTTATTAGGTACAGCACAGGCAGGCAGAGTTAGCTAGTCTCAGTAGGAGGCATCTGCAAGCCAGCAGGCTCCGGCTGGAAACATCTGGAAGGAAGAAGCTGTTCTTGCTGCTCTTTGCACAAGTATCAGCCCTTCATGAACACTCATACTTGGATTTCCAAGAAAAGCTTTGCCATTCTTATTGAGCTTGAGTCACAGGATTAACAGCTTTGTCAATTATACTATGGTCCCAGGCCTTGGGTGTCCTAGAAAGGACACGCACATGTCAAAATGCACATTCACTTAGGATGTCACTTGCTCAAGGCTTCCTCCTTTCCCTGTAATTTCTTTTGGCTATGGTGTTTTATCACAGCATTAGAAACCACAACTAAGTCATGTGATATATATATATATATATATATAAAATAAAACTGGAACAGAGCTATAAACCTCCTCCCTGCTAGGTAGTTTTCATAGTGTCAAAAAGTTCTATGCAGACTGCATGGAAGAAAAACCATTAGTGGTCTTAGCCAGCTGTGAACCCTATGAACTGCAACAGCAGCCTGCCGAGCAAGATGCCCCACGTGTGCAGCAGTGGCATCCCTGTTATGAGCATGAACTATTCTCTGATTAGATTTGAGGCCCACTCCATTGGAGATAATCCATACTTGGTATTGTAAAACCACTCAAAAATCCATGTAGGAGAGGCTATAAATCCTAAGGAGGAACTTAATTTGTTTTTTAAGTTAAATTGACACAGCAGCAAATTACCCGATAAATATGAACACTTGTATTAATGGATGATTATCACTCTCACCCTTAAGTCAGAGAAGTTTCTCTTTCCAGTGAATGGCAGTGAATACAGACTCATGGCTGCAAAGGGTCCTGAGAGTATATGACGGTTGAGTGTTCAGCCCTAAATAAGACGTTAATACCATGAATACCATGTATTTCTAATCTCAGGAAATACTGTAGAAGAGAGAATAGAAAGAATGTAAGAGTCAGAAAAGTGAGAGAAGGGCTGTGAAATGGCATTTACTGTGCAATATGCCACCATAGCAATCACACAATTTTAACAGCTGCATATGATTGCACTGGGCCTACACAAAAATGACTTTATCATCAGCTAGCATGGATGGAGGAGGCTATACAGGGAACCCCACTTTACGTTGCTTAACTGTTTCCTATTGATAGACATGGAAAAGGGGAGTCGTTAACTTCAGTTGTACACCCACTGCGGATCATATTAGACTGCAATGAATACTTCCAATCCAGTGCTCATATAGATGGTCCTCATTAAACTAAATGGATCACAAAATAAAACTAGGAATTCTGGATCTGGGGAAAGGATGGAGAGAAAAGAGAGGGAGTTCATGTGGGTGGCTGGGTCATGAGAAGTGATGGGGAATGATTAAACAGAACATATTACATACATAGGAAAAACTGCAAATGGCCAAGCTGAATAAAAATAATTAATAAGAACCAAGAGAAAAATGTTGTTTATTTAAAATAAAGTATGACAAATGGATGAGAGATACAACTCACTATAGAACTTTTGCTAAAAGACAAACAGTAGTGTATTGTCTATATTAATTGGTGAGGAGCTCACTCAAATTTTAAACTCGCTTTTTTAAAGATTTATTTTAAAAAACATTTTGTGTGAGTAGATGTTTTATCTGCATGTACATCTGTACACAATGTGCATATGCACCATTTGCACCTGTGGAGGCCAAGAGAAGGCAATGGATTCTATTAAATTGGAACTACTGACAGTTGTGAGCCACCACGTGGTAAGAAATTATATAAGAGAATATAACAAATCAACCAAGACAATAAAAGGTAAAAAAAATTAACATTTTATTTTTGCTAAATTAAAGAAAAGGTTTAAGGGACTGTCCATCTGACTCTTTTTCTGTTAATTTAAAGCCATCAAGTTCATGCCCTCCCAGGAACAGTTTAATTGGGATCGAAAAAAAAAATTTCCACAATCAACCAAGGAAGTTTTCTCTTCTTGAAGCCTATGAAATTTAAAAGCTAACATTCACATTGGTGATATATATTAATACAGTAGCCTTTCAGCCTCTCAGGACCAAGGACAGTTTCTCTTTATAAGACAAGGGGTCACAGTTCAACAACTCTCATGACTTAGCTAATAATAATTAATAATGATAACAACAACAATAATACTAAATAGTCATACAATATGAGTTATACATTAAATAGCCTGGAGAGGATACCTACAGTAAAATATCTTCATTTTGTGGAGACTGAATTCATTTGAGATCTTGTGTTTTATCTGACAACCTTTCCGCAAGTACATGTGTTTCAGACCTTCCTTTCCATGGATGCTTTCAAGAAACCCACTGAATGGGCTCCAAAACTTTGCAGCCTCAGCCACAGTGGTACATGTGCTAGGCAAATGTCCCTCCTTGTACTGCAAGGCTCACAGGACTGGGAGCATTTCACACATGTTAACTCAGTTCCATCAGGGATCCTGACTCTAGACCCTACAATGACCCATTGCTGTTTGGTTCTTGAGCTTCAATCTACACCTAATAGCCAAAAATGGCTGGGGTAGATAGCTCTTTCAGCTGGCCAAGACCATGGTGGAGAAAGAAGCAGTCAATTCCTCTGAGGCTCAGTTTCTTTGCATAGAAAGCATACGATAATTCTACTTGTTCTGGATGAAAAAGAATACATCATTATTTAAAATTAAAATGAAATGACACAAACAAAAGAGAGAAAAGGATAAACAAAAGGTGAATCAAAGTGGCTATCCAGGTGGGAATGGGCTACCTAGGATGATTATGGTATCATTTGTAGCATTGTCATGTGGTGCCCTGTGCAGAATGAAATGAGGCCACGAGTGTTCCATCTGTGCCATACTCTAAAGTACTTGTAAAATGTTGCTACCATTTTACACCTTGAAAACCCCCAAAGGGCTCTGTTCTTTGTAATGAGATAGGTTAGTTCATATCCTGAGAAATGGTAAAAGTAGTCTGTTGTAGCCCCCAACTGGACTTTATGAGGTGGAGGAAGGCAGGAAGATAGGGTTCCGGAGGCAAAGGGAAACAAGTTGCCATTGACTTCAGGATGAGTAAATACTAGACTGCTCACTGAGGTTACAACTTGGTGGTAAGATACTCCTGCTAAAGAAAGCACATACTTGAGTTAGAACATGGAGAAAAATCAACCTGGAAGCTTCATCAGTGCTGGCTATCTTTCATAGTGCTGGGCAGTGCTGCCATGCTACAAGAGGAGAAGAGTCATCGTCAGTCTCGGTCGATCTGCAAACACTCTGAGGTTCAGTAAGGCATGCTCTGGCAAGGCATGACTGTCCTGGGAGTAACGGACAACTTTCTGAATGAATTTCAGGCCCAGTTCACACGTTAAAATTCATACCTGGCGCCATTATAGGGGTCAAGAACCCATGGTTAGAAAGATCATAGGCCCCATGGAGAACTGCTACTAAAATTCTGCTAAATGGTCACAGTACTAAATTGTCTCCTAACAGTTAAGAGTTACATTCATAGATTAGTATGCCACTCAATCCTCATCAGAAAAACTTCTTTTAGCAGTAGATGGTGACTCTAACAGAGACACACAATAGGTCAAGGTGCAGAGAATAAAAGACTATAAACGGAACATCCTGCCCTCCCCCAAGACTCACAGATCATTCCGGAAGAGGTGGCAGAAAGATTGGAAAAGTGAAAGATAGTGGATGACCATAGGGAAGCAGTGTTTACAGGGCACCACCGAGCAGTTGCACATATGACTCGCAGGGATTGTGAAGATGTGCACAAGCTCAAGCCAGATCACACGGCAGCATCGAGACGGGGAGGGGTGGGCATGAGACCCCGCTCCTTGCTGAGGAGTTGTTGGAACTCGGTAGCTGCTGCTGGAAAAAGGTGAGTAGGGATTTGTGAGCAGCACTATCTATTCTTGATGCTTTTTAAATAGAAAAAAAAATTTTTTTTAAATAAGGACACAAAGCCGAATGGGTAGGGAGGTGGTGATTG
The DNA here is from genome assembly GCA_907169655.1 of Acomys percivali. Lineage (NCBI taxonomy): Eukaryota > Metazoa > Chordata > Mammalia > Rodentia > Muridae > Acomys > Acomys percivali. The sequence continues at coordinate 25,418,759 of OU015744.1, read as the reverse complement.
ATTTGGGCAGAGTTGAAAAGGAGTGAATATGTTCAAAATGCACTGTTATAAAAATTTCAAAGATGTATTAAAAATGAGAAAGAAAAAAAAGCTTCTGGGTGACAGGTAAGAAGATTTCACCATGGGCTGGGCATAGTGGCACATGCTTTAATCTCAGCACTCGGGAGGCAGAGGCAGGTGGATCTCTGTGAGTTCGAGGACAGCCTGGTCTACAGATTGAGTCCAGGACAGCCAAGGCTACACAGAAAAACCCTGTCTCAAAAACAACAACAACAACAACAATAACAAAAAACAAAAACAAAGAAGATTTCACCAGAAGTGCGATGAGGCCCAGATCTCCTTTGCCACCCAAATGGAGGCATCTGCAGTTTCAGATTTACATTTTTATTCACTCCATAGTCTTTAAAAAAAAAAAAAGACCTTTGAGTAAGTATTATTTGGGTCTTGGTGTGTCTCTCTGCCACATTTTTATTTTTCTTGGGAAGAAAATGCAGCAAGCTCAGCTGTCCAACAGACAGCCTGAGGATTTGGCATCTAAGCAAGTGTTGAAAAGAAGTACAGGTCACATTTCTGATATTGGTGTGTGCTTCAGCGAGAAGTATTAGTCACAGATCCAATTTTCTAAGTGACATTTTGAGAGGTTTCTTAAATAGACTCATTAAATTAGACCTGGATAGGAAGCCAGGGAGAGCTTCATCTTTCAGATGAAGGAATTTGGCGTTCAGGATGCAAGTCTGATTTTACTTGAGATCACTTTATTTTTGCTTTGTATAAAACTTTGTTTTGAATTGCTTGATATTTTCATTATTCAATATAGGAAAGCACTTAAAATAAAAAACCCCAGGTTATCTGGGCTGTATCTGTTACACCTGTTTAGGTAGATATAGGAAAAGAATCCACATAAAAAGATAAATCACATCACCACAAAACAAATCCAGGAGAAATTCAGACAAAAATATTTTTTTCCTCCTGTGCTCAGTGGGTATTCAGTCTTGTGAGAAGAATTAGAGAAATATAGTTGCACCAAGTTTTGCAATTTTCATTTCCACATTTCCAGAAACAACAGCTACAGAAAGCGACGAAGAACACTGTGCAAGATGTGCCAGGACACTCATACAGTGAGGGACTTGGTCACCAAAGCAGAAGGAGGCGGGACGGCCACGCTGAGGAGGAGGCACACGTCTACAGTTCTTTCCTCAGGGCTAAGTCAGACATTTTAAGAAAGTTTACAGGGGGAGGAGGTCCCCCTCAGTCACAGACATAGGGGAAGGGAGTAGAGGGGGAAACGGGAGGGAGGAAAGAAAGGGAGGATACAAGGGATGGGCTAACAATTGAGATGTAATATGAATAAATTAATTAAAAAAATGTCAAAAAAAAAAAAAGAAAGAAAGAAAGAAAGTTACTGGACACAGGCACCACCTGAACATAGATTTAAGGAAGTCAAGAAAGAAATTTTCCCAGATGTTGACTAGCCCATCTGTTTGGATTGGGAAACTTCCAGTGGAGAAGAAGTGGAAACAATAGCTAAGAGTAAAGAAGCTGTTTTCCTGCCCTTTACATCATGGCGTTAATTCTGCCTTGCTTGAAATCAGTTGGGCAAATTAAATGACACTGATGAAATCACCCCACACTGGCTTTAGAGACCAGAATTCTCACCTCGCTGAGTTCAATGGGTATGTTACCGATCACGTGGCATGTGGCATTGTTTCTTGACAAAAGAGCTAATTCAGGCAGAAGGCGTCTAGAACCACGTACGATTAAAATGAAAGGAATTCAGAATTTCTGAGCACCAAGCTGGAACACTTGGATAAACAAGCATCTTCTGCCCGAGCAAAAGTCTCCTTTAGTCTCTAAAACGATTGATTAAAATTAAAGCCCTTCTCGATGGGCCACATTAGAGCTGCCCTGAGCATCCTTAGCTAGAAGTTTTCAGTTCTCTAGCCCGTTCTTTTTTTGCTCAGCTCCCACAAATCCACTATTGCCTGGGTTACATTTGAATTTACTCAGTCATACATAACGACAATCTAATCAGCAGAGCATTCTTGAGTTTATTACATCTGCAGATGGCAACGTCATCTGCTTCTCTTCTGCCTTTCATTTGGGAGGGGCGATTTATTTTAAAAAAGAATCTTATTGTTTGTTTGTTTTTTTTCCTCTCTCTTTCTCTGGTTTTGTTTTTCCCAGGCTGGCCTTGAACTTAGAGATCTGCCTGCCTTTGCCTCCCAAGTGCTGGGATTAAAGGCATGCGCCACCACTGCCCAGTTTGTTTAGTATAAAATCATACATATGTGATGCAGAAATAGGCAATACTATAAGCACAGATAAAAATAAAAACCCAAATCTCCTTTAATCCCATATAAAAGAAAGAATAAATGTAATAGTTTACTACACCACAATAAAATATGTAATTAAATATCCAGGCATGATATTTATAATCTTTAAATTTTTGTTAAATGTATGTTTTCTGGTTTAATTAACAAATGTCAGGGATTTTTGATATTTAAATTACTTAAAAATAAGATTGAGTTTCCTAGAACTGTTAGAAGCTACATCTATGAAATCTCACCAGTATGGATAATTAAACATGATGTTCCATCCCCCAAAAAAGGATAACATAAGTAAACATGCTAGTGTGGAAAGAGGCTGCTTATATAGCCTCAGTCTAGATATAGAATTTCAGGCCACTAAGGAATGCTGAGAACAAGAAAACAAGACTCCCCAGGAAAGAGCAAACAATGGATTGTTTGGTACCAAATGATAAGCCCTGAACACACACACACACACACACACACACACACACACACACACACACACA
>OU015744.1:25404012-25415934 GCA_907169655.1 Acomys percivali | reverse complement strand
CACACACACACACACACACACACACACACACACACACACACACACACCACACACACACACACACACACACACGTATTTACTTGTATATGTAAATTGTATATAGTTTGTATTTATAAATTGGACATATATATAAAATTAAAGAAAAATAGACTGTGAGCTTTTTATTTAACTTTATTGATTCTTTGTAAATTTCACACCATGCACCCAAATTCCATTCATCTCCCTGTGTCCCTGTCCCCGCCCTTGCAACCTGCCCCCAAAAGAAAAAAATATCTCACTGTGGAAGCTATAATGTGTCACAGTGTGTCCCACAATATGCTCTTTTGCCCATACTTCTTTGCTTGCAAATGGTCACTGCAATGAGTCATTGATCTGGTCCGAGGCCTCTGGCTTTGGCTACACTATCAATACCAGATCCTCACTGGGACTCCTCCTAGTTATCTCGTTGTCCTGTGTTATGGAGATCCTGCAGCCTTGGGTCTGCAGGACTGGCCCCTTCATGCACACCAGCAGTTTATCAATGGGGTAGATGTTGGGGTCGGCCAACTCAAAACCTGGATCTGGGCCTGGGTAAGAGCTGGTCATCCAACCAACTCTCCTGCACCCATCCCACTAGGGCGAGCTCTTCAGCACTGCCCTGGCTCGCTGGCTAGCTCCTTCAGTGCTGCAGCAGGCAAGGGGCTGGGCCAGCTCTCCTGCTTTCACACACTTGGGGCAGGCTCATCTGCCTGCCATTGGTCATGAGCAGTGTAGACCATGAACTTGAAAAGACAGCAAGGAGGGGGTGCATGGGAGGCCTTGGAGGGAGAAAAGGGAAGCAAGGAAATGATGTAATTACAATCTTAAAAAAAAATACTTAAAATATGTTTACTTCATTAAATATCTTTACAGTTTATTTTATTATTTTAACTTTTAGATTAAAAATTTGTATGTGTTTGTTTATCTACCTGTGGCTGTGTGCATGTGAGTGCAAGTGAGTGTGGGGGCCAGAGGGCACCAGTTCTTCTGGAATTGGAGTTTACCGGCAGTCGTGAGGCACCTGATTTGGGTTCTGGGAACTGAACCCAGATCCTCTGCAAGAGCAATATATACACTTAAACCCTGAACATCACTCCAGCCTCTTTGTAGTCTATTTGTCTTTTTTTTTTTCCTACTCATCCATGGTTATTCACAGGAGATAAATTTGTAAATGAGTCTCTTAGTCTATGCACACAATTAGATCCTTTTGTAAGTACACAGACTGATCTTCAGGATGTTTTTACAGTGTGTGTTTGGAAGTGCATTGTAGGAAAATGCCTAATTTCTTCAGAGGATGTGTTCTTTTTCTGTGTGGATTTTCATATTTTCAACATGTAAATTACTTTGGTTGATAAGCACCTAAGAACAATGATTTTCTAGCTGTGCCAATTAAGTTTGTTGGTCAAATGAGGTATAGCAGGAAATTATTTTTACATGTGGCGGTTCCAACTTCAAAGTCTGCAGTAATTCAAAATCAGTTTACAAGACCAATGCCCCAATTTTGGCTTCAGTGGGGTTGAACAGGTACCATCCTTTAACCTTCATTTTTATCACCTGTAAAATGAGGCTACAACCACCATATGTGTAAGTGGTTATCTGGAGCATGTGGTGTTGGCATGACTTAATCTCATTCTCACTTAGAGAGGTAGGCTTGACCGACAAATATCCAAATGTATAAAATCCTATCTGCCATTGCTAATCCTGGGATGTGAAGCCCAGGTTAAACCAGTCAGCACATAGCATTTGCAGCAGACTATTCTGTATGGGTGAAATTCCACTCATCCCAACTGGGCTCTCCCACAGGAGGATTTACTTCTTATCTTATTGGCAAGGGCAGGTAATCATTTTCTTGGCCCTTTAACCTGAGTGAAACTTGTGTCATTTTCAAGTGGAAGTTTCAGCACCAATATATGCTATTTCCATTGCCCTCTACTGATGCTATAAAATCAATGTGTCCTAAAAAGCAGCTGTTCGTTCACTGTGCCTTGATACATATCAAGTCTTAGCTGTCAAGCTTAGTAAAGAGTAAACTGCTGTCACTTTGCAAGTCACTGTGAGTTTAAAGTCAACATCACTTCATAGGAAAGAGGTTTTAGCCTAATTCCCTTTCACTATGAAGCTCAAGACATTTGACTTTTTGGTAAAATGGGCATGCACACACAGACATACACATACATACCTGCATGCACACACATGTATATTCTTTCTCTGTCTGTCTGTCTCTCTTTCTTTGTGTCTGTCTTTCTCTGTCTCTCTCTCTCTCTTACACACACACACACACACACACACACACACACACACACACACACACACACCACACAGATAGTTTATTCAAATTCACAAAATCATGGCCTGGAAACACAGATTTAGTTTACCCCAAATTCCATGTTTGGATGTGGAAGCAGTTTCAAGAAGTTTTATATTTTCACAGAACAATGAAAGTCATCAATAAAGCAAGTTTAAAATACCTTGGTAGGTACATCAGTGAGCCAGTTACAGTTACAACAAAGCAATCCTTCCTTTAGGCCTCAAATGCTATCTGATGACATTCTCAGCTTTGGGGTTGGTGGAAGCAGGTGGTATACTCTGTTAGTGGATTCCAAAAGAGTCTTATCTATTAGTCACAAGGTCTAGTTAGGTCAGATACAGAGATGGGAAAGGAATGGCTGTTTGAATGGCCAAACTTAGCCCTAAATGAAGTATGAGCAGCCTCTGAACCTGTGACACCCCAACTCTTCCAATAATGCCGTTCTAATCAGTAAGCCAGTTCCTGTAGACAGCGTCCATCAACTCTTTTTGACTGACTAAAGAAGCCTTGATTCTCTTGGTGCTGCGATGCACTGTAGTGTCTCCATACACCCTGTGGACAGAGTTACATTTGGAAATTATGATGCAAATCTGCCTGAGGAAAGAACAAACATACCATCAAAAGAGCAGCAGAAGCAGTGCCCTAAAACGATGCCCAAAGTGGACACATCTTTAACCTCCTCAGATAAGTGAACTGAACAAAGCAAGTTCCCTTTAATTCACTTCAATTGAGTTCATTTTGGCCAGTTTAAATGTCTTCCATGGTATAATTTGGGCAGCGTGAGAACAGCACAAAAACATGAAAACATGAGATGATCATCTCTGGCAAGTGGATGCACTAATAGGTGACGGGAAAGCCACACGGGTTGAACTCGGAAGAAGCCAGGTAGATAAGGGGTTCTGAGATGAAGGTGAAATGGTGGGCACCTCTCCATTATGAGGGAGAGATGGAAGAAACTGCACGGAGGATAAAATAACAAAGTCTCAGTTTTCATGAAGACTGTGTTCTGGACATCTTCAAGTTTCCGCTGTCCTTATAGCTCCACCAGTGCCTCTCGCTGCCTTGGCTGACCTTTCTGGCATTTCCTCATTTCAGCCCACTGTGCTGCTCTTTTACAGTCCCAACATGGAACCCAGGGGCCTCTTCCTGGACTCACAGGGGACTGGTAGGGGGCTTAATTAATTAGCATGTGTAAGATGTTTCCAGCCCTTTTGTGGATTAAGGATAATTAGGAGGGCAGAGCCAAGCTCTTTTGAAAACCATTTCAATTCCCTTCCTGCTTCTTGCAGGAACTAGTTATACTGTTTCATCTCACTCTCATTAAGTAGACTCAGAAACTACCTAGGAACTCTTGACAAGGGGCAGGCATTTTATCCACAAATTTAGCAAATTGTTCTGATAAATAATTCTGCTTAATAATTACCATTAGCATAAAGTATTTGCAAGTACAGTTGGAATCTATTGGATTTTTTTTTCTTTCTCTTGAAAGAACTCTTTCCTGTCAACTTAGGGATCATAGACCTCCCAAGTCTCCCTCCTAGAGATATCCCTCTCTGAAATTGTACCTGGTCTGCCCCAATAGTCATAGAGTTTACAGGTTATGTTCTTCATTTCACACATTGATTAAATATTTTTGTCTTACTTTTATTTATCTTTCATCACAGAGGATAAACGGAAATGGCATTAAGAGTGCACAGTATACACAAGCATATTCTGGAGGTTGACTTTCTATAGTTATTATGGTTGTTCTAGGATGTCATTTGTGCCCTAGACATGAGTGTGTCATCAATAACATATGACTTTATCATCAAGATGGAAGATAAACATTCCATCTTCTGGTTATCCAGCCTACATTCCTGGCAGAAAAAAAGGCAGCATGAAGAGAAAAAGGAAAAGAAGTTGGCTGACTGAGTTAACTCAAATGCCTCATTGGAACTTAGGTACTTGGACACCTTTATTTTAAGGTAACTCTAGAAAATAGCATTAAATTGATGTCCTCATGAGAATTGACTCTCTCTTGTTTAAAGACAAAGGAACAATGGAGGAGTAGGCCAGAATCAGTGCTGTCACACCACGTTTTTGACAGTATATTCTAAGTAAAGATCTTTAAATGCTAATTATTCTGTTATATAACAATAGAACTTAATCTCATCAAGCTGTATTTTTATGTCTTTAAACTCCTTCTATATTTCCCCCTCTGCCCCACCCTCTCTAATCTCTGGTAGCCATTATTCTATTCTATTCTTTTGAGGTCCATTTTGAGGAAGATGTGAGGTGATGAAGAGCCTCAATTTTGACCTTGCTCAATGGGAACTCCCACCGTAATACCACACTATGCTCTATGGATGCTACACTTAGAGGTCAGTGGCGACACAAGTATTTTAAAGAGCATTTTCTCATCTTCAAAAGTAATGATCATTAATTCTTAGATTGTACACTAGGTTGTCAAGCACCTGCCCTGCCCAGTGCTCACAGCATGTTGGGTTTTGAGCAGCTCAGGAAAGCTCAGAGATCCTTCATCTGGGAGAATATTAAGATCTTCATTTGCTGGAGATCCAAGATGGCAGTGCCTAACACACACTTTGTTTGATCAGCAGGACAACAGTGACTATTCAACAGCCCAAGGACCCTGATCTGAGAACCACAAAACATCAACACTGGTAACCCACAGGTGAGAAGAATGCAAATTTTGTGGAGCATGGTTGTGTCAGGTCTCTGGCCACCGGGCAAAACCACAAAGTTGCTGGTCCCCACAGAAACAGGCTAGTACCACACACCTGGCTGGCCAGCAGCTCTTGAACTTCCTAGTGTACAGAACTAGCTTGAGTCTACAAAATCACCAGTGTCTGTGGGTTCTATCATTGAGCAGGTCCCACAGTCGGGATCACAAGCAGATCTGATCTCAGGCCTCTCAGAAAAAACACAGAAAGTTCTGAGGTCCAAGCAGGCACTGGGCATACACTCCGAACAAAGACATCACAATGGGAAGAGGTCTGTGTAAAAACCCAAACAACAATCCCCAGGACCATTTGATACCACCAGAAATCTAAACTGGCAGTCCCACCACCACCAGATACTATCTCTGCTGACACACAAGAGAAGGATTTCAAATCTGAGGTTATGAAAATGACAGAAGCCTTAAAAGAGGAAAATAAATCCCTCAAACTAGAACTGGAATACACAAAGAAAGAATTGAGGATCTTCATTTGCCATGTGGTACTTGGCAGTGATCATTAAAAATAGATGTAAAGGGAGGGGCCTCTGGAACCCTTAAGTATGCTGAGAGGCGGCAGGCACTCACACTCCTAGATTCTTGCCTGTAGGTTCACTTGCAAGTACTCTGAAGCAAATAAGCTTGTCCAGGAGCCCTCTAATTGGATTTTTCTTTACTCCAATATGTTCAGCAGCATTTCTGTGAATGTGAGTTGCCTCATATGTTAGATGTAAATCATATTATATCCCAACATGAGAGCTGCAGGAGGCCATAATGAAACTGTAATCATGGAGCAAAAACAATGGCAGTGACCCCAAACACATTGTGCATCTATCTGGCCATTGGTATCTTCTCACTGTTCCTGCCTAATGCAGTTAAAGGCTGCCCAAGAGGGAGAAGTAATAGGAAAGAGGTGGGCAGGAAAATCATGGACAATTTTGAGTTCAAGGCAAACAAAATGCCTAGTAGATAGCAGATTGGCTTGCATTCAGTTAATGTTAGTTCTCTTTATACTCTGTGATTCTGGGGGTGAAGAGTTCAGGAATTGTCAAGGAGTTAAACTCACAAAGGTGACTTCGTCTCAGCTAGGTGTGTGTGTGTGTGTGTGTGTGTGTGTGTGTGTGTGTGTGTGTGTGTTGCCATCCAGAAATAATTATAAAATTAGAATAAAAGTTGCTATATTCCTTTTCATATCAAAGCTTAAGAGAACTCCACTGTGCTGCCTCTTGGGGGACCAATGTGTTAATACTTGTGGGGTATTTGTGCCTTACTCAGAGAATATTTCCACAAGCAAAGTGCAGCTCCCTTCTCTCCTCCCACCCCACACCCGGCCCTCTCCTGCCTTCATCAGCTGTTGTGTTTGGAGTGCAGGAAGTAGCACACATACCATTGACCTCACTGTTGGCATCAGCTTAGGAGTTGTGGTTACGTTTGAGGGGATGTCATTTTCCCAGGGAGCTCTCCTTGTCTTTGTCTTCACTGATGCTGTCTTAGAGGAACCATCAGTATGCAAGGTTCAGAAGCAGTGATATACAGCACTTAAATCCCCTTTCTTCCTGGGGACATACACCATTATTTAAAGGCAGATTTCAAAGACTCTACTACATGTATAAATTCTCACATTGGAATGAACTGAAGATGAATGCACATGTTTCGGCATCAGTCCATCATGGTGCGCTTGCACAGAAGTAGTAGAGTATCTACATGGTACATGCCACAGTTAACACAGATGGTTAATATTTGTCTTTTTTCTTCTTTTTCCCTTTACTATTTTTTTAATTTTAATTTTCTTAATTTATTCAGATTACAACTCAATTGTTATCCCATCCCTTGTATCCTCCCATTCTTCCCTCCCTCCCACTTTCACCCTATTCCTTTCCCCTAGGTCTAAGACCAGGGGGACCTCCTCCCCCACTATATGGTCATAGGCTATCAAGTCTCATCTTGGTAGCCTGCTTTTATCCTTCAGCTCACCCTCAAATTTTTTACAGACCTTCCCAGTTAGTGTAACCTCCAAAACCTTTTGTCAACTGGTCTTCAACCCCCAGACCCCTTTTTTTGAACCGTGGTGTGTCACTGCTTGGTACCTTATAACTGAACTGTACCAAACGAACAAAGCCATATATGAGATAACGCGTGGGTGGAGCTTAACCATAAGATCCATTAAGCTCAAAGCAAGGCTTCCTGGCACAGAGAGTGTGACTACATTAAGAGCTGTGGATGTGCTCCTTAAGGAAGGCTGCATACGGCATTCATTCCTGTCCCTTTTCCTGGAGAACATCAACTGGGCTTAATGCCCGTTTCTACCAACTTCCTTTAACTCATTTTTTTCCTTGATCCTTTTGGGTTTCAGGAATGTCTTTTATAGTGTTCCAGACAAGTAAACGGCCCCATGCTATAAATATCTAATGCCTGAAGTATACCTGTTTTCTGGGATCCCTTGCAGCCATAGAAACTTGTAATATTGATTGAAACCCTTCGTTACCCATAAGGAGATCTATAGCACCACTCACTTGGCTTTGGTCAACTATTATAAGTCAAAACTGTTTGGAAGCATACAAAACGAGGGATGGAAAGACATTTAACAGCTGTCTAAAGTGCATTCCTTGATTAATACGCTCAATAGAGTCCATTTGAGCTCTCATCGACTGACAGCAACATGGATATGTGCAGAATATACTACCAAATTATCCATTATATGCACTGTGCTATAATATGCATTATACTGCCTGTGATATGCAACTGATTTTAATAAAAATCTCTCAAAGACAACTCTATAACAAGGTACCATCTTTCTGTAGGATGAGGCCACAAATTAATCTCGTTTAGCTCTTGCAGAATCCTGCAACTTAAATAAGGTAAATATACTACACTGTTAAAGGCTTATGATGATGTGGTTGAGTTAGAATAATATGAGATGGGAAGTAATGGCTTTTGAGAAATATTTGAGATGATGGAGAGGCCCAATTTTGACCCTGCTCAATGAGAACACCCACCATAATACTACACTATGCTCTATGGATGCTACCCTTACCTGTCGGTGAAGACACAAGTATTTTAATATACCTTTTATTAGTTTATTTATATTAGATTTCAATTGTTATCCCATCCCTTGTATCCTCCCATTCTTCCCTCTTTCTCTCCCATTTTTCCCTTATTCCCCTTCCCTATGACTGTGACTGAGGGGGACCTCCTCCCCCTGTATCTGCTCATAGGGTATCAAGTCTTTTCTTGGTAGCCTGCTATCTTTCCTCTGAGTGCTACAAGGTCTTCCCATCCAAGGGATGTGGTCAAATATGGGGCACCAGAGTTGGTGTGAAAGTCAGTCCACACTCTCCACTCAACTGTGGAAAATGTCCTGTCCATTGGCTAGATCTGGGTAGGGGTTCGAAGCTTACTGCATGTATTGTCCTTGGCTGGTGCCATAGTCTGAGCAGGACCCCTGGATGGGCGGATCTGGGCCCAGAGGCCCAGCTCAAACTATGACACAAGTATTTTAAAGAGCATTTTCTTATCTTCAAAAATAGTGACCATTCACTCTTACATCATGCACTAGGCTGTCCAGCACCTGCCCTGCCCAGTTCTCACAGCCTATTGGGTCTTGAGCAGCTCAGGAGAGTGCAACTATCTTTCATCTGGCAGAATATTAATCTCTTCATTTGCCATGTGGTGTTTGGCAGTGATAAAAAAAAATAAAGGCATCTGAAACCTTTAGTAGTAGATTGAGATATGGTGTGCTGAGATGTGGTACTCACGTTCCTAGATTCTTGCCTGTAGATTCCCTTGGAAGTACGCTGAAGCAAAAAAGCTTGTCCAGGAACCCTCTAATCATATTTCTGTTTACTCCAACATGTTCAGCAGCATTTCTGTGAATGTGAGATGTGTCATATTACATCCCAACATGAACTACTTTGAAACCAGCCTCCAAATTCTTTTAGGGAGGGAGGTGAATACAGTAGATTGATTTTGTTTTTAAAGGCCTGTGAGTTTATACATATCCCACTACAAAAATCGATCCTACTGGGAAACCAGCAGATATGAAAATGTTGGGCATTGTGTGGCACTAATTGCTACAGGTGTGGAAGGCTAGCTCCCTCTAAGTGTGGGCCACAGTGTTCCTCGAATACACATTTCTGACTCTCTTGTCTTTCCCGGTTCCTTCTTTCATATTACCTGCCTGGAGCCTATGGCTATTTGAGAATTAGCATGCCTGCATTCTTCCTCCCAACCCTCTCCTTTCTGTTTCTCCTCTCCCTTCTCCCCATACGGTGTCATTTCCCCTTCTCAGTCTCTCAACTGTCTCATCCTCTTCATTCAATGCATACCATCTGCCGCCCTAATTCCTGGGTCTCTGGTACTTTCCCTTCCTCACCGTGTTGACACTAGGTTTTCCCTGTGATCCACACCCTAGGCAACCCTCTCTGAGTCCTTGTTACGGTGAACTCTCTCTGACCTCTGAAATGGTTCTTTACACAAGACCGGCTGGTCATTCCTCTTGAACCTGATCCCCACTTCATTTCTGCTGTGAACGAATCTGACTGACAGTCATTTCGTCTTACGTCTCTATAGCCTTCACCTTACGGCAATCATTGTCGCAGATACGTCTGTACATGTTACGAACTCGGTAAAATGTTTTCGTAGCTATTTGGTTATATAGCTTAATGCCTTTTAGATAAGCTGGCAGAGGGTGGTGGCATGTGCACAGCCTCAGGTGTTGCCATGGTAACCTTCCCATTCATCATTTCTGCAGGTCTTCTTTCAGATCTTTTGAATTCAATTTAGCATGTAGAGTTGTTTCCTGTTTGGATACAATGTAATACAATCTATTTCCTTGGTGCCCTTTTGTGAATGCACCGTATTTCTCTACTGCATAGGCCACAACACAGACTATCAATGTTGTTCAATGCATCTGCCTCTTAAATCAAGAAAAAGAGACAAGGAGAAGAAGTGTGTGTTTATATAGTCTCAGATAGATAATCAGCTTTGTTGGTACTCTGTTCTTTTGTTTTGATCACATTACTGTCAAGGATAACATACTCTGAGTCTTGAGAATTTGTACTGCTTATAAAATGGTCAGGAAATGAATTTTACTTGGTGTATGTGAATCTGGAATTTTTTTAAATTTCACTTTAGCTTTTTAAATGTCACTTCTCTGGACATGGAATTTTTGATCGACAGCTCTTTTTTTCCATTGAACACTGTATCATCCTATTGTCTTCTGTTTTTTCTCTTAATAGAGAACTTAACTTGAATTGTTATTTAAGTGATAAGTCATTTTCTCTCATCGCTGTAGGTTAATGGTGTGCACCACCAGTGCCGGGTCCACTTTTCTTCTTTAATGAAGATTTCATTTAGAAATCTTAGAAAAGTCTCCATGACCATTTAGAGAGCTTTGTTTTTAAGTTGACTCTTATTTTAGTCACATTTTTTTTTTTTTTGCCCACTTTTCTCCTCTAGTGTATGTTATATTTTCCTATTCCTTTCCCATGCCTTAAAAAGTGAGCATATACAGGGGGAGGTAATCCCCCTCAGGAAAAGTCATAGGGGAGGGGAATAAGGGGAAAATGGGAGGGAGGGGAGAATGGGAGGATACAAGGGATGGGATAACCATAGAGATGTAACAAGAATAAATTAATTAAAAAAATAAATAAATAAAGAGTAAAGCAAAAAAAAGTGTTTTGAAATGGCCTTGTAGGTAAATATATTGTTTAGCCCTGGTTTGTGCTATCCTCTTTACTCGACTAGCAATCTGATGGATTTTTAATGCAGCTCCCATCCTTGCCCACAGGGCCCAGTCCTCTTATGGAGCAGTTCCGTGGACCTCTTCAGGTCCTCACCTGTGAGGCTGCCACCTGCTGTTCTTAAGCCTTAAAAAAAATAAGGGGAAGGTCTCAGATGCCATCAAATAATTTATTGCTTTTTTTTTGCTATAATTTTTTTATGAACAAGCCTTTGAAATAAAATTATTGGATAGGATATATTTTCCTTGTATTGTATTCTTCTGACTGCTTGCATTATGTTAGCTGGCATCTAGTGTGAAATCAAATTACTTGATTGAGTTTGCCTCTTTTGATAAAAATTCACACCTGTAAGAGGAAAGCTAACCATAGTGCTCCCCCGTGTGTGTGTGTGTGTGTGTGTGTGTGTGTGTGTGTGTGTGTTCCTATCCATTAGGATAAAGGCCAATTTCCCCCTTTAATAGTAGTTTATGAAGTTTTCTATTTTTAATTTGGGAGAAAATGGATAACTAAGCTATAATTTGGTACTTGAAAGTTTGGAGGCTCTTGTGATCGGAATGGTTTCAGGATATCTTTGTGATGTGTTTATCACTGTTACGTAGCGAGGTCACTGATGTTTGTAAGTACATTTGTAACATCCCATCATTTTTCTGAACATGTTGGTCATTTCTAGAAGTTCTCTGGTGTGACTTGTTGGATAAAGACATCTTTTTACATATAAAATATGATACCATCTTCAAATAAATATAAATTAATTTCCACCCCTATTTGATGTGGAAGCGACCTCCTTGAGGACCGGTTCTCATAGTGCTATGCAAATCGCTAAGGAAGAAAAGCAACCAACAGTTGTATGTAGCTATAAAGCCCGTGAGCCACAAAAATGACAACCATGGGAAGACAGTCACTGGGATGCAACAGTGGCACAGGTATTAGGAGAAGCTAACAGATGTCCAACTAGACTTAACACTGGCACAACACCGAGGAATCCATACCTGGTAATGTAAACCTAGTCATTTACATGACTGATGAGGTCCTGGGACCTAAAGGGGACATACTACTGCTACTTTTGTAAGCCAGTAAGATTTCTAACTGCATTTTAAATGCTTATCCTTATACTCACAGACTCCTCATCAGAGGGGCTTCTT
>OU015744.1:25388800-25404002 GCA_907169655.1 Acomys percivali | reverse complement strand
TCTTCTTCTTCTTCTTCTTCTTCTTCTTCTTCTTCTTCTTCTTCTTCGCAGATAGAGACCATTACAGAAACCCACAACTGGTTAAAATGAATAGAACACCTTACTGTGGAGTGCCCAGCATCAACTGACACAGCTACAACACAACTCCTGTACCTAAGGCTCAGGGAACACCTCAGAAGAGGGCGCAGAAACAGCGTAAGAGCCAAAGGACCAGGATGTCTGCTGCAAGCTTGTGTCTTCTAATTAGGAGAGGGAAAAACACTCATGAAATATCAACAATATGGTTATCTGAACAAAACATGAAGAAAAAACTCACATTTTGACTTTCCAATGTGGATGGAGAAAAATCTCATGAGGTCCTACCCCTATATAAAGAACTACAGGCAGTTCATAGCTGCTTAGAGTCGGGGAGTGGATGAACTCGCCAATAGGTTTTCTAATTCCATGTGGTCACTCTTAAATATACATATATATGAGCAACACTAAATGGACTTGGTGGAATATACTTTTCTTAAAGAAGTCATGAATTTTTTGAGAATAAGTGGAAAGGACACAAGAGAGATTGGAAGTGTAGAAATGATGCAAATACAGCACTCATGTATGAAATTCTCAAAAAATTAAATTCAAAAATATACATGTTATTAAAGGAACACATGAGTGTCAATAGAAACACTTCTCCAATAAGTGGTGTGGTGTTGGTACAGATAGAGCGAGCTCACTGGTCTACCTCACATAAGTCATTAGGGTGGAAGGTGTGGAGTATGTATTAATAATACATATAGCTAATTAAGTAGCAACTATGACAAGTATTGTATTATAGGAACATTAATCATTACTTCAATGAACCTTTATGACAACCATGAGAGGTACCATTAATTTTATACTCCCTTAGTTATAGTCTGTTATGCTACATTCCAAAGCGTTGAGAGTAATTTATCCCAAGCTGTTGAAAGAGAAAGTGGCAAAGCCAGCATTTAAATACAGGCTCTCAAACATCGAAACCCACGACTTCATCTCAAAAGCTATTATAATGGAAAATCTAAGGCAATATAAAGGAAAATACAGTCATATATTCCTTTGCGGCTTCATTTATTCCATCATTGTGCCTGCATAATAAAGTGTATTTACACAGACAGAACTTGAGCATGCAGAGGCCAACTAAGCAGCCTGGCTTCTTGATGCAGCTAAGAGATGCAGTAAACACAAGTTATGAGGCTTCTGTCTGTGTAGGGAGGCATGGTGATTTTCTTTTCTTTTTTTAAAAAATATTTTATTAATTTATTCATATTACATCTCAATTGTTAGCCCATCCCTTGTATCTTCCCATTCTTCCCTCTCTCCTGCTTTCCCCCTTTCCCCTCCCCTATGTGTGTGACTGAGGGGGACCTCCTGCCCCTGGATATGCTCATAGGGTATCAAGTCTCTTCTTGGTAGCCTGCTATCCTTCCTCTGAGTGCCATCAGGCCTCCCCATCAAGGGGACGTGATCAAATATGGGGCACCAGAATTCGTATGAAAGTCAGACCCCACTCTTCACTCAATGGTGAAGAATGTCCTGTCCATCGGCTAGGTCTGGGTAGGGGTTCGAAGTTTACTGCATGTATTGTCCTTAGCTGGTGCCATGGTTTGAGCAGGACCCCAGGACCCAGATCTGTTTGTCATAATGTTCTTCATGTAGGTTTCTAGTACCCTCTGGATCCTTCTATTTCCCCATTCTCCCATGCTTCTCTCACCTAAAGTCCCAATAGAATGTCCTCCCCTCTGACCCACTTTCCTGGTAAGTGAAGACTTTAGTGGGACATGCCCCTTGGGCTAGTGTCCAGATATAAGTGAGTATATACCGTTTGACTCTTTGCTGCTGGGTGAACTCACTCATTATGTTAACTTCTAGTTTAATCTGTTTGTCCACAAATTTCGGTAATTTGTTGTTTTTAATAGCTGAATAGTATTCTGGCATGGTGATTTTCAACAGACTCTATACAAGGAGTATATTCTAATGACAAAATCATAGTTGTTTCTTATTGTTAGTCATCAAATACATGATGTATATGTTACATTTTTATAT
Organism: Acomys percivali; assembly: GCA_907169655.1. NCBI lineage: Eukaryota > Metazoa > Chordata > Mammalia > Rodentia > Muridae > Acomys > Acomys percivali. The sequence continues at coordinate 25,401,938 of OU015744.1, read as the reverse complement.
GACCAGCAGCTTAGTAGGTCTTTGCTAATCAATGGCATATGCACGCACACACACACTTAGGAAACATAATTTTTTAAAAAAGAGGCCATGTATTAGATACAGAGCAAGGTTGGGGGGTGCGTGGGAGGGTTTGGAGGGAAGGGAAGGGGAACATGATGCAACTGTATTATAATTTCAAAAAATAGAAAGAAGATAGAATATATGAACTGCAGGTCACTAGTACTGAAGTTAAAGAGGATACCATAATATTGTGTTGGACATATAGTGAAAAAATCAGATTATGTGTTCAGCGGTGGGACTCTTTTTAATGGCTCAAGTGAGAAAAGTGGAATATTTCATTATAGATAAATAGACAGCTTATTTAACTCAATTGTCTTTGTTTTTTCCCCCAATGGCCCTTCAAATAAAATATCTTAATTAATGATTTTGATTTTGTCAGAAATTGAAGACATTGAGTGTGTAGGTCACCTTCATAATCCAGAAATTTAGATCTTTTTCAAGAGATTAGGACATTTTTAAAAATTGCGCCCTGAAATTTTATTTTAATGTAAACACTAACTCTATATTCTAATGTCTCTGAGGTTTGGTAGAAAAACCCATTCTTTCATACTGTGAAATGTGCTCAGCCATCAATGCTGTAGGGGCCCCTGGAGAAGACCTGTTACTGTTGACTAGCCCTTCTGATGTATATAAACACGGAACCTTGTGCCAATAACCATACTTTCCTTGAGATGCCGGTTTGACGTTAATCTATATCAATTATTCAAAAGAGATTTTATCACTATTTCAGTGATCTGCTCATTGCAGTACTGTATCAGACAACCTTTGCCTTAACAGCTTTTTAATGCAAAGTCAAAGTTATCCATGGCTAAGTGGAGGAATATACCAATGATGAGACCATAGCACACTTATTATATAGTGAGTGCTATAATAAAGCTATTGTATTTTGAACATCAGGAACAAGCCAGTGGCTGAAGAAACACTTGGCATCCATACATCTTGGACCTCTATTAATCTATAGAGAAGTCCTGCTTCCTAGTTCATCCTGTCTGAGGTCCTCAGCCAACTCAGAGATTCTGTGCTATAGCTAGGTATCCACTATTGTCCAAGATAAGAAAACGCCTCCATCCAGTGTCTCCAAGCTCATTTTTATTTATTTGTTTACTTAATTGCTAGGCATCCTAGGCAAGTTTGGAGCTTTCAAGAGCCTCAACATTTTCACTTGTGTAATGTGGATAATGATAATACATTCTCTGTGAATTTCTTCTGTGAAGATAAAAGTAAGTAAAGTCTGGGAAACATTTTATAAACTGTGAAGTACTGTGAAAAAGAAAGTTATCATTTTAACAGTGGTGTTTTGGCAGAGTCTAGATGCTAGCCGAAAACAGGCTGACTCAGAAGCAGGTTTGTAGGGGAGCTGGCAGCCTGCTGGGAAATTGCTAAGGAAACCAGTAGAAACATAAATGCCACTAAGCTCTATCCTTATCTGTCCACTGCAGAGGAGCTGCCAAAAGCACAAACAGTGCAAGGACTGGTCATGGGTAATTTGCAAAAGATGCCAGCTTCTGTTTATGGTGGAAGAGAAAGTGGGAGCGGGCTCTAGGGAAGAAGGTGTCTCTCTCAGTTCAAAGAAGAAAGTGCTTCCCGAACATTTCTATCAAGTATGTGCTGGGCCATCTGGAAGGCAAAGGAGGGGGTTGGTTGACTTAAATTTCCTTTTATGAACGGAAGCCTTTGTCCCTGGCATCTTTAAGATGTTTGTAAGGAGATCAAGTTAGTAGCAGAAGCCCTGGGAGTTCCTCTCGGCTCAGCCGATGGATTCCACCATCAGCATCCTTACTGAGTGTAACAAATCAGAATAGAAATAAGTCTGAGACTCTGATAACTGGACCTATGGAAGTCCTCTGAGTTCCTTCATATTTTGAAGAACTCATATCCACCAGTAGTTCCACCATAAGTCCTGGTTTCTGCGATGAATTGCTCTTCTTGCTTTCCATGTGAGATAGAGACTAGCCAGCATACATGGCAACCGCAATGTTCTTAGTGGGTCTCCTCATCCCACGCCCTCACTCTGTGGCATAGTCCTCCTTTGCATCAGAATGTCACCCTCAAGGCCTCTCTCCTCATGCTATATTTATTTGTGCTGTTATGAAAAAGTTATACACTTCAAGCTTGTTCTTGACCCCTCTCGTTCTCTTGCCTATCATGTCAATTAAAGTACACTGTCTTCCTGTCACTCAACCTGTCTAGTCCACTTCATCTCACTGGGCATTTCTATTGGGTTCGTTATTAAACCTTACATGGATCATTTGGTTAGGTATCACTTCTGCTTTTTAATTACTTTAATTTTTCTTTTAGTGAGACCCTCAATAACAACAACAACAACAGGAGCAAAAACAAGATTTTTAAAAGAAGGGAAGAAGAAAGAATTTTATTTTTAATAAATTTTTGGTTAGCCTTCAAAAATGAGTTTCATGGTGATATTTTTATACGCACTATCATACATGGTCACTTTCATGCCTCTTCCAGAAGCTGCCAATGTCTATTTTAAAAAGGAAAGTCATGTATGCTGTTTCCTTGCATGAGATCGTGGTCTTGGATACTTCCTTTTCTCTCCATGGCGTCTGAGTGAGTTCCTCTTAAGGAAAGCATTTGGAATTGTATGATCAAATAAATAATTGTGGTGTCAAGTGGATCTTAGTACAGTGTGACCTTGAGCTAAGTTTTCAGCATGACCAAGATTACCCACAGACACACACAAAGGATGGCTGTAGGGAAAGCAGAGAAAGCTGGGTATGTAATCAAGATTGTTTTAAAAATATTTTCCTCAAAATTTTATTCGCCATTGGCATTATTTCAGGATTCTGAGTTACTTTTGGCTTGAGTAACTGTGGCTAGCAAATAAATGAAAGATGCACTAAAGAAAAAGGTTGAGATATCCAACAGGCTCCAGTGAGTAGCTCCAAGCCCATGGTTACATGGTAAATCCTGGGGTATTAGTTAGGGTTACTATTGCTGTGATGAAACATCACAACCAAAGGAATTTAGGGAGGAAATGACTTATTTGGCTTATGTTTCCACATCACAGTTCATTATAAAAGGAAGTATGGACAGGAACTCAAACAAGGCAGGAACCTGGAAGCAGGAGCTGATGCAGAATCCATGGAGGGGTGCTACTTACTGCCTTGTCCTTCCCAGCTTTCTCAGTCTGCTTTCTCATAGAACACAGGACCACCAGCCTAGGGATGGTACCACCCGCAATGGGCTGGGTCCTCCGACAGCAATCACTAATTAAAAACAAGGCCTTGCAGTCTTGCCTACAGCCAGGGAGTTAAGGTGAGGGTGGGGTAAGGTCAGGTGGTGATTATGGAGCCATTTTGTCAGTTGGGGCTCCTTTTTCTTTGATGGCTTTAGCTTGGGTCATGGGTAGGAGAGAAACTGGAGGATTAAGGGTTTCAGTAGTCAGAATGCACCATTAAGTGTGCCTGAAATTGTCAAAGAACAAACCAGTGAGGGATGTACAAATAAAAAGAAAATAGGCTAGGAAGTCTGTGCACTGCACTTGTAAGCAAAAGAATTGAATTTGACACCATTACTGAGAGTAAGTGAATGAGTTTGTTCCATTAGATGCCATAAAAACGAGGTTCACAATGAACTTTGGGAATGCTTATGTCAACCATACGGAGAAGGCTAAAGTATCCGACTAGCTTTTGAGCAATAATTCTTCTTGGAATTCAGTTGGGGTTTTTGTTTTTGTTTTGTTTTGTTTCATTTTTACAGCTTGTCTCAGGGCTTTTTTTTAAAAAAATGACATTTATATTAGTATACTACATCCTGTTCTGAATTAAACATATTTTCCACAGACTATGTTCACATGCATAGTCACGGGGTCTTTATCTAGTGATCCACTACATCGATGAAATCTGCGACCACTGAACTTCTCGGGTTAAGCCAGTCTCTCCGAATCCTGCCTTTCGGTGAGATGGGAATAAAGAAAGGAATTCGTGTGAAGCGTTGTGTGCTGCAAACACGGTAACGAGCTCACATGTTTATAATAGTGGTGTCTTTAACAAAATAAGTAGCTGCCGTGATAATGACAGCAGGATGATCACAATGAGGAAAGGAGAAACAGGAGGAAGAAGAGATGAAGATGGAGATGATGGAATCTCCCTGCAGAATGCAGTGCTTTCTCAAGGTTGTACTGCAGGAAGGATGACAAATTCCTTGTGCAGACAAGGCATTCCTGCCTTTCATCTTCTGGTCTTTTCCTCAGGAATACTTTGTCCCTGCGCTGGGAGATACTGATGAAACCAATGTACACTCTGTGGTAAATGTGATGCCAACTCCCACTTGTCTGGCTAATGGACATTTCCCCTTACGTGGAAAGTAAACTCTACTTCCTACTGAAAAGGAAAAACAGGGTTTAAGCATGTGATACTTGAAAATTTTGAGATATATGAATTGTCTGCCTCATATAGTGGACCCCCCAAAAAAAATCTCGCTCCATTCACTTGAATGTGCAAGAGTGTCAGATTGTTGTCTTCGTGAAACAAATTAAATATATGTGCTTCTGTCTTCATAGGTGGACAGAAAATCCATTTTCATCAAGGACTATCTTTTCCCTTTCCCTTTCCCTGGAATCAGAAAGAAACCCTCTGGTTATAATCTTCCATGCTAAACACTGTTAAATGCTCTGTCTACATTTATGTGGCTCCTTAACCGGTAAGCAAGGTGTCCTACACACTAAGCTTAAAGGGAGACCCCTTGCTGAGAGGAGGTGTTTTCCTCGCATAGGTCAAACTCAGGTCCTGCCCCCTATTTGGACATAGATGGCTCTGGGAGTCAAAGCTGAGGTCCCTACTGTTTGTGGAAACCACAGATCCATGTCCTCTTGTCTATGTTGATACCTCTCGTTTTTCTTTCTTTCTTTTTCTTTTGAATTTAATGCCTTTTAATTCTGGAGCATTTTCTAAATGTATAAGGGTATTTTTTTATTTTATTAATTTATTCATATTACATCTCAATGGTTATCCCATCCCTTGTATCCTCTCATTCCTCCCTCCCTCCCATTTTTCCCTTACTCCCCTCCCCTATGACTGTGACTGAGGGGGACCTCCTCCCCCTGTAAAAGCTCATAGGGTATCAAGCCTCTTCTTGGTAGCCTGCTGTCCTTCCTCTGAGTGCCACTAGGCCTCCCCATGCAGGGGACGTGGTCACATATAGGGCACCAGCGTTCGTTTTTCTTAATGTCTCCCATTCCAGCACATAATATCCCAGGAACTCAGAATGTGGGAAATCAAGGTTCTTCAAGCTGCCGAAACACAAAGGCCAGGCTGACTTTAAAACTCTCTTCCCTCCCTCCCCGGCCCCTCTCCCCTCTTGCTTTCTGCGTGTGTATGTGCATGAGTGTCCGATTTGTATGCACATACATGCGTGCTAAAGCATATGTACATAGAAGTAAATAGAAGACAAACATAGACTTAAACAAACAGCTTACTATCTTCAGAAACGGTTTTGTTTACTCACTTTACAGACAGGGAGACCGAGGTTCTGAGGGGCGGCACCATTCTTAAACAACAGAGTCTAGTAAGTGGCAGTGATCAGCTGCTCATTGGCACCAAATCTCTTACGAGTTTCCCTAGGCACAGCCCGAGGCTCCAACATTCTTATAGCAAACAAAGAATGAAAATTTACTTCCCTAGATTTTTGGCTTCTTCAAAATTCACAGGATAAATGACAGCTGCTATGATTTTCTCCTTTCTTAGCTGAATCTGAATGTTTGCAATGGCAGAAAAGCATTAAACTCTAGGATAAAGGTGACATTAAATCCATGAAGGGCTGGCACGCTGTGAGCTTCAGAGCCCAGTTGGCCATGCTTCGTTTATTTTACTTGCAAGTAGTGCTATTCCAGTGAGTTGGCTCTAAAAAGCAGAATTTCACTCTGTAACATAGGCCAATTTATTGGAAGGGTCTGGGAGTGATTGGCCAAAAGCAAAGAAAATCAGAGCTTTAGTAAAGGCAGGTCTGGACCTTGAGGGCCCAAGATTGAATCGCCCAGTGATGCTGGTCTTGTTCATTATATTGCAGACAACAAGAGTTCATTTTCTCATGTTTGATGTCTAAGAGATCAAGCACTGGTAGGGTTGGTTTTGGTGCGGCTTTTCTTCTTAATTAAAGATGGCTACCTCCTCCCTGAGTCCTCAAGTGACTTGACATCTGTGTACATTTGCTTTGGGTGTCTTCCTCTAAGTACAAGGGTCTTTTTGCTTTTGTTTTCCATTGTATGATGTCATTTGATCTTAATTGTCTCCTTAAAGGTCCAGTCTCCAGAAACAGAGAGTCCAGACCCAGGTGTGAAGGTCATGTTTGTTCAGGAGAAACACGCTTTGAATTAATCTTCTCTTGGTTTTGTGGGTATTATTGTTCCCTTGTGATGGTGGACACCAGTGAGCTCTATAGCCTCCAAGATGTACATCTGACAGTGCTACTGTTATTGTGCTATGATGTTGGGGAAGGTAGGTTAATCAAGGTTGTTTTGTCCTGCAGTGTTTTTAACAGTTGGTGGCATTAGCAGGATACAACTTCATCATAAATGTAAAGGCCTCTGCATAGTCACATGGGGGCTGGCTAAAGTTTCAAACATGTACTGGCAATCCAACTCTTAGCACGGATCTTTTCTGGCATCTTCTGAGGATCGACTTGCTCCACGTTCTTCCATTATTGGCCTCTATGCTTTAAACTCACGTCCTCATAGATTTCACATTGACTTGGACCATGGTACCATTCCACCCCCCCATGGTGAGGCTGTCTTCCCCACTACCTGAAGACAGCTATATAGGTAAAAGTGAAGAACATTATGAAAAGGGAGGAGCCTGCAGAGGAGATGGAGTTGCTGACAGCTAGGCAAAAGTACCATTTGGTTATTTGCCTCAATAACAATGTAGTTGGAACCCCACTGTCTGTTTGCAGGTAGAAGGACTTGCGATGGTGACACTTTCCCTTTGTCCCTCACCCGTTCTGGAGGTGGCCCTGCCAACATCTCTGAGGTGTAAAGCTTAAAAAACACCATGTCATAACATGTCATAAACAAACTGGAAGGGTTGGGGGTTCCAGACCCTTGTCCAAAGTTTCCCAGCTTCCCTGCAAGCTTGGGCTGAGTGTGGCTCACAGCACTGAGCCTAGAGTTCCAGCACTGGACAGCCCCTAATTTTGATGCATTGATCACTGGGCATTCAACTCTAAACAAGTTCAATTTGGGAACTACACTACATAGCTCACTGGGGATATTTTTAGATGCTAATTACTTTTTCACAAATGTTTTAAAAGGTGGGGGGAGCTCAACAATACTCACACAGTTAAGAAGAAAAATTATACACACTGGGTAGTGGGTATCATGCATCAGCTGAGATCAGACAGCGTGAAAAACTGTTCTCTGTGACTGATCTGTGGGCTGATTGGAAGTGAAGGGAAAGCCGGGAGCCTTTCGCCTTAAGCTTGGCTCCACATCAGAGCCCACTGCAAATTCCTGTAATTGTTGGCTTTGAAGCTGTTTGATTTGGGCTGGACCCCAGCCTTGCCGCTGCTCATCCGCGTCACTGTGGTTGGCTTATTTAAGATCTGCAAGCCTCAGTTTCCTCATCTGTAAAGCTGACAACCCGGTGCTCAACTTTGTAAGTTTATTTGGAGGGTTAAATAAAATCCTCGTGGACAGCGTCCAGCATGGTCTGGAGTCTTCAGATGCTCTAAAAGGTTAGCAGTCAACTGGAGTGAAGTTTTGTCTTCACTTTGCCTTCTATGTGGCTGGAGGTTCTTTCTTTTCCGTGGCATTACCCAATGGTAGGTAAGGTTTGGCTGCGACTTGTGTGAGGAAACCTGGCCTGCATAGGCAAAGATCCTAGACAGTAGTGGGGCTCGAAACCTTGCTGCCATTCTAGCTTAGAGAAAGCATCTCTACATGACCAGAGGCATACTGCTTTCTTCTCTCTACATCCTATCCTACCATAAGAAAAAGGAAATTTGAAAAAGGAAATGGAAATGATATACAAGCCAGTCACAGAGTTATCATCTCACAGTCTCAGCACTGAACACCTCTGGCTGGGAAAACATAACAAACACCAGGACCCAGATGCTCCCGCTTAATAGTCATCTTGGTTCACGAAGTTGACTTTTGGGTAATTTTTAAAACCTCAAGTTCAATCCCCTTAGATGCTAGCTGGATACAGCTGCAGATTATTAGACTTTGGCATGTGAACCGCCAGAGAAATTTGTTCAAAGGAGGAGACTTTTCCCTGCTCGCAAATACCTTTTGGGGGTAGTTTTTGTCAAGTGAGCACCTTTCTGAGAACCATCTGGTGCTAAATACTTCCCAGTGGTTCCAATGTATTCTCCCAGTTAGCGTTCTCGCTAGCAATAATCATATTTTTTAACAGAAATGAACAGAATTCTCTTAGTGCTCCAGCACAAAGCAGCGTGCTTAGTGCAAGGATGACACGTAAAGGGAGCAATTAAGGATGCGTTCTTATTAGTGCTTGGCTGGGCAGTGATATGGTTGTGTTTATTTTATTCATCAAAGTCTCTATAGCAGCCTTGTAGGTCCAACACGGAGCTAGCGCATGCCACTGAAGCTTTAATTCCTTGTTTAATTATAAAAGACAGTGGAGAGGAATGAGGTGGGACTGCCAAGGAGGGAGAGACTCAGTCTGATATATAGAGAGCAGGATGTTTATTCTAGATTTATCTGCCCCGGGAACGGTTCATGTCGTTACAGACGCGTGGATACTTTGGAAGTGCAGGCTGAGAAAAACTGGTGGACGGGCTCTATTCTATGATAGTAACATTGGCCGGTTTGTATAGGACTCAGTATAGCACTAGCTATAGCAATATAGCAATAGCTACAAGCAAATGCAAAGGGTTTGCTAGGCTACAAGGAAAATGCATAGGATGTGGGGTTCACCGAAGAGGAAGGTTGCATCAGAATGAGGAAGATTCTGGATGTGCACCCGAGAAGAGCCCATGGCAGAGAGAGGGGAAGGAGAGAGGACAACAGAGAGCATCCACTTCTTTATCTGGTCACCTGAGGTCACTCTCAGTTTCCTCAACACGACAGTCAGTCTCCCTTCTATCTGGATCCTGACTTTATCCTAGAACAAAGTGGGATGATTTTATTTTTACTCTTAGGTAGAACTTTCCCTCCTCTAAAATTTCTGACATCATCTCCCATTGGGAGATGTGGAACCCAAGAACCAGCTTTTATTCTTCCTGATCTTACCTGCGTTCATAAAACTAAATCCTTTCCCCGTGTACAAGAAAAATATGTGGACGTTTGTCTATTCTTGCCTCGAAAGTCAGACAATGGAAAATGACAGACCATATTGGCGGGTGATACTGACTTAAAACACAAAGGCAGACAGTGCTCTGGGGGTTGGTGTGAGGGCATGCAACTTGAAAGAACTTGATTGTTGATGTTTCGAGCACAGACTCCAAGAGTTGAAGGGGTAAACTCTGATGATATTTAAAACCCTGCCAGGAGTTATTACAGGCAAATGAGGAGAAACGCTTCTATGTTCCAGGAACACAGAGGACCAAAGTGTTGAGATAGTGATGGGACAGGTACAGAAGAGCATGAGGGCAGATATTGCAGCCTTTGGGCCAAAACACAAGCGAGGAGGGATGTAAGCAGAGAACTGGCTCAAAGTGCCCCGAAGTGTCTGTTTCAACGCGTTCCCAAGCATCCCAGGCTACGCCATCACCATCTCTTTTTTTGTTTAATTTTATTAATTTATTCTTGTTACATCTCAATGGTTATCCCATCCTTTGTATCCTCCCATTCTTCCCTCCCTCCCATTTTCCCCTTATTCCCCTCCCCTATGACTGTTCCTGAGAGGGATTACCTCCCCCTGTATATGCTCATAGGGTATCAAGTCTCTTCTCAGTGACCTGCTGTCCTTCCTCTGAGTGCCACTAGGTCTCCCCCTCCAGGGGACATAGTCAAATGTGAGGCACCAGAGTACATGAGAAAGTCATATCCCACTCTCCACTCAAGTGTGGAGACTGTTCTGACCATTGGCTAGATCTGGGTAGGGGTTTAAAGTTTATCACCTGTATTGTCCTTGGCTGTTGCCTTAGTTTGAGCGGGACCCCTTGGCCCAAATCTGCCTATCATAATGTTCTACTTGTAGGTTTCTAGGGCCCACTGGATCCTTCTACTTTGCTATTCTCACATGGTTCTCTCATCTAGAGTCCCAATAGGATGTCCTCCCCTCTGTCCCAGTTTCCTGGTAAGTGAAGGCTTTCCTGGGACATGCCCATTGGGCTAGTATGCAGATATAAGTGAGTATATACTATTTGAGTCTTTCTGCTTCTGGGTTAACTCACTCATTATGATCATTTCTAGCTCAATCCATTTATCCACAAATTTCGGGAATTCCTTGTTTTTAATAGCTGAGTAGTATTCCATAGTGTATATGTACCACAGTTTCTTTATCCATTCTTCTACTGAGGGACATTTAGGCTGTTTCCATGATCTGGCTATTATGAATAAGGCTGCTATGAACATGGTTGAGCAAATTTTCTTGTTATGTGCCTGTGCATCATCTGGGTATATTCCAAGGAGTGGAATAGCTGGGTCTTGAGGAAGCCCTATTCCCAGTTTTCTGAGATAGCACCAGATAGATTTCCAAAGTGGTTGTATTAGTTTGCATTCCCACCAGCAATGAAGGAGTGTTCCTCTCTCCCCACATCCTCTCCAGCATGTGGTGTCGCTTGAGTTTTTGATCTTAGCCATTCTGATGGGTGTAAGATGGAATCTCAGAGTTGTTTTGATTTGCCTTTCCCTTATGACTAAGGAGGTTGAGCATTTCTTTAAGTGTTTCTCAGCCATTTGATATTCTTCTGTTGATAATTCTCTGTTTAGTTCCAAGCCCCATTTCTCAATTGGGTTATTTGGTTTGGTGGTGTTTAATTTCTTGAGTTCTTTATATATTTTGGATATTAGACCTTTGTCAGATGTAGGGTTGGTGAAGATCTTTTCCCAGTCTGTAGGCTGTCACTTTGTTCTCTTGACAGTGTCTCCAGCCTTACAGAAGCTTCTCAGCTTCATGAGGTCCCATTTATTAATTGTTGACACTAAGGCCTGGACTGTTGGTGTTCTGTTCAGGAAGTTGTCTCCTGTGCCAATATGTTTCAGGCTCTTCCCCACTTTTTCTTCTAAGTGACTTAGTGTCTCTGGTTTTATGTTCAGGTCTTTAATCCACTTGGATTTGAGTTTTGTGCAAGGTGACAAATATGGGTCCAGTTGCATTTTTTTACACATCGACCTCCAGTTAGACCAGCACCATTTGTTGAAGATGCTATCCTTTTTCCATTGAATGGATTTGGCTTTTTTGTCAAAAATCAAGTGACCATATGTGTGTGGATTCATATCTGGGTCTTCAATTCGATTCCACTGATCAACCAGCCTGTCCATCACCATCTCTTGCTTGCCTGTTTCCACACTTGGCATCCACATTCAATTCACCCACAGTCTCAAAACACTGCCCACTGTGAGCCCACACATTGGATTATCGCATATCCCTTCTTACATTCATAAAGCGAATTCTCATTGTGTTTTGAGTAACAACAAAACTTTTCTGCATGAAATGCAAAGGCCCTGTTCAGCTTCCTGCAGACTGGTGAGCCTCCTTTCCTGACAATCCAGGGTCGCTGCTCACTCTCTATCTCTTATCCCAGATGCATCTTCATGAGAAGAAACCCTTCAGAACTGGCTCCCGATAGATGAGTCTTGAGGCTTTCTGTGGGTCACCTGCATACTTTGTAGACTGTATTGTTTTTGTGCACTTTTCAAGTTTTCTGTTTTTCCTTCTAGAGTATGTACACCAACATTTTGAAAGACTATACTGCATTTTCTGTTGGCACTTTATAAACATTGATTGGGAGGGGAACATGTTTTTAACTGAGGTATGATGAGGGAGAACAATTCGGTAGAAAAGAAAGCAAGGATGGCAAAACAATGCTAAGGATGTTTGAAAGAGCCACAAGGAATTGTTTTATTTTAACCTAAAATTATGTATAATACAATAAGTCTGTGTGCTTGTGTGTATGTACATATAACAAATATAGTTTAAATGAAATTAAGACACTTGAGCTTTCAATGCTATCCCCCCAAATAAATTGATTGCCTAATAAATTTTCAGCGACAGGAATGAGAAATCCCCTCGAGCTTCTGCTGCTGCTGTCGCTTACCTCCTAGAAGTAGAAGGTAAGTCCCTATTGCTGAAGATCCCACACACGTTGGACACAAGACTAAGAGGATTCAAGGAGGATCTGACCGGAAAGCCTGACACCTAGCTCTTATAGTAGCAGAAGGTGCTATGCAAGCTGCCAAGGGAGGGAAGCAACCAGTAGTCCCGCCCAGCTGTGACACCTACGAACCACAACAATGACCAGCATAGCAAGACATCCCTAAAGGTGCTATAGTGGCACACAATAGTTTGGTGGTAACCAACAGCTCTCTGGTTGGACTTAATGCCCATTCAACTGGAGGGAAATCACACTTGGTCCCGGAAAGCTGTTTAATCTCCTGGGGCTAGTGAGGTCATGAGTCGTAGAGGGCACCCTTCTACTGGCACTTGACTAAACCAGCATAACTCCAACACAGCTGCCTAAGCAGGACCTGGACAATGACAAGATCAATAGACAGATTGATGTGAAAGGGGGAAATCTCATGGGACTCACCCCTAGACAAGTAAGGATGGGCAGCTAAGGAGTGCTGAGGGGGTGTCTGGCGGGGGCGGGGAGTAATTAGTATCTTCAGGGATGAGATGCCCAAATGCTTATCCAATTCCAAGCAATCAGTTCTGAAACCATATACATACAAACAACACTAAAGGGAACCGGCAGGTTATATTCATATATTTATGCACTTCTACCCACGTAACTAATGATTAAAGAAAAAGAAGCCTGGATTGGAAAGGGAATGGGATTATAGATGGAATGGGTAGGAGGAAGGAAAGGGAAGAATGATGCCATTACATGTTACTTAATATATATATGTATATATATATTAAAATCTAAGCAAAGAAATAAATAAAAAGTGGGAGAATATCATGGTTTATACCTGGAGAGATTTTACAGTTACTTT
>OU015744.1:25363041-25386157 GCA_907169655.1 Acomys percivali | reverse complement strand
TCTCTCTCTCTCTCTCTCTCTCTCTCTCTCTCTCTCTCTCTCTCTCTCTCTGTCTGTCTCTCTGTCTCTGTCTCTGTCTCTGTCTCTCTCTCTGTCTCTCTCTCTCCGTCCCCCTCTCTCCCTCCCTCCCCCCTCTCTCTCTTAATGTCCTACCAATTTCTGTTTAGTAATTTTGCTAGGTTCCCCCATTGCCTCCAGAGCACATCTGCTCAGAGTCCTCATGGCTTCATAAAGCCAAGAGAAGCTAAGTTCAGTCTCTCTTAGTCCCATGTGGTTCCACTACTTTCTGTCTTTGTCTTTGCCTCTCTATATCACTTGGTCTCTTTCTGCCCCTCTCTGTCTCTCTGTCTATATCTATCACTCTGTCTATTCTTATCTCTATACTACTACTACCATCACCATAAGAATTTATCTTTTTATCCTCATAATTCAGCTTCATTTGGATTCAACTACTAACATAAATCTTTTGTATAATTCCTCCTTAGAACACACAATTCTTGTTGTAAATAAGACTACAGTAGTTATCAATCATTTGTAATTTAATTATGTATCCTTATTAGTTTGTTTTATGTCAACTTGACACAAGCTAAAGTTGTTTTGGAAGGGGAAACCTCAATTGAGAAAATGCCCACACTAGGTTGGCCCATGGGCAGCCCTGTGGGTATGGTTTTGATTAATGATTGGTGTAGGAGGGCCCACCTCACCTTAGCAGTGCCATTGGTCCTGGGTGCTATAGGAAAGCAAGCTCAGCAAGCCATGAGGAGCAAGTCAGCAGCCCTCCTTCATGGCCTCTGCCTCAGCTCCTGTCTCCAGGTTCCTGCTTTGCTTGAGTTCTTATCCTGAATTCCTTTAGTGATGGAGTGTGACCTGAGAATTGTAAGCAAAAATAAACATTTTATTCCCCAAGTTATGTTGGTTATGGTATTTTTATCGTGGCAATAGAAATCCTAAAAGTATATAACCACAATGTAGTTTCTCTAGTTTTCTCATAGGTCCATACAGGACAAAGTGGCAGCAAGAAGTATATTTTAGAAGGAAGCAATTTTCCTGGAACTCCTTTGAGGACATAACTCAATGCTGGCTTCTTAGGAAGAGTCCAAGTTTAATGGTGCCTATACATTCTCATTGCATCAACACTGCAAAATACTCTTTATCTCCATTTCTTTTTAAAAAGGCTTATTGCTACAATTCTTAATGTATGTGTATGTATAGGTCTGTATGTGGATATATGTACATGAATGTGAGGGCCTGTGGAGGCCAGAAGAGGGCCCTCAGGTTTCCCCCAGAGTCACAGGAGTCTGGGAGCTGCCTAGTGTGGGTATTGGGAACCCAAGTAAAGTCCTTGGAAGGAACAGTATGGACTCCTAACCACTGAGCCATCCCTCCAGCCATTGTGTTTATTCCCAGCCATATCTTTAACCCTGGCTCCACTTCAGAGAGTATGGGGTTACTTTCGGATGTTTTTTGTTGAAGAAAGCCAAACACTTCAAATTGAACCAGTTAGTCTAGTGCTGTGCTTACTGTAAATGGTAGCCAGCAGCCACAAGTGGTCGTGAGGGACAAGAAATAAAAGCAGTCCAAATTACAACATGTGAATTTAGACATGATACTCTTAATTTGAAGAGTTGATGCAAGGAAAAGGAATTCTGCTCTGCCAAAATTATGCCATTTACATTTTTATGGCAGTGAGGTGAAACTAAGAAAACACACTGACACTGAGTTACAGACCAAGTCCATGAAATTTATGCCTTCCTCTCATGCTCTGGGGAGAGATCCCACAGTTCTGCCATCCTGGGGATGAAGTATGTAGAACTCTGTTATCTGCAGCTTGTAGAGGATTGTGTCTGTGTCAATGCCCAACTACTAAGGCAGCAACTTAGTTGTTCTGGATAGCTTGCTTTCCTGAAAACCATGAAATACACAAATACTTCCCAAGATATGGATGCTATGTATATGCCTCCCTGGTTCTCTCCGCTCTCCCTGTCCCTGTCCCTCTCCCTCTCTCTTTCTCCCTTTTTCTATTCCTCTTCCTCTCCCCGTCCTCCCCCTTCTCTCTCTTTCTCTGAACTTTGAAATAAGACTAGACATAATTGAGTGGAAAAGTCATTTTCTTAGAACAAGGGACTCTAAAATTACAGCAAAATCTAATTTCCTAACTACAAAGTGAAGTGGGAATGTGGGAACTTCTGCGATGGAAGATAGAACCCCATCCTACCAGAAGCTTCATTCCTGCCATGTCAACACATGCAGCGAATGATTCTTCTCAGGCTCCACAGATATTTACAGTGCAGTTGCACCTCAGACGTGATCTCAAATCTCAGTACAAGACAAAAATACATTTTGTGCAAATATTACTGTGTCAGAAAATCTCCCCATAAAGGACAACATTGGAAACCATGATGCTTATGCAGAATAAATCCAACTGAGCCCGATTCTTAACTTAGGTAAGTTCTTGTTTAGGTTAAGTTCCTGGTCACCCATGATATTGCTATTGTACTGAGGGTATGTGATATGAAAAGGATATTATCTGGGACTCTCAAATCACAGTCAGAACTCTGAAGTGCTCATAAAGGTCATGAAAAAATGGGCCAAGGAAGGTGAGTGGAAATTCTTTACTCCCATTAGCTAACTCACAGGCATATACTAACTGAACAGAGTAAATGAAAGGATCGTTGCTATAA
The DNA here is from genome assembly GCA_907169655.1 of Acomys percivali. Classification (NCBI taxonomy): domain Eukaryota; kingdom Metazoa; phylum Chordata; class Mammalia; order Rodentia; family Muridae; genus Acomys; species Acomys percivali. The sequence goes on along the minus strand of OU015744.1, from coordinate 25,383,476 downwards.
TACAGATTGATTTTGATTCTATGTGTATTTTGAACAGATATAACTGAATTTATTCTAGTTATCTGAAAATATCTGAAAATGGGACGAATATATTAGTCCCATTGGCAGATATTACATTTTTTTGTGAATCTGTTTGTAAATTGGATCCTTAAGGAGGAGATGATGTTTGTCAGTGTAGTGTGATGTGTTTGTTTTTGATGGGATTGAGCTCATGCGCTGACTCTCCCGTTCTTAGAACACTAACTACATATATTAACAGCATGTCGCTGACTGTTCCAGGTGCTTAGGAACCAGAAATAAACTAATAGTCTATTCCTATTTTTTAAACACTTAAAAAGTTAAAATGAAATATACAGGTAGGGAAACAATGGACAGACTGATGAGGCATCCTACAGAATGTGGTGAAATCTCTGCCGGTTATTCATCCAATAGGAATTAACATGCAGAATACATGAAAACATTTAAAAGGGTAAACACCAAAGAACAAACAATCTAATCAATAAATAAATGAATTGGCTGTGCTTCAAATGAACAAATACAGATGGCTAATAAATACATGAAAAAGTATCCAACTTCTCTACTTATGAGAAAAAATGCGTTTTTTTCCCTACATTAAGAGTCCATCTAACCCAGGGAAAATGGCTGCCATAAACAACAACAACAAAAATAACAACAAAATATTTTGGGGGGTGCTTCATACACTGTAGATAGGGATGTAAATTAGTGCATCTGCTGTGGACATCACCATGGAGGGCCTTTACAAACACAAAAGCAGAAATACCATGTGACCCAGTCACATCACTTCTGGCTAGTCACTTGACAGATCTAAAGGAGCATGAACAGAGCCATCAACATGACTTATGTTTATTTCAATTCACAACAGCAACATCAGACCAGTCTAGCTACCTACCAACAGATGACCAGATCAAGAAAATGTGGTATATGGATGTGGCATATGTGTGTGTGTGTGTGTGTGTGTGTGTGTGTGTGTGTGTGTGTGTGTGAGAGAGAGAGAGAGAGAGAGAGACAGAGAGAGAGAGAGACAGAGAGACAGAGAGACAGAGAGACAGAGACAGAGAGACAGAGACAGAGACAGAGAGAGAATGTGTGCAGAAGCCAGAGGATTCCTCAAGCATGGCTCCTCAGGAGTACTGTCTTTTTCTTTTCTTTTCTTTTAGAGCAACAGAGTCTCTCACTGACCTGCCTAGTCAGTGGGTGCTAGTGATCTGTCTGTTTCTATCTCCCTAGTCCTGGGATTATAACCACCACACTTGGTTCTCTACATAGATTCTGAGGATCAAATCCAGGAGGAACTCATGTCAAGTGCTTCACAAACTGAGCTCTCTGGCTTTATAGTGAAATGTTACTTAGCCATCAAGAAAAACCACAATTAGTAGCAATTTTTAAGTAATCCAAAATATGTTTCACTATGGCCTTTTTAAACATTCTTAAATTTTTATCTTTTCCTCCCTCCCTCCCTCCCTCCCTCCCTCCCTCCCTCCCTTTCTCCCCATCTCCCTCTTTCTTTCTCTCCTTCTCTTCTTACTTTCCTCCCTCCAACCCAGTATTGGCCTTCCTCCCCTTTCCTAGTTAAATTTCTATTTTTTCCCATTTTTCCTTCTGAGGATTTGTTTCCTACTATTTCCTCTCTGGATCTCCTTCTCTCTGCCCTCAACAAGGAACCTATTTCTGTGCTGATTCTAGGAGATATAGATATAGATATAGATCTCACAGATAACAGAGAACATGCAACATTTGTTTTGTATGTGTATGTGTGTGTGTGTGTGTATAAATACATAGTTTGAATGAAGTTGTGCCTCCTGTGGTGATAAAGCTCTCCTGCCCCCCTGCCCCCAGAGATATAAACTATTTAACAAAATCCCAGTGCTAGGCTTGGGGAATCTTTCTTTGAGTTGTGTGTCAGGGGAATCCAATGAGCCTCTCAGAATAATACACTGTTATCATTGCCCTTGGTTGCCTCCAAGAAGCTGATGGTAAGAGGGTATTGCTGAAGATCCCACACTTCAGACAGAGGACATAGAAGAGTGGAGCTCGAACTGACCTCCCCGAGGCCCAATTCTCACATCTCAAGATGCCATGAAAGCTGTCAAAAGGACACCAGTCAATTAGTAGTCCTAACCAGCGGCAAACCCTATGCATCACAACAATAACCATCATAGCAAGATATTTCCAAGTGTATAATGGCAACATTTATATTTTAGGAATAATAAGCAGCTGTTTAATTGGATTAAGGCTTGGCTAATAGGAAAAAAAACACCTCATGCCTGGTATTGTAAAATTAGCCAGCCACCTATGGTTCGACTACCATCACTTTTCTAAACCAGCATAATTTATAACCACATTCTAAATATTAATCCTTATACTCACAGGTAAGTGTAACGCTCACCCTTTGTAGTGATTTAAATGAGAAAGACTGTATAGGCTCATGTATGTGAAGGCATGGTCCGTACTTGGTGGTGCTGTTTGGGAAGGATTAGGAGGTGTGGCTTTCTTGGAAGAGGTGTGGCACTGAGGATGGACTTTGAGGTTTTAAAAGCCCATGCCATTGCCAGCTAGCTCTCTTTCTCTGCCTCATGGTTGTTTTCCCCAACACATAAGCTCTCAGCCACTGCTCCAGTGCCATGCCTGCCTGTTACAATGCTCCCCACACTTATGGTCATGGACTTCCCCTCTGAACTGTAAGCAACTTCCCAATTAAATACTTTCCATCATAAATTTCCATGGGCATGGTGCTTTGTGACAGCAGTGGCAAAGTAATTAAGACCCCTTATCAAAGAAGCTTCTTTCTGCAGTATTCAGAGACAATTACAGAAATCCACAACTGCTCAACATGCAGAGAGCAACTGGCCATGGGATTTCAGGTTTCAATTGACAAAACACAGCTCCTGTACCTAAGATTAAGAGAGCATTGCAGAAGAGGTGGCAGAAAGATTGTAAGAGCGAGAAGATCAACACGTCTTTTGTAAGACAATGCCTTCTGGACCCATGAAATCTCAAAATGATGGTTGCCTGGACAAGACTTGGAAAATGGCACCACAAGTTGACATGCTGGTGTGGATAAGTGTTATCTCAGATGACCTCATCCCCAGATGAAGAACTACTGAAAAGGAATGGCTGCTGAAAGAGGCACACAGTAACTAAGGAAAGCACAACCCAGAAAGAATATACACAAAGGGGGACTATTAAGGAATAAGAAGGGTACAGTAGCAGAGGTAGAAGAGGGGAAAATATGGCCAATGGGGGAATAAAGATTATCTTATTTCCTTATATGCACATATTAAAATAAAATACTGAAACGTGTTTTTCTTTTTTAAAAAATCAATTAATTTATTATTTATTTATACAATATTCTGCCCACATGTATGCCAGAAGAGGGCAACAGATCTCATTGTAGATGATTGTGAGCCACCATGTGGTTGCTGGGAATTGAACTCAGGGCCTTTGGAAGAGCAGGCCGTGCTCTTAACCCCTGAGCCACCTTTCCAACCCATTTTTAATTAATATACTCTAATAAAAAAGAAAAATAATAAAGTAAAAAGGGTGATGCCAAGGAAATGTACTCTAGTTAAGAAGAATTCATAAATATTTACTCATAAATGAAAGAGTTAAAAGAAAAAATTTTCTTTGTTCTTATGTTTTTAGCTGTGCCAAAGGAAATACCTCCAAAGAAGTAAATTCCCACTTCAATTTAGGAAATAAAATGACCAGCTGCCAGACTCACATAATGAGTATTGTTCCCGAAGTGATAAACGATTACCTTTCATTGTGGTTTATTTATTGTTGTTATTAGAGATAAGAGAGAAAAAGAAGTGCGTCGGTTACACTTTTGTTGCTGTGATAAAATACCACGCAACCAAAGGCAACTTAAAGAAGAGTTATCTTGGCTTACAGTGCCAGAAACTACATGTCCAAAATGGTGAGAGAAACAGAGAGCTGGGAGATCACATATTAAACTCACACAGGAAGCAGAGGGTGTGAATTGGAAGCAGGATGAGGCCATACACTTTCAAAGCCTGTCCTCTGTGAAGTACTTTCTCCAGGAAAGCGCCCCAAACAATGGTACCATCAACAGGGATGAAGTATTTAAAGACAGGAGCCTGGGGGACATTCTCACTGCAACCACCACAGGAGGGCTGAAGAATGGCTGTAGAAGTCCTTGAGCTGATGGGATCACACAGTAGGTAATAGTTGAAACAAGCTTTTGCTTTGAGGAGGCAAGGCAGCCATCTCTGAATGCCTGAGGGGCTGGAGGGTGGAATGGAGTGTGGTTATTGCTATTTGTATTTTAAAGCATTTCTGTTTTAAAGTGCACAGAAAAACAAACAAACAAACAAACAAACAAACAAACCCACCAGCCAGACATCTCATCTACTAATGAGGTAGTGAGACTATTGCATTTATTGCATTGGAATTATGCTCTTGGCACTTTCACTGTGTATCTTTCCAAAGTTTTCAAATCAATGCTCTTAAAGGCTGTCTCATTTTTTAACACTACAAACTGGAGCTGAGTGAAGAGCCATTAGATCTTCCATTTATTTGCCACACAAATATTTACTTTTTACTTGAGTTTACTTGAGTTTGCTTTGTTTTATTTCTCTCACGACCTCGACTTTGCTTTTTGAAGCTAATTGGCTAATTCACCTCTTCTTTTTATATTCCATTCTTGTATTTATTATGTTTACTGGTGTCAACACGAGACATTTTATCGACTTTGTACCTCTTCCATCTTTTCTCTTGAAGGTATTTTATGACCGAGGCAGCCTTCTCCATAAAGAAGATACTGAAAGTTGTAAAATGCGTACAAAGCCAGCTTTGTTATCAGTTGCTGTACAGAAAGCCATGCTACCCAAGCTTATATCACCTCGTGGCCTTAACATGTGTTTCCTAGTTTTTCCTGCTCCATTCTCCAAGGCCCCTCCTGGAACAGAGAATTGGAAGGAGCCAGAGGGCAACTGAAACACCTTAGGTGATGATGCCCTGTACAGAGGTGAGTAATCATGCGCCCAGGGGAATCTGTTTAGAGGGGGGTCCTTTGCTTCTGTAGATTTCTTTCCAACCCACTCCTACTATGCTGAGTCTTTTTTTTTTTTTTTTTGGTTTGTTTGTTCTATTGAGACAGGGTTTCTCTGTGTAGCCTTGGCTGTCTTAGATTTGTTTTGTAGACCAGGCTGGCCTCGAACTCACAGCAGTCTGCCTGTCTCTGCCTCCCAATGCTGGGATTAAAGGTGTGTGCCACCATCGCCCGGCTCTATGCTGAGATTTAAGAAGATTGTGTGGCCAGCCTAGTTTGCTCTGGAATGCCACTGCAGGGCCATGGCTCTGAGCTTGACCGTGGTCACATCCTCCATTCTGATTTTCCCTCACCACAGCTGACACCAATAGCTGTTACCAGTCTCCTAAATTATCAATGTCCAGCTTTCTTTTCACAATTAAAATGTGTAATAGCCATTTAAAAATAAGGCATATTTTCTTCTAATTTGTGATGCAGAGGAAACTGATGCCAGTGTTTTCTGAAATAACTCATACATTTTTAATCTGCTACTGAAGGCATTTCTATTAAGTGCGCTGTTAGGCATTCCACCTCTTGCTTTTAATAATGTTTTGTGAATATTTCCCCTGTATTATTTAAATCCTCTTTGAGAGGTATTTGGATATATGTATATATGCATGCTCATATACATAATGCTTTCCAGTGTGCCCATCCATAATTTACAATTGCACTTAGCTAGAACACTGTGCAAAATTCTCATTGGATACCACTTTCCCATTTGTGAGAGCAGTAGAGGTTCTGAAAAAAAAAATCATTTCAACTTTTTTCTCCTTAGCTTAGGAATTCTTGATGAAAAGCACTGTCTTCATGCAGTCCTTGAGTATGTAAAGTCTCAGAGGAGTCCAAATCCCAAGATTTTCCTTTGTTCCTCATGGCTTCCATTTTAAAGAGTGGCTGCAAGTGTGCTCATTCACTCTCTACAGTGGAAAGAAACAGGAGCAAAATGCGTCCTGTAACATAGAGCCACAATGGGGACTTTAAGGAATCTTCCTAGCTGTTCCACAGAGCACCTCTATCTCCGTTTTATTGGTCAAAATTCAGCCACGGGGTGGGATGCTGGGAATGGAGTCATCTATTGCTGAATAATAGTCAGATTTGGTTACTTGTGGGCAAAGATAAAGAAAGAGTGACAATCAGAGATGCACTGCTTATATAAGGGCTAAAGGATTGTTTGTGGCATTAGGTACGGTCTGATCCAGCTAAATACCATCAGGACTCTGACTCCACTTTTTAGAGATTCTGTGGTTTTTTTTTTTTTTTCTTCATGGGTCATTTTTATCTCCAGCCTGAGCCTCTTCAAAACAGAAGGGATTTCTGTAGCATATCATGAAATAACATTTTGTACCTCACTGTCCAATAAGGGAGGGAGGCATTCTTTCTAAGACCTCTCACAGAAAAGCAAGAATATTTCTTCCCAGAATCCTTAGCTGGGGCTTGGTATGTCATTGGCTCAAGCTAGATTAATCCCTTGCTGAGTCAAAGATTAGAGCCAACTAGGTAGAATATATTGGTGGATTTGGGTTAAGTTAGGTCATATAGAAGACTGGCAATAGGTTAGTGTCCCGAAAACATGCATTGTCTAGATATAGGAGATATTATTACTGCATAGGAAATGGTGAAATTGCCAGAGATCATTATTCACTGTGGCTCTTGAAGGAATAATCTTTCTTTTTGTACATGATGAGCTTATGTAACTATTTCTTGATTTGTTATTGAGTGACCTTCTGTATATAACCCTCCCTCTTTAGTCACCTTGGCAACTCTAAGCAGCATGGGTATTTGCTCTTCCATTATTAAAGGGCCTAACATCTCTTAGCTTTTATTCTGTGTGATGGGAACATTGCACTCCCTTCTTCCATTCACATTTCCCCCACCTCCACTCTCCATTTATTTGCCAGTTGTACTGTTGTTTTTTTTTATATATAACATTAAGAGTTATGCATTCTGTTCTCAGACACCAGGTAAGGCTTTTCAGATATCCATAAGTTGGATGGTAAAGTTTAAAATTGGGAAATGGCATTTAGAAGGCTATAATATCATAAATATTGTTCCCTGAAAGCACAGATATTTACCTTTCCCTTGCAGATAATCAGACACAAGCCTGTTTGTGCCCTAACATTCTACTACCCCCCTTTTTAAACCTTCACTGTGTATTTGGAGTGTTCTTTAGGTTTCCCAAGGCCTTACACAGCTCTATATTTTCTTTCTCCTAAAGACTTTATTTCCACAGCTATCCAGGCAGAATGGGACCAGCTACTCCTGAGACCAGCGACATCCCTGGATATCTTACATTTCGAGATAGATCTAGGGTTCAGGATGGACTTGAGCTACAGTGCAAATGTAGGGCTTGTGGGCATAGACATGGTAACAAAAGCAAGCCTGCAGTGAAACAAACAGGACCAGGAGAGAGAGGGGAGAGCCTTGATCAGGGATGCTCAACTTTTCAGATTTCAGGATCGGACAAGCCTGAGGAGAGCAGAGGTGGCACCAAGCTTTGCACCATGAACAGGGGTTTCTTCTTTCACCGTTCCCAGCAGATGGCACCCAGTTGGTACTTTAGTACCTACGGTGCTAGACAGTTCCAGACGCAGAGCTCTTAGTCTACCCCCTCTTTGTAATGTCCCAGCTTGTCCTCCTTCTTGTCAAATAGTGGAAGTCCAGCCCGACACTACTGTTTCCAATTGTTTGCGTACTCTCCTAGGAGTCTCAAGCTGTGGGCTGCCCGATGTACTGAATGTAATAAACCATGACTGTTGTTTAGCATAGCTGTTGTTTTTAAGATTGTTTTAATACTGTGCTTTCTCTCAGAAAGACAACCTGAATTCTAATCTTGGACGTAGTCCGAACTCTGGTTCTTTCTACCCACATCATTTCAATATTCAGTTTCTTCATCCTTGTGTGTTTGCTCTTTTAACTTTGTTTTTCTGGGGGGGGGCTGTTTTTAAAATTTTATTTATTTTTATTTACTTATTTATCTTTCATCTATGTATCTATCTATGTATCTATCTATCCATTTATTTGGTTTTTTGAGACAGAGTTTTAGCCTTGGCTGTCCTGAACTCACTTTGTAGACCAGGCTGTCCTTGAACTCACAGAGATCTACCTGTCTCTGCCTCCCGAGTGCTGGGATTACAGGTATGTTCCACCATGCTTGGCATGATCTTTTAACTTTGGATAACTCTATAGTAGTATCTCTCAGAGCTGTTAGGAGACACTTACGGTATATAAAGTGCTCAGGGTAGGAACCAACCAATATATGCTCAGTGAATGTTTGCCAAGCAATCATAAAATGAAGGTGACACTAATGATGGGGTCCAGTTATCACCCATGTTTCCATTATGAATCTTCACACTGTGTCTTGAAATTCTCACCCCAGTACTGTCTCTTCCAGTCAGGTATGAGTAATTTGAGAAGAGGGATCCTATCTTCTTAGGGTCATGTCACCTAACACAAAACACATGCCTCATCACATGCTTCATCCTGTTGCAAATAGGAAGATGCTGGGACTGGGATAACAGCTCATCAAGTATGAGTGCTGCATGATGGCCTGACATCATGAACCTAACACTGATGTAAGGAGCAGAGCATGGCCACGTATGGCCTTGCAAGCCCAGTGTCACTGTGGGGTGGAGGTTTGCTGGGGCTTGCTGGCCATCAGCCAAGGTCCAGGTTTAGCTAGAGATCCTATCTCAATGGAATAGCGTGAAGAATGCTGAGCAGGATATGCCCCATTCTCCTCTGTCTCTGCACACACACACACACACACACACACACACACACACACACACACACACACGAGGGGGATGAGGAGAGGAAAATGTAGAAAATGTATATTTACCAATCATCCAGCTTACTAGTCCAAATATGCCTGTTACACTCGCATGTGCATCTCTGCTCAAACCACCTCCACTGCCAGCAACACTGCTAGAAAATAAATACCTGCTACCCCTCCCTACTGGTGAGGTTGCTGGTGTCTGAGTCAAGGATCTGAAAAGCATGCTCCTACCCTGCATTGCCAAAGACAGCACTGTGCCCGATTCGGAGCCCTATTTCATGACCTGGCCTTGGACAGTCCCAGCCACTGCCTATGTCTATTGTAAGCACTGTTTTGAGCCTTGTTTCACTTTCTTTATACAGATTATATCATCCCAGCGATTCTTTGGGCTCAAAGGCTGTTTTCTGAGTGCACGTCTTTCTTTTCTTCCCTCTTCAGGTCCTTATTTCGTTTTTGTAGGACATAAACCCTGCATGGTTTATGGTTCTCACCCAAAGCTGCATTTGTTCCATTAAACATACTACTTAAGGTCTATCCCAAATACTCTTGCCCATGTTACAGTTCTGTTTGCTGTGCATTGAATGTGTCATTATTATTTACACAATTGTGATTTTTGAATTTGTAGAAGCTAATGGAATTATATATCAAAACAATGAGGTTACTAGATATAAATGAAAAAAAAAAAAAACCCCATTAATCGTCAGTTTGGTTAAGGGTTTTGTTCACTACGTCATACTCATGATGCCTGTCTCCATGCTTTGGCTGTTAGTCCCAAATGAGTAAATAGTCATTTATTTGATTTTTATTGGTAATAAAACAGGAATCAGTTAACTGCCCCTTCAAACAAAAATAGTTAAGCCCAAACAACACCAGGAAGACTAGAGGACAAAGGACACAACAGAAGGGGCTGGGTGTCCTTATCTTACCTGTGATAACTGCTCAGCTACTCTTTATTGACTCAATCCTCTTGTTCAGGGGACTCGGGCTTTTCGGCACCCACACGTGGCTGGGTTAACACAAAGTGCCGGCCATACACATTATCTTGGTTTGATTAGGTCTTGTGCTTCGTTTGATTCTGCTTATTTCTTTTGGAATAGACTGGTTCTGGGAAGCTGTTTGCTGGCTGGAGACAGCCCATAGCTTTTGTCTACCTCTGTCTTCTCGTGTATGCCCTCTCCCTCACTTGCAGACCCACGGCATCGTGGCATCTGAACTACTTGTTAGACTTGCAACCCTTCTGCATCTGACTCTACTTCCTCCCAAGCCTCAGCCTTTCATAAGCATTCTAGAGTAGTGCTTCTCAACCTTCCTAATGCTGCGGCCCTTTAATATAGTTCCTCGTGCTATGGTGACCCCCCCCATCATAAAATTATTTCATTGTTACTTCATAACAGTAACTTTGCTACTGCTTTGAGTTGTAATGTTATCTCGGTTAGGGTTTCTACTGTTGTGATAAAACACCATGGCCAAAGGCAATCTGGGGAGAAAAGGGCTTATTTGGCTTATACTTCCATATTGCTCTTTATTATTGAAGGAAGTCTGGACAGGAACTCAAAACAGGCCCGAATCCTGGAGGCAGGAGCTGCTACAGAAGCCATGGAGAGGTGCTGCTTACTGGCTTGCTTCCCATGGCCTGCTCAGTCCCCTTTCTTATAAAACTCAGGACTACCACCCAGGGATGGCACCACCCACCATGAGCTGGGCACTCCCCCATTGACCACTAATTGAGGAAATGCCTTACAGTTACAACTTATGGAGGCATTTTCTCAACAGCGGCGCCTTCCTCTCTGATGGCTCTAGTTTTTGTCAAGTTGACACAAAACCACAAAAACAAATGTAAATATTGAAGATGCAGGGTATCTTATATATGACCCTCCAGAGGGGTCATGACCCATAGGTTGAGAACTGCTGTTCTAGAGGAAAAAGGGAAAGAACATTGTGACATTGACACAGAGAAGATTGCTTGAAATGCAGAACAATTTGGGTGGTACAAAGCAGGTGGGTATCTGGTCTACCTTGATTACTGGTAATCAAAGGTAAGACATCGGTGTGACACTGCAAGAGACAAGTATTGTATAAATTATCCGTCACAACAACAAAATGCTTGATGGTTTAGGATGTGTGGCCACCTCACAATTCTTTGCATTACAAATTTGATACAGCTTTTCCTGTGTTAATATCAAGGTTTCTACAGGGCTGCAATCCTTTCTGGATTGGGGGTGGGGTTAGGGGTGGGAGCAGAGGGACTTAGGCCTGTCTTCAACTTCCAAAATCTGTCTGTCTTCTTTGATATATTCATCTTCCAAGCCAGTTACACATGGTCCTACAGTCTTGAGGGAAGGCGGTAGGCCGGTAGGAAGCCCAACGAGACTCTTTGGTGAATGTGTTGACTAATTTAAACCTTTCAGACAAGTGTGGGGGCTGTGGTTCCTGTAAACCCAGCACTATAAAGGCTAAACAGGGAGACCCCAAGTTCTAGCCTGAACCCTGGCTCAAAACTAAGCAAACTGTTCACTAACAGGACAAAACAACTGGGGACTAGCCTAGGATGTGCGAGGCCTTAGGTTCAGTCTTCAATACCGAAAAAAACCGTCCAGCTCAGTGCTTGCTCACTTGACTTGGTTCCCGCACAACTGTAGGTTAATCATTTCTAAGACAGTCTTGGAAGATTTCTTTGCTCAGAGAAGTTAATCACTGCCCACAGCTCCTCTGTTGGGTAGGTTTCCAGGCAGCCTTGGTGGTGCTTGAAGATGAATTCTTCACCCCATGGTCTCTTTGTCCCCTCCCTCTTTCAAGCAATAAAAGCTTGGCTTTCTCCAAACTGTCCTAGCTCATTTAACACATGCATTGTTTCATCCTTGTAACTGGATGCTTTGATCAGATGTGTTGACAAGAGATGGAATTTTCTCTGTCATAGGCCCTCACAGAGAGCCCTAAGTGGTACCCACACCTGGACTTTTGGACTACTCTCAGTTTGCACTGAGTGTGAGAGCTTCCAGTGTGAGAGCACTGAGACTGGTGGCTTCAGTCTAGTCACACGGTCAAGGTCACAGGTGGTCAGAACTGGAAGAACTCGCTAAGTTAACCTCTGACAGGAAGGCAAGGATTGAACTAACAAGAATAGGGCTGATCCCTTAGGGAGCCTCAGACAACAGACTGCACTAACTCTGAAGAATTTGTGATCCAGTTCTCAAAGTGTCTGGAATTCTCTTGCTCTGGGCCAGGCCGAGTCAGGCATGAGAAGAAGGAAGTAGGCTGCACAGAGGGAGGATTGCTTCTGGCACGGGCACCTCAGAGTTTATTGTCTCTGAATAGAGGAAGTGGGTACTCAAGAGGTGAACAGATTTGCCCAAGGTCACCAAGGAGTCTGCAGAGAGGCCAGGGTTTGCTCCCTGTCCCCAGCGAATGGGTACGGTTCTGGTCAGCGAGAGAATATGCTGGCCAGCCCAGAGGTGTGAGATCAGTGCACCCTCTGTGCCCACTCCCTTGGGTGCCCCTCAGCACAGGTGGCGCTCAGCGTGCCCTGTGGGGGCGGCAGCGAGCCAGACCTCAGGGACTCCCAAGCTGGGGGCTGTGGAGCCCGCTGAGCCCAGCTTGGTTAGGAGGAGAATGATGCTCTGCGTGTCCAGGTGAGCCCAGGCTGGGGTCTCCAGCCGGAGCTGGTGCCAGGTGCCTGCCTTCTCGCCTTTTTCTCAGCGCGGGGGCTGGAGCCCGCATTAAGGGGGCGGCGGCAAGGGCGCAGGCAGTGGCGGGGAGCGCTGCTCAGTGCAGCAGCGGGCGGGCCGGCAGAAGCAGGGCTCTGCGCTAAAGGTGGCCGCAGCGATCTGCCAGGGCTCTGCTCTCCCTAGCCTTCCGCAGCCGCGTGGTGTGGTGTTCGGAGTGCTCCAAGAGATCAGAACCCCAGGAGCCCACGTGTGCAGGTGGGGATGCCGAGAGGGGGCGGGGCGGGATGCCCTGGTTGGGGGGGGGGGCTTCAGGGTTCTGTACTTCCGACACCCACCAGCCTTTGTCGCAGGGATGGGCTCTGTGTTAGTGTGGGTGGGTGGACTGTCTGTCTGGGTAGGACCTGTCTGCAGCAGCGTGGGACCACTGAAGGTTGAACGGCTGCCCTGCACTTGTGTAGGTAAGTAGTTGTGAAACAACATGTGTGTTCACTGACTGTATGAGGTTGTGTGTGAAAAGGAGAGGGGGAGAGGAGAGGAGGAGTGGGAGAGGGAGGAGAGGAGGGGAGAAGAGAGGGAGGGAGGGGGCAGTCTGTGTATCTATCCTTATTGGTGGCTAATTTGATGTATGATGTCTCGGTAGACTGTGGATGATCGTGAATGTGTGACTGAGTATGCCCTCTGTGTGTAATGTGTAACGAGATACTTCCGTGTTGTGTGTATAAGCATCAGGCATGTGTGTAGTGAGTGGCATGACTGTGGATCTTCTGTGCTGCATGATGTGTCAGTCACTGGCAGTACTAGGGACCATCCTGCCATTGCCTTTCGTAGAATCCAATCTCAGTTTAAGATGTTTCTTGTGCAGGCTTGCACCTTGTGTGTGGCACACTGCTGGCGGCTTCTGAAAGAAGTGGCTGTTGATTCAGGCGAATCCTAATTGGCGAAGGTGAAGAAGTCATGGCAAGTTCTTGGCTTCTTAGAGTTCAATATTAGTAAAAAGAAATCTTGGCGATTTCCCATTGAACCCATGGGGTGGGGGGAGTCCAAAGTGTGTCTTAAGGAATAAATTTGACATGAAGTGCATTTCAGTGAGGCGACACTGGTGCAAACTTGCTCTCTTGGCCTTCTTATTGCTGGGGTGGAATTCTTTGGGTCATGAAGCTGTCGGTGGCCCTGACTCAGGCAGTTCAGTATCAGTGACCAAGGGAGGAGAGGTTGCTAGTTGTTACTTGTGAGCACAGCTAGGGAAGGAAAACATTGGTGACGGATGTGCAGCCTGAGAAACAAGGAAGGAGTCAGGAAAAGGACAAGACCCACAGAGTCCTGACAAGCAGTTTCCATCTAGGAAATATCTTCATATAGGGGAGGAAATTCAGAAAATAACCAGATGTTCCAGCATTCCAGAGTCATTTTTAAATGTTGCACTTATTTTCTCTGTGCATCTTATTCTAATCTCCCCATTGTGTTTGCATCATTTCCTCTTCTGGGGAATATCCTTGTTTTATTTATTTTTATGTGCTAGAGTCACAGTTGGTATTTAAACTCTGGGACTAGAGTGAAGTTGCCAGGAGCACCAGGGAGCCTTTAATCCATCCAGGAGCAATTAGGGGTGCCAGAACCCCAGAACAATATCACCTCCAGTTTACCCTAAGGTTTCCAGGTTTCACTTCTAATGTGATTGATTCCTCAGGCCAACAAACCCAATGTGTTTTCTCTGTCTTCTGGACTCACCACCATCAATCACCCATTCTGCTCATCCTCCCACTTTCCCACAGTCACTGACTGAAGGGCAGCACCTGGAGCTGTCATAAGCAACATACCACCCCAGCCTGTACCCTGGGTTCCCCATGTTGCTGACGCATCATCCCCCAAGTCATCTATGACGTCACCCTTCAGTTATCTCCCTTCATCAGGAGCTGCCAAAGCTTAATCAATCGGCAGTTTGTCTGATTTCCCGGATCCAATTTTTTTTCCCTTTTCTTATTCTCACCAATGCCACCTTTATCAGGTGACGCCCATAGTTAAGGAATTTCCAAAGCAGACTCATGGTATGACTACGGGGGTGGGGGCGGTGAGGGGGTGAGGAGAACAAACTCAAGAAAGGAGAGATCCTTGTGATCACCTGTGTCCAACTAAAAAACTCTGTCAGTTCTTAATGAGTGTCATAGGCTGTGACTTAGCTCAGGTCTCCGCCTCCCTCAGTCTTAGTTTCTTCACTTGAAAAAGTAGAAACAAAAGATCTCAACTAGGGTCTTGATGCTACATCATTTTGAGGGATTCTCTTCTGCACCGAAAACACTGTGATGGCCACTGTTTTTTTTTTTTTTTTTTTTTTTTTTTTTTGTAGCAATAATAATTTTAACTAGTGTCTCATGTGAACCTTTAAAAATTTAGTAACCTTTGAAAAAAATCTTGTTTGATTTTGGGGGAAAGATGTGGGTAAAGAGGAGAAGTGAGATGTACTATTGACTTAAGTTTGATGTTGAGGGTTAACTTCAAACAACATGTAATAATGTTTGAGGCGTTTTAAAGGTCACTCAGTTTTCATCTTCGTGAGGTGCCAGAGTTTGCCTTATTAAGATAATGTCATGTTACGTTATAATTCATGTTTTCTCAGGCCTCAACGGCACTGGCATTTGGGATAGATGATTCTTGTTGTCCTGTGCATTGTAGCATATTTAACAACATCCCTAGCATCCATTAATAGCACCCCCACATTACAACAACTAAAACTACTCCCAAGCACTGCTCACTGTGCCAGTGGGGGCAGGGACAGTTGTCTCACACTCTAGTTGAGAATCACCGCTACCACACCTTGTCATCTTGTAGCCTTATACAGCCACATGCCACAACCAAACACTAGCTATGTTGCTAACTGTCATCCTATCCTGTTTCATGTTAGCCACCCTCAGATAACCTCCTTTATTCGTTCTGGGTTTTCTCTGCCTGCAAGTACTCAAGATGTGCTGAAGGCCAAGAAGCATTTCAGAGGCTACTCAAGATGTTCTAAAGGCCAAGAAACATTAATAGTCTTAATAACTCACATTAACCCAGCCCTTGATATGTACCAGGCACAGTTGTAAATGCTTTTTGTGGATAGTCGCATTTAATCTTCATTAAGAATCCTAGGAGAGAGAGAGAGAGAGAGAGAGAGAGAGAGAGAGAGAGAGAGAGAGAGAGAGAGAGAGAACTATTGCCTTCATTTTAGAAATACAGGACTCAAGCTTATAGAGGTAAAATAGCATGTTTGGTTCCCTCAGCTATTGGGTGTTGGAGCTGGCACTAGCTGGTGTAATGTGTTGCTGCAGCTCTGTGTTGGGACCTTCACACCGTACTGCCTTGCGTGAATGAGATTCAGTGTTACAGGCTAGATAAGAGAAGCTAAAAGATTCCTTAGCCTAGTTGTAGGACCAAGTCTGCCTCTAAGAAGGACTCTAAAGACTCTAGGTTATAAATTGTGTTCAGTTGTCGTATGTGATCCTTCATTAAAAAAAAAAAAACCTTCTCTTATTCAGAATTAGCTCAAAGGTATGTGTATAGTGAGAGGGTGGTATCTAGGTGGGGTCATGGAAGAGACAGTGTGAAGGGAAATGGAAGGAGGTGAAGGGACCAAATAGTGCACAACGTTTTTGGTTTTGTTTGTTTGTTTGTTTCTATTAATTCTACCTCACTGTCAGTCTTTGTCATCAAAGTTAAAGTTCCTGTGTTTTCAACTCTCTCCTTAGTCTTTCGAGCCTGCTCTTTGAGCACCTTATTCTGCGTGCTATTGACTTCTTACTGTTGAAGCAGAGATAAAATAAAATGTAAATGTCTCTTCAACAGGGTAGTTGATAGGCCTGGCCTGCAATAGTGTCAGAGTAAGGGTGACGCTGATAGCCTTGGGATTCCAAGGCTGACTAAGAAGGCTGCCTGCTGGACCCACAGACTCACAAGCTCTGGCTCTGTACATCCGTGGTTTGGTTGAGTGAGTGGCCTTCAGTCTTTGATGAGCAACAAAATAATCTACTGGGCTGGCTAGAGCCATGGCTTCTGATATGTTTCTGGGTTAGCGTAGGAGAATTTCACTCTTAATGGAGCAACATGTTGTATCTGCTTCACTGGAAACCACAATTGGGGCTAAGCCTTAGATAACTTTTTAAAAACCCTAACACATCCTTTTATTGAGAAGATGATATTTTAAAAATAACTAAGCATGGCATTAATGAGAAGGAATTGGTGGAGCAAAATCCAAAAACAATAAGAGCAATGAACTCACATCTCTCATTAAACAATTGCCTCAGATCTTTCCATGTCCTGGTCTACACCTACCTCTACCTCAATTTGGATGATAAGATACCCCAATATTTACAGGATAATCCAGCCCCAAAGTCCTTTACTACATTGCATGATGCCAAGTATATCTAGCTTTTGGTTTTTTGTGCAGTTGCATTGTATTTACTTTTCTTTCAGATCTACATTAGAATGATGGAGAAAATCAGTGGAAATCAACACATTTAGGTATAACTGATAAAAATCTTAAATACAGATCAGAAAGCTTCTTTAACAATTGAAACATAAACTCAGTCAAGCCCTCCATTCCTTCTGAGTCCCAACATCTGTTTTTGGTTCTGCATGATCACGTCCAAACTATGGACCCTTAAGAACGTCTTCAGAAATATCTTTTAAGAAAGATTTATTTGCCAGATATAGTGGCACACACCTTTAATCCTAGTAATGGGGAGGCAGAAGAAGGTGCGTATCTCTGTGAGTTTGAGACCACCCTGGTCTACAGAGTGGGTTCCAGGACAGCGAGAACTGCATAAATAAAACTCTGTCTTAGCCTCCACCACCACACCCACCACCACCACCACCAATGATCTATTTACTTTAATTTTACTTGTATGAGTGCTTGCCTGAATGTATATATGTGTGCCCTGTGCATACCTAATGCCTGACAGACCAGAAGAGGGTACTGGATTCCATGACACAGGAGTTACAGAAGGTTGTAAGCAATTATGTGGTTCCTGGAAACCAAACCTGGGTCCCCTGCAAGAACAGTAGACACTGCTTTTTTCCTACTTGCCAAGTAGCTGTATCTCAAGTAGATGAACTCAAGGCCAGCACTGAGGTCAACGAGGTCACAAGCACCAACTCCCACTGCTCTGATCCTATACACAACTCACCTCTCCAATAAGTAGTCTCCCTGACTCCTTTCATACAGCTCAGGTTAGTGCAGATGCTTTCACAGAACTAATAAATGTGGTTTTCCCAATGTTTCAAATTTCCTATGAAAAAGACAGGCTAGGAAATTACTATTATAGATAATTCTTTACTGTGTTCCAAGAATTCTTGTGTGTGTGTGTGTGTGTGTGTGTGTGTGTGTGTGTGTGTGTGTGTGTGTCAATTTGAAATAGTACATCTGGAAGACAGATGGGCTGAATACCCTAAGGACACCTGACAGCTGGAGACCAGGGGCTTACATGAACAAAGCAAGGAAGTCAATCTGATAGGATGCTAAGAACTCCTTGGCTGGGGTATGATTTAAAATATATTCTTTCACATACTTGTAGATGCCAAGGGGGCAGGGAGCTTTTGAAGATGTCTTCATGCACTAAGTAAAACTAAGCTGGGAAAGTTCAACTTGGGACTCGCTAAGACAGGCATCCCTTTGTGGGATGGCTCAGCAGGTAAAGAGCTGGACTTTAGAGCCGCTTTCCTGTGTCACCTTGAACAGCATCCGTTTTGTTATGTCTCAGTTTATCTGTCTGTGAGATGAGGATAACTGTAGCTCTGCCCCATAGTGTCATGTGAAGACAAAAATGGGATGATGCATAAAAGAGTTTGGTCGTAGGCCCACTTAAGATGGTTCTTTATTGAGTTAAACGGGCTTCTGTAAAATCTATTGGTACAGTTTCATTTTTCCCATTTTTGGGGGGGGGGCAGGGCAGATGTTTTTGGGAGGAGAGTGTAGACATAAGCATTTTAGAGGTGACATTTTATCAAGGAAACATTGGGATTCTGCTCAAGCATTTTCAGGTAAGAACGTGTCAGTAGCTTCTGTCCACTGAGATTGCATTGGCAAAGCTAATTGGATAGGATGATTTGCATATTATATCTGAAATATAGAATTCTGCACAAGCTATTTCCTAGCCCAAGAGTTTCCGAAGCCGTGGAAGAAGGAGATATGCTTCAGAGACCTTGTTCTTGGCATGTTCAGCAAATCCTGGAAACTAGGACTCTTATTCATTGGGCTGTGTAAACAGAGAAACACTATGGAGGAGGTTCACAGAAGGGGTCCTTACCTGAATGGATGCTCTCTATCCGTGTAGCCTTTCCAGAACTGCCCCCACAGTTCATCCGCACAGAACAACCACCAGGGTATTTGATAATTGGAGATTCCTAGCTTTTCTGGACCTGCAATTTTGGAAGAGGTTTTGAGATTCATCTACACTTGAGAACCACCAGCTTCAAAGCCTGAATTTAGGTTTAATGAAAACTTTGGCTTCAGTTGCTCCGAGTTTCAGGTATCTGAGATTAAAGGTGAAAGATTCATGAAGCGTTGTCATGCTCAGCTTCCTTGTGGGCAACAGGGATGGCTTCTGTACTCACATCTCAGAGTAGGAGACACACGTCATCAGGTGCATCGCTTCCATTTTGAAGACTCGCCACAGGAAATAATTCCTCAGTGACTGACTGCACCTTGTTAGGAAGTGGGCTAACATTACAGAATTCACTGGGAACCTAGTGTAGAAGTGTATATATTTGCATTAATCATGAAAGGTTGATGTTACACATGCTGCCACGCCATGGGTGACACCATCAGGGTAGGGAGAGTTAAGTAATTTGCCAAGGTCATCCTAGCAGTTGTGAGGACTAGAAGAGATTTCAGGGCTGTAGCTTGAATTTTGGGTTGGCAAAGTCTCTGGGTCGTTTTCTGTGTGGCCTACAAGCTAAGAGCCATTTTACATTTCAAATTGTTAGGAATATATCAAGTGAAAATTTTATAAAATTCAGATTTCCATGTCAATTTGTTGGAACACAGTCATACAATTGTATTTCTATAATGTCTGTGGCTGCTCTCAGACAACCTGCGTAGTTTGTTACTTAGGGGGATGCCTTTATACTCTGAAAAGCCCAAAACACCTAAGTAGCCCTTTATAGAAGGGCACAGTATGTTGCCTCTGCTGCTTTAAAAAAACTACGCCCATGCACCCCAAATTCCAGTCAGCTGAATTCCATCCCTTTGTGAATCTTGCCAACATTCATACCATCTGGAACATTATCTGCATAGCATTTTCCGTTAGGTTAATTAATTTTCCTTAAATGAATTTATCTTTAAAACTATGTAAAAATAAAAACTGTAAGTGTAAGTCAATAGCACTTTCAAGAAATAGAAGACACCATAAGAAGAGTGCACACACAGTGTGGGAGAACACAGCTAGATAGTAGGCAATGCCTACAGTTCTTCCTATATTCCTCCTGATGTCTTCACTGTTTTCCCATAGACTGCCTTGACTTTCAGCGCCATATCTGCATTGTTTGTGGAGATTCCTCCTAGAGGTGCCTGGCAATCCCCATGATCCTCTGTGACCAGCCTTAAGCAACAAATTACAGGTTTGGGAGTCCTGATGCCCCAGTTACCGCCCACTCCTGAAATAGCAGGAAGATTTTCAAAGATAAATCAGCACACATCTGAGTCCTTCTCCTCAACATAAACAACAGTGTTTAAAATAGAAAATGAGGGACTCAGGAGATGGCTTTGTGGTTCAGAGAGTCTGCCGCTCTTATAGAGGATCCAAGTGTGATTGTCAGCACCACCTACACAGGTGGTTTACAACTCCAGCTCCCGGGGATCAAATACTCCTCTCTGGACTCTGAGATCACCTGTATTCCATCTGCATACACACACACACACACACACACACACACACACACACACACACACACA
>OU015744.1:25337784-25343808 GCA_907169655.1 Acomys percivali | reverse complement strand
AAAAAAATCACTTTTAAGAATCTCATTTTATGTTCATATTTTCAGGGCTGACAATTTGGTATTGGGTAACCAACCGATATGCTCTTTCCCAGGGAAGACTATTCCACCCCCGCCCCTCAGCATTCCGTAGTTGCCTGTAGTTCTTTGTCTAGGGCTGAAGCCTTGTGAGCCCCTGTCACCTCCACATTAGCTTTTCCATTGGTGTCATCCTTGTTCGGGTCCTGCTTAGGCTGAAATACTGGGTAGACCTCTGCGGTGGAGCTTCGGGCATTCTAGGGGGCACAATCTTACAGCAAACGTCCTGTTCCTATGGGCTCCTGCAATCCATCTATCCCCTGTTTTGCAATGATTCCCCAAGCTTTAGAAGCGTGCGCTCGTGTGCACACACACACACACACACACACACACACACACACACACACACATACACACACACACACACACACACACACACACACCACCCCAATTGAAAAGGTGACGATGAATTTAAAAGAGAACAAGAAGACAGGGGTATGTGAAAGGGTTTGGAGGGAGATAAGAGAAGGGAAAAATGTAATTATCTCAAAAAATATTTTAAAGAAGAAGAGTCTTTATTTAATTGTTGCTGGGACGCTGATGCTGCTAAGTAAGACTGGGAAGTTAAAAAGTTACTTAAACTATCTTATTTAGTAAAAAAAAAAAAAAAAAAACCTAAGCACTTGGTCATATTTTTAAAATTATTCTGTAATTCATATTTGATTAATTTTGACCTGCTTTTACCCAACTATGTTACCCTGATGAGATTTTACTCTGTGGGGGAAAATAGTAACCTTTTTAGACAAGCTTAATTTAGCTGCATTTCCCCCTCCTAAAATTGCATAACCTTAACTCTGCTATTCGCTTTCTGCTCTTCCTATCTCTGCTGTAGCTATGTCTCATCATTTCGCTTCTGAAAACCATCTGACTGTGTTGAGTACATCCCTCTCTATTCCCAGTTTCTTTAGCAGTCTGATGACTGGCCATCTCTCCTCTAGGGCTAACCTCCTTCTCCTTCTCAATGTGAGCTCATTTGTCACCAACTGACTTCCCAGAGCTCTGTGTAAGCTCTCACCACCAGTTGTAATTGTCAAAATTGTTTGTAATTATTTACTTAACATGTGCACTTCCTCTGGTGAACTTTATGTGCCCAGTAGTAAGCACACTGCCTGGCATCCTGTGGCCACTAGTAAGCATACTGCCTATCATGTTAGGATGCTGGAGGACCTTAGCTAAGATTGAACAGGCTTTTATTTCACCTCTGAGGCAATGTCTCACTATCAAAAACCCCATGAGAGAAGTGTTTCTTCCCAAGGGCCATTAAAGACGGCACTGACTCCCACCACCATGCACACATACTGAATCTCAATTGCAGCCATAGATTATGAATCTTAAGATGTGGAAGAATGAATTGAACACGAGGTCTTTGGCTGAAACTGAGATGTCTCTGCTATAGAATTATTTAGTGGCATGGGACTTCTGGTGACAAAGTCACTGTATTCCTTGTTTCTAACCCCTTGTGGGGTTGATTCCTTCGCTTAGGCTGCCCCCCTCACCTTTACTTCTGCCACTACTGACAGGAACTGAGCACATGATAGATCGTGATCTGTGTTAATCTTTCACAAGTATTTTCTTCATGATTCCATATGACAACTTTCTGAAGAGAGATGCTCTTATTTACATTTTATGGGGCCATACAAAATTACTAGGTCTGAATACGGAGCTCAGACCCTAAGCTACTATGATGCAACATACCGCTATTGTATTTTTAGATACTTGCATTATTCCAACAAGCCCTGAAACCACTGTTACTTGTTTTGCTCCAACAATTGCTACTACTACTATAACCACTTGTCTTATTGTGTCTTGTTCTCTCCTGTCATGACCGTGAGTTGTTAAGTCTTACTTTGTTCTTGGTATTGCTCTAAGTGAAACCCTCACAGACAGTATTTTGTTTTTTCTTGGCCTAGCAATGCAAATAGCCCAATTTGAGAAAGAATGCCTATGATATACAAACCTGACACGGTTAAGGGGAAGGCTTTTTATTGTAGATATGAGCGAGAACAGCCTGCGGCCATCTGGAAGAGTCCAGAGAAGAGGGAGAAATCAGTACACTGAACATAGCCAGAAGTTTGGACCTGGCTGTCATAGAAGCAGGGCGGGAGGGGGAGGCACAGACAAGAGCAGAGGGGGTAGGGGAGGGAGACAGTGAGAGGAAGTCAAAAGGCATGAGCATAGGCAAATTGGCAGGTTTAGAAGGAAAAGGAGTAGCTGGGGAAGAGAAATCTGTGAGTTAGGCAGAGGTGAGAAGAGCTGGTATGGAGTTTGAAGTGTGTGAAAGGTACTTAGGACGCTGAGGGAGCCTAGAAAGCTAGCAAGCATCCACAGTGTTATGCTAATAAACAGCACAGTTTGTAACCGATGTAATAATGACTCAGAGACATGTTCACTTATGAGTGATTAGGCCTTAAGGTAGGCTTGTTCCCACCTAGCTCCTAACTCAATTATCCCGGGTATACTAATCTAAATTCTGCCTGGTGGCTAGTTAGTTACCTCTCCTCAGGCTCATACTTAGAACTTCCACTGTGCCTGGCGGGTCAATCTCCAGAGCCTCTTTCCCAAGCCTTGCTTCTGCAGTTGCAAGCTCTTCTAGCAGGTTGTGCCAGTTGCTGGCTCCGCCCCCTTGGGTCAGTCCCTTTTCTCCCGGCAACTGCGGCCTTTTCCTGAGCAGACCCAAGCTGAGTTGCACTGCTCAGTCCTTTCTGAGCCTTGGAATGTTCCTGAGGCTTCTGTAGAGGAGCCACCCCCTCCAGTAGGCTTTCCTGCTTCCATCCAGCAGCTGACTTATGGGTCTAGAGGATCCACCTTCGGAATTTGGCCTCTCTGGTTTCCTTGGCTTATGTGACCACCGGACTTCAACTGTTCCACCCACAGAGCAGTGTGCTAGGAAGCCATGTCTGTTCCCTGCCGGTCCACCCAGGAATTTTTTTCTAATACTTAAAGCTTGGATTCTGTGTCAAACATGAAACACCAGGGACTTTCTTTGGGAGCTGGCAGTCCCAAAGAAAATCCTGTTGCAGATTCTAGCCATTGTCCCTTCTGATTTTTGGTATTTGGGGAAATGCAATTTCCTTTGGACCCAACACATCTCAGATAGGAGAAATAGTGGCCTCTGTGACTCAAGACCTCCTGAGGAGACTAGCCCCTTAAATACCTTGTTTCTCTTTGATTCATTTCCAGAAATCCTCCCTCAGTTTTGATCAGAAGTCTTGTTAGGTCTCAAACTCAGGACAAATGGCTAACTGAGGTGCCTATTATATTAAAGCTGACACTGGCCACCAGATTTTCCCAGCAGCCTTCAATCCCTACCTACTACAGAGTCCTCCTGGATGGCATAGGCCACTACCTACACTGAACTCTACAGCCCAGGAGCTGGGCTACCATTCCCCCAGCTGCTTTTCCTTATATAATTCAGCCATTTTGTCTATATGATCTTTTTTGTCCTTTTTGGTCTCTTGACCGGTCTCTTGGCCTAGGCTGCCCCTCTTGGCCAGAGGCTCCTTACTTCCTCTCCCTCACCCTCTCTTCTCACATGATTGTGGCTCAGTCTGGCCATATGCAATGGGGACCCTCCCAATGTCTCTCAGTCTTCCAGCTGCTCTCTCTTCTGTCTTCTTTTGGCATCCTCTGAGATGCCTGCATTTAGCCATGGATCTAGACTGCTAGTAGGAACACCCATAAAGAGACCAGTCACCTCCATATATTGAAATTCCCATTGCAGGGTCTTTTAAAGTAGCTACCCTGATCAGACTTGAGAATCTCAGTTTGTTGTGTTTTTGTTTTTGTTTTATTAAATTTAGTATGCCCAGATAATTGGATGAATTTGGATTTAATGATCAACTAAATCTAGATTAATTGACATCTTAGTGAAACAAAGCAACAATAACAAGATTGTGTCAAGTTATGCATTGTCTCATTGGCCACGCTTTATTTTGTAGACTAAGGTCTCTGATTCTTTACCCCTCTGCTCTTTTTTTTTTTTCTGTGATGTTCTTAAAGAGCCTAGGTCTTGTTTGGGCATGGTGGTGAAATCCTTTAACGCCAGCACTTGGGAGGCAGAGGCAGTGAGATCTCTGTGAGTTTCAGGCCAGCCAGGGATGCACAGTAAAGACCCTGTCTCAAAACAACAACCAAAAAGCCCCCTAAGTGGTGTTTGTTCTGGTGCTGCCTTTGTCTCCTCACGCAGTGGGCGCTGTCTGTGTCCCTGAACAAGTGTCAGTCACTAGGTTTCCGTAGGGGCAGGCTGGATCTAAGACCAGCTCAAGGGTTTCCAGGATGGCTCAACAGGATAAACGTGCTCCTTGTGCAGTCCTGATGGCCTGAGTTCAGTTCTTAGATCCCGTCATCAAAGGAGGGAACTGATTTCCTGAAAATTGTTCTCTGTCTTTCACATAGGCATACACATTCCAACACTCTCTCACACATAAATGCACATGATAATAATACTTTTTTTTTTTTTTAAGAGAAGCTCAAACGGCCAATTCTTATGTAACTAAAAGCCTTCCATACACAAAAAGCCGGAGTCATCTCATTCCCAGAATGCTTCTGAAATGGACAGCTGGTTTAAGAATGACTGATGCCTCCTGCCCTGTGTCCTTTTCTTACTCCCTGCCGTCTTCCTCTTCTCCTCTGGCATTGTGTTTCTGCCATTTTGTACCCCACTTGCCTGTTTCCCTATGGTTTGCTGTCTCTTGCTTTTCCTTACCCAACATTCCTTCTTTCACTTACATCGGGGATCCACATTTTTCTCATTTTTCTTCTTCTCTTTAAACTTATTTCTCTCCTAACCCCAACTTACTGGCAAACATGCTATTTTGCTTTGCAAACACATTTTTAGGGATAGTTGAATACTACAAGAATTAACAATCTATAAATCTCTGACTGTGGCTTAAAAAGAAGCATAAACTAACAGTTTAGTGAGTAATAAACCCCCATGCTAATAATTTAATTTATGTCTTTGGTAGCTCAAAGTTTACAATGTTTGTGTAAATGCACCGTTGTCTAATTCTACAATGTCCAGCAAAATAGGAAAGTGTCTCTTTGTTTTACTTATGTTTTGCTGTCTTTTACATGAAAAGTCACACAGAACTAAGATTAGACTACAGACAGTCTGATTTTTGGTCCAGTCTTCTCATTGTACATATGTCACTAGATGAACAGAGGGTATCATTAGTATCAGCGTGATGATGGAGGTGTCATGAGATGTGCACTCTAGTTAGAGAGACATCCTAGCTTGATGGTGTTTATTCTAGGTAGGGAATCTATGCAAAGCCTAATGCAGCTTGTTAAAAAGTCACTGAGATCTGAGGTTAATTTCTTCCTTAGAATCACATTGGTTAGGGGGAAAGGCTACAGCATAACAAAGTGCTATTATATATAATAGACAGTTAATATTAGCCAGGTCAAAAAATGATAATATTCACCACATCAAAGGGTAATTTGCAAGGTGAGAAATTTAAATTATAGATATATTTCTTAGTTTATTTTTTTTAAGGAACTCTTCAGAATTTCTGACTTGTCTACAGTTCTTAGATTGGGAGGATTGATTCCTGAAGCCACTGGGGTCGGGAGAAATTGTTATAAGAGGAAGTAAGAAATCTAGTGAACATTTGGATCCTAGAAGCTGGAATGCAAATTGGCATCTAGGTCTTGGGATCCACACAGAAACTAAGAGCCTAGAGCTGGGATACAGTCCAGAGGAGCAGCAAGGATGCCTTGATGGTGAATGCTGCAACAATTCAGCACGAAGCAGTCAATTGACCTTTGAATTTCCTTATTATAGATGGACCAGGCCTCCAAGGCAAGTTCTGATAGTGATGACCATGCCCCGTGGACAAGGGGACTGGGAATTTCATAGTGAACTCACATCATTAGGGGAGGAGCCATAAGAAATTGCTCCCTCAAGCATAGGATGGGGTTTCTAAGTATTTATGATTCTCACAAGAAATA
>OU015744.1:25325284-25332784 GCA_907169655.1 Acomys percivali | reverse complement strand
TATTTTGTATATTTTTTTTAATGTGATGTAGGAGTTTATTTTCTGGTCTGGCTTATTTTATTTTCCATGTCTTTTGCACTTTGGATTTGGGAATTTTTCTTCTATGATATTGTTTAAAATATTGTCTCTACTGGCCATTTTTCTCTTTCTTCTATGGCTATTCTTTATAGTTTTTTTTACAGTGTCCCAGAGTTCCTATATGTTCTATTTCTGTTTTTTTTTTGTTTGCTATTTTTTTTTAAGATTTAGCATTTTTTGACTAAGTCATTTATTTCTCCTACCTTGTCCTTATAATTTCTCTTGTCCTTGATCCAGTTGATCAGCAAGGCTTTCCTCTAAGATTTGGTTTGAGTTCCCAAATTTGTCACTTTGTATATTACTTAAGTTTGGTTTTCCTCAGATATTCCATGTCTTTTCAAATTTTTGTTTTCACACATTGAATTGCTTTTTAGTTCCATCAAACTGTGTTTTCATAATCTTCATTCTGGGATTTATTCATAGCCACTTTGAGTCCCTTGAACATATTTATAATTGTTATTTTGAAATAATTATCTTGCACATCAGCTAAGTTCTTTTTCTTGAGAAATATTTTGATGGAAATGCTAATTTCTGGAGGAGATAGACTGTCTTGGTTGTTCTCACTGTTTATGGTTTTGCAATGAGACAGAAAATGAGTAGAGTTAGGTCATTGCTGGTGTTTCTTGGTGTGGATATCTGGTCACACCTTTGTTGTGTGGGTGTGTGGATATTTTCTGTTTCTCCAGCTTGTCAGATTGTGAGCCAGCTGAATGGTGCTTCTTGCTGATGTGTGAATAGGTGTCAGAAGTGGTCTCAGCTTAGTTAAGGGGTAGGTGAAATTTCTGGCCAAGAGTAAAACATTTATAGGCTTCTACTGCTTATGTGCAGAAGTCTATGGAGGGCTCTTTAGGTCCTACAGGTGGTCCTTGGATGGTAGAGGCTGGGAACATAGTGGCCATAGGTGATATTCCATGGAGAAAGGGCACAGGATGCTACATAATCCTCATGTGAAAGCAGATAGGGTGAAAGCCACGCCAGGGTCTTTTTTCTGAGCTCAGTGTCCAAGGACACAGTGTAAGCTACAACAGCATGATCGGCTGAGCATATTGGGTCAAGAGTTCCTAACTGGAGTTCCAAGCCAGACTCCACATGGTCTTAGATCTATGTGTTTCTCCACCTTAAAAAAAAAAAAAGGAGGTCTTTCAGAGAGCTCACAGATCACTAATTGGCTACATTGACTGACTAGTGAATTATGGAGATCTTTCTGTCTCACTCCCATACACTTGGGATACAAGTGAACAGCAACATGCCTGCATGCCTGGGATCCAAGCACATTTCTGTTAAGGTTCTTTATTAACTGATCCATCTCTATAGCCCTTTCTTGAGATTATGGAAGCCTTGATAAGCAGGTAGCCCTTTCATCACATTGGGGAGAATTTCCCCAAGAATTAAACCATCGAGGAGGACAGAATTTTTGTGAGGAGGAGGGAAAGAAGTCCGGGGCTAGTGAACTATCTGACCCTATGGTTGTGTGTGGTTATCCACTCCTAATGAAAATTTTAGCAACGAAGCCAGAAAGTCACTTTTGTTTAAGACACTTTGAGTTTGTGACATTTAAAACCAGAGTCTGCTTACAGTTGGTAAAGTAAAAAGCCAGACAAGTAATATTAGTATAAATGAGAAGGGAATGAGGACTTAGTTGAACTGGGAAGCCATTCATGCCAGCCAGCTATGGTGAGATTCAGAGGAACGTATAGTAAGGTTAGTACCTTTCCATAGATAACTTCATCTTTTGGAGTTTTATGGTAATAGGTGATTACGACAATGTCTACTGTTAAATGTATAAAGCAAGCTACAACTATACATGCAGGTAATGCAAGGAGACAATATACTTGTGTACATACATACAGTAATCAGGAATACTATGCCCAGAAGTATGTATTTATACTGACTGTCACTGATACGTAAGACCATGGGTGTCTTTAGTCACACATCCATCTGTATTGCACTACTTTTCTTTAGTGACAATGCATTATTTTGCAATAAAAACAAAGCAATACAGACATAGTATAGTCAGAAGTATTGTATTTTTCTTCCTAATGACTGAAGTGAGCAAGTACTGATCAGAATGGGAGAGAGAAAATTCTCCTGGAAATAATCACCTGGATGCATGGCACAGTAGAGGAGTAGGGAAAAGCCTGTTTACTGGGTTCACAAAGGAGGCTATGAAGAACCCAGGCTGAGGGAATACCGTCTGAACAGATGAAACTGATGGCCTTCTTACTTAGCTTCCTCTCTTGAGATGATTATTGTTATAACATATTGTATCAGCTTCTCATCAAGGAGAATTTTTAAAAATTGGAAAAAAAAAACCCTGAGTACCAGAAAGGTTTTTTCAAAAGGTTTTCCTTTTCTCAGGTAAATTCAGATGTATATGTCTCCAAGAGTAACCCCCAGCCCGCCCATGGTTAGGAAGACAGCTCTTGATAGCCGCTTGTATAATATAGCTGCCCAGAATCCATTCATTGTGTTTGTACATGGCCCTTGTTGCTTAGCAACTGGAATGGAATTGCTATGTGTGCTTCTCAATAGCTGTAAAGTCCTGCTCTTTATTTTCTATTAAAAATAATAAACAGAAGAAAGAGGGGGGAATGACTATGAGAAATGAAGTGGGGGGGGGGAGATCCAACCGGCATTCCACATGCAAAAGCACAGCATCTGTGTAAGTTTAACTAGGGAAACAACTGTCAAAATTTTGGGGTTTTAAATTTTTCCTCAGTGAGGAATTGATTGATAAGTGGAACTTCCCAGGTCAGCCTTTTACTGAGACGTCTGGAAGAATGTTGTTTCTAGGAACATAAGCATTTCTTTAGGAAGTGATGGTTTGTGTGCTCCTGAGGAAAGGAAGGGCTCTCGTTTTATCTTGGCTATTTCAGTTGTTTGAAGGATGTCTTATTAAGATTGGTACTAGATTCTATGGCTTCCCTTTTCATCCTCATGCCACTCGCAATTTGCTTCTTTTTTTTTTTCTTTCTTTTTTTTTTTTTTTTTTTTTTGATTGTTGTTTCGAAATAGGGTTTTTCTGTAGCCTTGGCTGTTCTGGAACTCACTCTGTAAACCAGGCTGGCCTCGAACCCAGAAATCCACTTGCATCTACCACCTAAGTGCTGGGATTAAAGGTGTGCACCACCGTCACCCAGCACAAGTCAAAATTGGTGTTTTCAGATTCTGTAACTTATAAGATGGTGAATTCTATCAGCTTCTTTCAAACCAGAATCAAATGGAGGGGTTCCTAAGAGGAATGCCTAAGTGAATTGCCATGTAGTCAAAACGTCACCCCCAAAATTCCTGAACCTCAAGGTATGTACTCTGTGCAAATGAAAACAAAGATGCCCTTTTCTCAGTAAGCCCACACTCCACTATTTCAGTGTCAGAATCCTTCTTTCTTTGTTTTGAAAGCCATATGCAACAATTGGCCAGTGCCTGGAGGATAAATGTTTGAAATTTTCAATATGTGAATCTTTGATTTGCAAGCAGAATCCCCGTGTCTGCATCCAGTGATGACAGTAGGAACTGGGCTGGAGGAAGACACAATAGATATCAGCTCAAGTGTCAAACCTGAGACATTTTAGTGAACAGTGCACAAAATTGCTTACAGCATGACAGCATCCTCTCTTGGAGTCAGTGAATTGAGTATACAATGCAGCACTATGATAAAGATCCCTGCCTGCTCACTCTAGCCTCTTACTGAATTTTTTAGACCAGGGGCGTGCTCTAATTTCATCATTCAATAAATCAGTCAATAAACGATTACTTGTTGCTATGCCATTTCTTCAACACAGAGCTAAAACAATGCATGCTTGAGTTGAATCCTAAGTGACGCGAACGAGCTCCCTACATGACATATGATACCATGATGCAACGCACATTTTGATTAGCCATATTATACCGCTTTCTACATGTACTCCAGGTGTTCCTTCATTTTCCCATAAATTGCATTTTCTTGCTACTGAGAGCAGCCTTCTCTGTCTGTTCACATGACTATTATATCACCTTTACCAAGTCTAGGCTTGATGTCACTTTCTAAGGGAAAGAGTGAATTAGCTGTCTGTACTATGACATATTTCTTAAATATTTTATCACTACCTCTCATTTTAGTACTTATGAGATTTTATGGTGAGTTTTCCCTGCGGAGCTTTATGACGCTTAAAGACAAATCCTGTCACATTTTATCCAATTTCTTAATGTAGCATATGGCCAACAAATATTAATTCAATGGCTGTGGATGTAAACCAGACTTTCATGATTGGTTCTAAAATACCCTTATAGACACAATTTGTTGAAGATGCTGTCTTTCCTACAGTGTGTATTATAACCTCTTTATTAAAAATCAGGTGGTAGTAGGTGCATGGACTTATGCCTCAGTCCTCACTGCTTGGTGTGTCTGTTTGACATGAGTACCACGCCATTGTTATTACTCTAACCTTGTAGCACAACTTGAAATGGGGGGGGAGTGATGTCACTGTTAACAGTTATTTATTTATTTAAAATTTAAAATTGTTTGGATATCCTAAGTCTTTTGTATTTCCACATGCATTTAAATTTTTTTCAACTTCTGTGAAGAATTGAGAGATTCAACTGTTGAATCTGTAGATTGCAATAGGATGATGGTTTTCACCATCTTAATTCTGCTAGTCCACGAGCATGGAAGTTCTGTCTGTCTGGTATCCTCTTCATTTTTTTTTCTTCAGTATCTCAAAGTTGTGCCAGTCTTTCACTCTTCTGGTTGGAGTTATTTCAAGATACACTTTTGAGGCCATTGTGAATTAGATTGGTTTCCCAATCTATTTTTGGTACATTTGTCATTGGTGTACAGGAAAGCTATTGTTTGTCGTGTACTGATTTTGTATCCTGTTACTTTGTGGAATACACTTACCATATTAGGATGTGGGAATTTCTTGTGGGCTCTTTAAGACTCTTTTATATAGATCTCTGTGAATTCAAGCCCAGCCTGGTCTTGAAAGTGAGTCCAGGACAGCCTCTAAAAAGCTGAGAGAGAGAAAGAGGTAGGAAGAGAGAGAGAGAGAGAGAGAGAGAGAGAGAGAGAGAGAGAGAGAGAGAGAGAGAGACTTTTATATAGAGAATCATAAATTATCTCTCCTGCACTTGTTCTGTTGCTTTAGTTGAGACTTCAAACACTATATTAACATTTATTATCTTTTTTTAGGTGTGTTTCCAAGGCAGCCCTCAGGTGCACCATTAAGTTATAAAAGTAAAATCTCTGCAGGTTTTTGATGTAGGCACTTCGTACTATAAACTTTCATCTTAGGGCTACACTAACTGTGTCCCATACATTTTGATATGTTGTGCTTTCATTTTCACTCAATTCTAGAAATTAAAGTTTTCCTTCTTGATTTGTCTCTGGATCCAATTTGATCCAGCTGTTTGTTGTGTTTTTTGTTGGATACGCTTCATGAGTTTGTGTACTTTCCATTATTTGTATTGCTGTTGCCATGTAGATTTATTCTTTTGTGGTAATAATACACAAGATGATATTTCAGTGTTCTTAAATTTGTTGAGACTTGCTTTGTATCCTCCTCTGTGATTAGATTTGGAGAAGTTCCATGGGTTTATGAGAAGAAAGTGTACTCTTCAGTGTTTGGGGGATTGTCCTGTAGTTGTCTGATAGATACATTTTTAAAAAAAGATGTTGTGATGCCATTTAGTACAGGAGTTTCTCTATTTGTTTTTTTTAATTAATTTATTCACTTTGTACCCCAATCATAGCCCCCCCTCCTCGTCTCCTCCTGATCCCACCTTCACTCCCTCTACTCCCATTCCTCCTCCCCTATTCCTCAAAAAGGGGGAGCCCCTCTCCAGCTCATCAAACCGCATCAGAACTGAGCACATCCACTTCCCCTGTGGCCTGGAGAGGCAGTCCTCCTGCCTGAGGGAAGTGATCAAAAAGCAGGCAACTGAGTCCATGTCAGAAACAGTCCCCTCCTCCATCACTTGGGGACCCACGTGAAGCCTGAGCTGCCCATCTGCTACATGTGTGTCAGGGGCCTAGGTTCAGCCTATTCATGGTCCTTGGTTGGTGCTTCAGTCTCCACAAGCCTCTCTGGACCTTGGTTCATTGGCTCTGTTGGTCTTCTTGTGGAGATCCTATCACCTCCATGTCCTTCTATCTATACCCCCGTTTTCCCACAAGACTCCCTATGTTTTGCCCAAGGTTTGACTGTGAGTCTCAGCATCTGTTTAGATTGGCTGCTGAGTGTTCCATCTTAGGGGACAGAGTATCATTAATAGTGTTAGAGGCTGGCTATCTCCCATGGGGTGGGTTTCAGGTTGGGCCAGGCACTGATTGGACATTCTTTCGATCTCTGTTCTATCTTTATCCCTGTACGTCTTGTATACAGGGTGAATTTGGGTCCAAGTTTTTGTGGGTGGATTGGTGTTCCCCTCCCTCCACTAGGAGTCCTTTCTAGTTAGAGGATGTCTTCTTCATTCTCCATGATCCTTGGTATTTGGTTTCTGTCTGCACGAGTTGTCTATTGGTAAGAATAGGGTAGTGAAGTCACCCACCATCACTCTGTAGGGTCATTTTATGATTCTAGATATAATATTTGTTTTATGAAGCTAGATGCCTTGCTTTCATTTGGAAGAGAAATGGTTAAAATTGTAACATCCTTTCAGTGAAAATTTCCTTTAGTGAATATGAAACGTCCTTCCCTATCTCTTCTGACTGTTTTGGTTTGAAATCCCTTTTGTAGTGATGCCAGGCAGCTATGCCTGCTCGTTTCTTTGTTCCATTTGCTTGGAGTACCATTTTCCATCCTTTTTCCCTAAGGTGGTATCTTCCGCGGATGGTAAAATATGTTTCTTGAGGGAGGCAGCAAGAAAACACAGCTCAGTGTCTAAGAGCACTTGCTTCTCTTGCAGAGCACACAGGGAAACCTTTGTCAGGACTTGTGTGACCACACAGCCTTCCATTGGAACAGTGACTGGGTGGAGTAGATTAGCAGCTTTGAAATTTGGTTCTGTGTAGCTGCTGGTGGAGGGAGAATGGCTGTGTGCGCTCTAGGCTGTAGTAACCTGTACCCCAAGTTAAATAAAGGGAGAATCACCGACCCGACATGTTGGAGTTCAGATTTTTTGTTTAAAAAACAGTTTCTTGGTAGACAGAGGCAGGAACATAAAGAGTTTAATATTATCCTTGGCTACATAGTTATACTAGTTCAAGCCAATTAGTCTATGTGAAACTCTCTCTCAAAAAGCTAGAGACAATCAAAACCAGCCACCTAGCCAACTAACCAAACATAAACAGATCTGAGGAGCTATTGAGTTACAGTTTGCTGGAAAACTCACATATTTTTGACTGTATTACTTTCCACATTGAATTATTATTGTTATCATACGAGGTAGGCAGCTGCAAACACACACACACACACACACACACACACACACACACACACACACACA
>OU015744.1:25308187-25321981 GCA_907169655.1 Acomys percivali | reverse complement strand
CACACACACACACACACACACACACACACACACACACACACACACACATGCATTGTAATCCCTGCCCCCAAGAATGTTAAAAATATTAGTATATAAAAATGTAGTGGCTGAACCTTTTCCAGAGCTGATAAGGGAGAAGATGAGTATTGCTGTGTAGAAATCTTGCTTCCTAAGTACACACATAGAGGAAAACCCAAATTTAAGCACACGTGTGAAACTCTAGTATACCAGACATAGCAGATAACATGCTCTGAGAGGGAAGAGCCAGCTCATCTGCAGACCAACAAGAGAAATTGGAAGGGGCCGAACCAAGAAGATCCAGTTTCTCCATTGGGCTCTTGTACAAACCTGTTTAATATCAACGCTGAAAGAGACATTTTCAAACAACACGGGGCAGTCACATGGCAATTTCTTTCTAAAATGTTAAGGGTAGAATTTAAGAAGACGGAATTGAACCATCATTAAGGAATAGAATGGAAGAGATAATATTAAAGAAGTTGATAAGCATATGAATAGTACTAAGCAAGTGATTGTTCTAGTGTTCTGTAACGATCAAATCAAATAAAATTCATACTACTAATTTGAGAGAATAAAATACACGATGGAACTAAAGTTGGAGAAGTGGTAAATTTAGATTAGAGGAGTGTATTATTCAGGGTTCTGTAGAGGAACAGAGGAATAGGACTTATAAAATGAATCTATCTATATATTATATTTATGTGCATGATATGTATATATTCATTTATTAGAGTGGCTTATAGGCTGTGGTACAGCTAGTACAACAATGGCTTTTTACGAATGGAAGGTCCAAGAATCCAGTACTTGTTCAGTCCCCTAGGCTGGATGTGTCGGCTAGTCTTCAGCATACATTGGAATCCTGAAGAAGTAGGCTCTGATGTCTGTGAAGGAATGGACCTGCTAGTGAGAGTGAGGGGAAGCAGGCAAAGAGAGCAAGCTCCTTTCTTCCATTTCCTTTATATAGCCTGTCACCAAAAGGTGTGGCCCAGATTAAAGGTGGATCTACTCATCTCAAAAGATTTGTATTAAAAAAAAAAACTCTCACAGGTATGCCCAGTTGTTTGAGTTTTAGTTCATTCCAGAAGTAGTCAATTTGACAAACAAGAAAGGCCATCACAAGGAGTACTGCAAGGTCGTGGTATAATATTGAGATAGGGAAAATATATTTAGTGACATAAAATTCATAACCCAGGAATCAAAAATGACATTAAGGTGAGAGTTCAGAAGGTCAAGCATATAGAGTTAGAGAGTGGGATGGTTTCCAGGGGCTGAGGAGTGTGAAGTAAGCAAGTACTGGCTACAGGGAGCAACGTTTCAGCTAGACCAGAGGTAAGCTGTGCTGGAGACCCAGCATAATAACTGTAGTTATTAGAAATTGTGTACCCTTGTGACTCATCGCACACACAATGAGTAAGGTAGTCAATGTACTAATTAGGTTTAATAATGTCCTAGTACATATGCCAAAACACCATGTTATAGTACACAAATATATGTCATTTATTTGCATTATAATATCATAAAGGGGTTAACATGACAAGATACACAAAAGGAAGGTACAAAACACTAGCCAAACTGGAGAAATTGTAAGCCTATAACCACCAAGGAATTGACATTGCAACTAGAAAATGAGAAACACGATAATTCTTAAAGGAAGGAAAACTGACTGACCAATAGCCAAATTAAAAGCACCCTGCTATCAAAAAATGAATGGAAATGCCAACCCTTACACAATGAGGTAAATTTCACATCCATTATACCATAAAAAATAGATAAGTCAGAGCCACTAAGTGTTGGTAGAACATGAGGAAAAAAGGTACTTACTTGAGAGAGGGTTAATTGGTCCAATTACTTTGAATAAGACTTTGGCAAACTTTTCAATAAGTATTTTGCAAGTTTTTGATGTCTGTTTTGAAAAACAGTAGAATGTAGGAGTTTACATACCCAATAACTCAGCAATTCTCCCTCTGGATTTTTACCCTGAAATAATCTCTTGAACGTTTGTATAAGAATGTCATTGTAGCTTGCTTATGATAGCGAGGCAGTGGAAATGAACTATCTGTCCCTGATAAGAGAATGGATAAGTAGTCCGTGTCTTAGTCATGTAGTTGGGTAGTGGTTGATATTAACTGACTCAGTCTATTTGCATACTACAGAGATCTCCAGAGAATGGTGATGAGCAAAGCAGCAACTCTGCTAAGGGTGCTATCAGTGTGGTGTGGCCATTTGCAAAAGATGTCATAGCAGACAGCGTATCTTATTTATATGTATATGTGTATGCATCATAAAGGGGCCTACTCATAACTGACTTGAGTGTACCAGAGATTCCAAGGGAGGGAAGGTGAGGAAGAGAAAAACCCTTAGCCACATAACAGTTCTTCCCCATTCCTCAGAGTCTAAGAACTTCAAAGTTTGTCTTCAGTTCACATTTCTAGGGCCTATCAGTAGCTTTTGCCATGTCTGAAATGTTTCCTACTTAGAAATTATTTTTTTAAATTTTTACAGAAGCATCTTACCAAAAATTTCTCATGCTGATAATGAAAAAATATCTGTTGGTCTTGTATGACAGACAGGTTGATTGAGGCTTTGGCTGGGAGACTAGGTGATGCTTGGTGGCAGAGACAGGGTTAGCTCCAAATCTTCTGGTCTTGGTGTTTTTTGTCTCTTTCTGTTTTCCATGCTACTTTCCTACATGGTTGAAATTACATTAAAATTCCCCAAAAATCCCACTAGAAAAGTTAAAGGGAGGAAGTACTGAAGATGGCCATCCACTGCTGAGGCCAGCAAGACCAGGAGAGGAAACATGGGAGTGAGGGAACTGTGTCAAATCAAAGAGCTGGAGGGCGAGTACGGGCCACTGATTGCCACTTCTCAACTAGATTTCCCAGGGCTTCAGGTGGGAACATACAGGACAAGACCCAAGAACAGCAACAAAAAAGAGGTGATGTGGCCTCAATTTCTCTTTGCCCCAGGTCGTCAGTTTTTTAAAGCCTTCCTTAAAGGAGCAGCATTGTCGCCTATAGCTTGGATTCCCCCACTCAACCTACCTGAAAAGAATAAACAATGATTAGTTATATAAAGTGACAGGAAAGGCACAGGTACAAATTAGTGAAGGGAATAGAGGTGCAGATGTGTCATTATGCAGGAGGAACGTGCCTCCTACTTCTTGGGCTTCTGATGGAAGGAAATGTCTGAGGGAGATGGGCTCTGCCTGAATTTCCTTCAAACATCAGGACTTCAAAGAGCAATCCCTGGCTTGCACCAGTTCACTGCCCGAATATACATTCCAGTCCCAGATGTGTGACCAGCTTACTCTGACCTTACATACCTCCCCTCTGTATGTCAGTTTTTCCAGCCTCAAGTGAAGACGATGGGCACAGACTATTTCACTTCTGATGTCCCACTTAAGTATCCTTAAAGCTCTTATTCAACACTGCAGAATAATAACTTGCATTGCTTACTCACTATCAGTTATAGTAATCTACTGGTGGTACTGGTAGTGCCTCAAGCCATCCTACTTCAAACCCTAATACAAGGTTAGATCCCAAGGACCAAGGGGCAGTGACATTAGTTCTTGCAGCAGATAGGTGTGACATGATTGCCAGGAATGAGGCCACTGAAGAGTTGGACAGTGCATGCATTCCCCAGAGGTATAGGCATAAAAGTGTTTCAGGAATACTCGCCTACCAGTAGACACCTTGCATAAGAAACCAAGATCTCACATGACTTTCTGCAGCCATCAGAGTAGGTTTTGGAGGGTAGGGTATAGTAGGGAATGTGGGATGAGGGGTGAGGAAAGGAGGGACATAATGAATTCACTTGCTATATCCACCAACATGCACATGGCTTTGTGGAGCTTCAGGCTGTGATGGAGCTCATTACCATCCCCATCGCCAAGCATACGGGTGGGATTCAGTTGTGTCTCGGGTCAAGTCTGGGTCACTTCACCACTTTTCTTTGTTCCTTATGAAAGCCCTTTAGTATCTTGCTTCTAACATATCTCCCACATTTTGTATTCTATGAAATTAAAATGGTTTCAGAATTCGTTCATTTCATTGATTTAGTCACACACACACACACACACAAACACACACACACACACACACAATCCTGCCATGCATAGCTCACAAACATTCATCAAATACTGTCTTGGGAGCCTAGAATTCTAGGACTAATAGAATTATGTAGCATTTATTTGACAAATATTAGGTGCCAGCTCCGGCTCCAGCATTGCTGTGGCCTCTGGAATACAGGAACGAGCAAGGCAGGAAAGTCTCCTTCCCCACTCAGAAGCAGTAACAAGTATGTGGGAATACAAACGATAATCTAGTAGCTTGTGTGAACAAAGAAGAGAGCAGGGGTGCATAAAAATAAAGAGGGGTGTGATCAGAACTGTCTAGTGTAGAACTCTGTAGCCAGGGCCAAGATTGTCAGGAAATTGTCAAGGTCACACTTCCTAGTCAATGTCTGGGTGGCAGAGGGTGGCAGGAAAGAAAGCGAACATGGGGATAGGGCTTGGAGAGGGGCGTGCACTCTTACCCCTGGCACGATGAGAATTACAATTGTTGTGGGGAAGAAAAGGTCAGTTTTCTCTAGGACTGCATCCGAGGAATATTTCAGGCAGCACAACTGTCCTTGAAGGTTTTTTTTCCTGTTGTTTTTATTTTATTTTATTTATTTTATTTTTATTAATTTATTCAGATTACATCTTAATTGTTATCCCATCACTGATCACTGTATCATTGCCATTCCTCCTTCCCTCCTGCTTTCACCCTATTCCGCTCCCTTAGGTCTATGACCAAGGGAGACCTCCTCCCCCGCTATATGGTCATAGGCTATCAAGTCTTATCTTGGTAGCCTGCTTATTCTTTCTCTGAGTGCCACCAGGGTCCCCACCAAGTGGTCCAAGGGGAAGTGGTCAAATATGGGGTACCAGAGTTCATGTCAGAGTCAGTCCCTGGTCTCCACATAACTGTGGAGAATGTCCTATCCATTGGCTAGATTATAGTAGGGGTTCAATATTTACTGCTTGCATTGTCCTTGGTTGGTGCAGTAGTTTGAGCAGACCCACCTGGGCCTAGATCTACCTGTCATGATGTTCTTCTTGTAGGTTTCTAGGACCCTCTGGATCCTTCTATTTCCCTATTCTCCTATATTTCTCTTATCCAGAGCCCAAATAGGATGTCCTCACATCTATCCCAATCTCCTGGTAAGTGAAGACTTTCATGGGACATGCCTTTTGGGCTAGTGCCCAATTATAAGTGAGTATATACCATGTGAGTCTTTCTGATTCTGGGTTAACTCACTCAGTGTGACCATTTATAGTCCCATCCATTTGTTTACAAATTTCAGGATTTGCTTATTTTTAATAGCTGAGTAGTATTCCATAGATTAAATGTACTACAGTTTCTTTATCCATTCTTCAACTGAGGGACATTTAGGCTGTTTCCAGGTTCTGGCTATTATGAATAAGGCTTCTGTGAACATGGTTGAGCATATGTCCTTGTTGTGTGATGGAGCATTTTCTGAGTATATTCCACCCAGTGGAATAGCTGGGTCTCAAGGAAGCCCTATTTCCAGTTTTCT
The DNA here is from genome assembly GCA_907169655.1 of Acomys percivali. Taxonomy (NCBI): domain Eukaryota; kingdom Metazoa; phylum Chordata; class Mammalia; order Rodentia; family Muridae; genus Acomys; species Acomys percivali. The sequence continues at coordinate 25,316,380 of OU015744.1, read as the reverse complement.
GAGAAAGCTCCAGATATATTTCCTAAGTGGCTGTATTAGTTTGCATTCCCACCATCAATGAAGGAGTATTCCTCTTTCTCCACATTCTTGCTAGCATGTGCTGTCACTTGAGTTTTTGATCTTAGCCATTCTGATGGGGATAAGATGGAATCTCAGAGTCATTTTGATTTGCATTTTTGAAAGATCAATTCTCAACTTCATATGGAAAAACAAAAAACCTAGAATAGTTAAAACAATCCTATACAACAAAAGACCTTCCAGAGGAATCTCCATACCTGATCTCAAGCTGTACTATAGAGCAATAGTAATTAAAACAGCATGGTACTGGCACAGCAATAGGATGGTTGATCAATGGAATTGAATCAAAGACCCAGAAATGAATCCACACACATATGGTCACTTGTTTTTTGACAAAGAAGTCAAATCTATTCAATGGTAAAAGGATAGCATCTTCAACAAATGTTGCTGCCCTAATTGGATGTCTATGTGTAAAAAATGCAATTAGACCCATATTTGTCACCTTGCACAAAACTCAAGTCCAAGTGGATTAAAGACCTCAACATAAAACCAGAGACACTAAAACAGTTAGAAGAAAAAGTGGGGAAGAGCCTGGAACACATTAGCATAGGAGACAACTTCCTGAACAGAACACCAACAGCCCAGGCCTTAAGGTCAACAATTACTAATTGGGACCTCATGAGGCTGACAAGCTTCTGTAAGGCAGGAGACACTGTCAACAGAACAAAGTGAAAGCTTACAGACTGGGAAAAGATCTTCACCAACCCTACATCTGACAAAGGTCTAATATCCAAAATATATAAAGAACTCAAGAAATTAAACACCACCAAATCAAATAACCCAATTGAGAAACGGAGCTCAGAACTAAACAGAGAATTTTCAATAGAGGAATATCAAATGGCCGAGAAACACTTGTTTTGTTTTGTTTTGTTTTTTTAGTGACACAAAGATGTGTGTGTAAGGAAGAGGGGCAGATCTGGGAATATGATCAAAACACATGGATGAAACATCATACTGACCAAACAGGTTATATTTAGAAATATATGCATAATGTAAATATACAATACGCATTCAATAACAGCAACAAATGAGGTGGAGATTAGAAGGAGAGTGGGAAGGGGTATATGGGAAGGCTTGGAAGTGAGAGAAGGAAGAAATATGTAACTATATTATAATCTCAAGAGCATTTTTTTAAAAAGTAAGAAAAATGAATGAATGAATGAATGAATGAATGAAAACAGATAAAGGACTAGAATAAATATTCTTCCAAAAAATGAAAAAAAGTATACAAATAGCCAATGGGCATAAGAAAATACGCTCCACGCCTCTATTCAAAAGGAAATGAAATCAGAACCAGCACTAGAAGGCTGCCTTGTGTTTTAAGACAGCAAGCACTGGTGTGGAATCCAGGACGCGTGTGCTCTATCAATGAGAATGGAGAATGACATAGCAGCTATGGAGAGGACGGAGGCTCCTAACCTTAGAGCAGGACTGTTGTGGACTCCAGTGAGCTTGCTTCAGGTGGACCTCGCAGAGAGTTGAAGTCATGGGCTGTGGAGCCTTCAGCTCCAGCACCCGGGAGGCAGAAGCAGGCAGATCTCTGAGTTTGATGACAGCCTGGTCTACAGAGTGAGTTCCAGAATAGTCAGAGCTACACAGAAATACTCCACCCCCCCCAACTCCCACCAGAAACAGCAAGTAAAAAAACAACAAAAACAACAAAAGATTTAAAACCAGGAGCTTGGAGGGACTGTCTGCATTTGGAACCAAGCCAAGCATCTACCACTAGAGGAATGGGGGTTGGGGGGGATGTGGTATATACATACAACAGGATAGTATTCAATTACCTTTTAAAAACAAAAAGTTCTGCCATTACTCAACAATATAGATGAATCCAGATGAATTTGTTATATGGACTCAGTCTATCACTGGGTAAGTCCTGCATGAGCCCTTTATACGTGACAGCTAAAATAGTCAATGGTACAGAAGTAAACAAACAAATTGTTGCGTGGTGGTGGGGGTGTTGTTCGGTGAGCGTGAATGAATATTCAAGACAACTGATTTCTATGTTTCTGCTGTACGTTATTGCTACCATCAGTTAACAATAATGATTAGTGTCGAGCTTGTTAATAAGAGATATCTTGCTAGAAGAGAAAATGGTGACTTTGGAGGTGATAAATTTATTACCAGGACATGTGGTGTGGGAATGTGAATATAAGCATGTGCCCAAACCCATGAAATTGTGCACATTAGTTATTTGCAATTTTTTGTGTGCTGAGATTTTATTTCAATGAAACTAGAAAGCAAACGGTTTTGGGTGGTTAGGGGAGAGAATGGGATGGAATAATGGAAGCAGAGAGCAAGTCTGGAAGTACCAAGCAACATGTGTTGTTTATCTCACCCAGCATTTCTTGTGTAGACAAACACCATTTCCCAATATTCCAGCTTTTTTTCTCTTGCTGAAGGAAAACAAAACAAAACAAATAAGCAAACAAACAAAGCAAAAAAACAAAACACACTCTACATGCTTTGACCAAAAGCAACTTAAATCGGGGAAAGGGTTTATTTCTTCTTACAACTTCCAGGTCAGAATCTACCATTGAGGGGAAATTGTAGCAGAAACTATGAAGAAATGCAGCCCACTTGACTTGCTCACTACATTATTGCATTGCATCTCTTATATAGTCTAAGTCTACCTGCCTAGGGACGGTGTCACCCACAGTGGGCCTTCTTACAACAAATGTCAATCAAGACTATCTTGCACAGGCATGGCTATGAACCAATTTAAATTCCCTTTTGTAAGGGTTCTCCAGGTAGTATCGAGCTAATAAAAACTAAACAGGATAGCCCCACCCTCACCCATAGCTCAGACTCATTAAGCCAAAGTGTGTTGTTATGAATGCAAGACTTTAAAACTGTCTACTTGAATTTCCTGGAATTCATGCTTTATTTCCTACCTATTTAGTCAAACATTGACTTGGGTACTGCAGTGAAGGGAGTTTTTAAAATATACAATTAAGATCCCAAATCAATTGATTTTTATATAGCAAGATTATCCAGCCATGCCCATTTTAATCACACATGGATTTTTAGTCTGGGTCTAGAGGAAAGACACAGTTAAGTAAGAAATTAGAACTACAGAATTTGATGTGTGGCAAAACACATGGAAGTGGTTGATACACACACACACACACACACACACACACACACACAAATATATATATATATATATGAAATAGATGTGAAGGAGAGATAAACCTGTTTTTGTAATGCTCCCAAGTGTGGGATGGGGAATGGTGTTGTGAGAGAACAGGTGGTGCTAATCCACTAGAAGGCAAACCACCTCGTGAGGGAGCTTGATTGCTGCTAGCTAAAAAGATCCCGTGAACAGACTCTGAGAGGAGATATATAAATGAGTCTGGAACTGGAGGCAGGGCCTTTGGAGACTTGGGATAGTTTTGGCTGTTTATCGCTCCACTTTGAGACACTCCTAGAGAGAATCGCTCGAGGGAAAGCTTCGGGGCTTCGGGCTCCTGCTGAGGTTCCAGGTTCTGGTTATTCCAGGTTCCAGCAGAAGAAATCCTGCTGGTTACACCAGGAGAATCATTCCTTGAAACTGATATCCTTACAGTTTTGTTATTGTATTCTTTAATCCTCTTCTCCTATTGTATAGGCTAGTTGGGTTATAAGTGACATATTCTCAGTTAATAAGTTCATAATAAAATATATTTGTTAAGAAAACTGAGCCTACATAGATGCCCAAAATTTGAGAGAGATCAGGGGCAGGGACATGGGAGGGGCAGGTGAGAGAAAAGGGAAAGGAGAAGTGATATAATTTTATTATAATTTCAATAATATAAAAGTTCTATGAAATGTAAAAAAGAAAAAGGAACTTCATCTGTAATCTTGGTTCACTCCTGAGCGTAGAACCCACTCACCATGCCCAGCACACCACTAGACTAAACCATGTGAGTTCTCTTAGGCTATTAAATTTCTAAAATGTATTACTCAAGTAGAAGACATGAATACATTTACCTTGGGCACCAACTTAGCTTGTGCTTGTAGTGTGAACTCAGTCCTAGGCAACTCTAAAAGCCTAAAAACAAACAAACAAACACAAACACCCTCCCCCAAAAGCTCTCATACTAAAGAATTAAGAAAATGTCAATTTTTATGTTATGCAAAATAAATTCAAATTTAAAAATTAATTTTAAGCATATGCAACAATTAGTGCTATTATGGCATTTTCATATGCCTTTATCTTTATACTTTATTCTTATTCATAATCCCTATTACCTATTATTTCTAGTTCTGCTTGATCCCTTCCTTCTTCAAAATAATACTTCTTCTGTTTTCAGCTCTTAGATAGACTTGATGATAGATAGACAGACAGACAGACAGACAGATAGACGATATATAAAGGTTCAAGTTATTAAGTACAAGTAAAACATGGTCACCACAGATATGAATTTAGAGTTAATCCTTAGAACTCAGAGGACAAGAAATTTCCTGCAGTTTACATATTCTATGTAAAATCCAACAAAAAATATTAGAAATGGAGATCTGGAAAGGGGAGAAGGCTAGCCATGTTCCCTAGGTTTAATTTAAAGAAATATGAGGACATACGAACACATAATGTATTTCTCTAGTTGTCAAACTGACTTGGCAGTAACTGATAGCTGTGGGTGATATGAAAATCCTTTGTTAGGCAGGAAGAGAGCATCAATTGGCTATCCAGTTCCAAATGCTCAGCCCTGAGAATGCACACAGGCAACTTACACTAAGAAGGTTTATTTATGAACACATATGTATGTACAAAACATGTATGTGTGTGTATGTATGCATGTACATATGTAACAACATTTAATGAAAAGAGAAATTATGAATTTGAAAAAGAGCAAGGAAGAACAGAAAAGTTTAGAGAAAGGAAAGGGAAAATAATGCAACCATATGTTATTTACCATGTCAGACATGAATTCTCTTCCTATTGAGCCGGCTTTAAGTCCCGTTAGATACTTGTTGGCTGCTCTCAGGGTATAAGTGCTGCTCTGGCACCTTTCAAAATATCTTACCATTCTGGTCATCCTGGTTTCCATGCCTTACGGCTGGTGTGCTTTTTTTTCTTGGCAGTTTGTATAGCTTCTTCTGGTATTATGATATGTAATATGCAGAGGAAAGTCTTCCAGATTGGTTCCAATTCAATTTATCCTAAACACTCTGTTCAAAAAGTCTGATGTCTTCAGCAGTAGGGCTTTACCTTTGATTTCTAGTTGGCAACCAAGGTCTATGTCAACAGCCTATATTGGGGGTGGGTCTCTTGAACTTTCCCTGACCAACAACTTGAAAGAGCATTTTCCATGACTGACACCTGTTTGTATATTAACACACACACACACACACACAAACACACACACACTCAACACACTCACCCAACACACACACCCACACCCAACACACCCACCCAACACACCCACACCCAACACACACACACCCAACACACACACGTACACACACACACACACACACACACACACACACACATAATGGTAAGTAAACACAATACACTTCTCTATGGCCTTTTAAAACACCTTTAGGGTTATTTACACATCTTCATTTGCACTATGTTGTTCTCCCAAAGTTTCCAAGGCAACCCAAGGTGAGTCTACCTCTCCCATGCTCTTTTCCCATTTCTGCATTCATGTAAGCTGTGTTCTACTGCCCCCTGTCTAGAGCATGGCCACTGTTAACTCACATCTAAAAGCTCAGAGCTTGGATTCACAACTAAGAGAAAACAGGTATTGTTTGTCTTCTAGATCTGGGTTATATCATATGGTACAACAGTGTCCAGTTTTTTCCATTAGCTGCAAATTTCATTTTTTCTTTACAGCTGATATAATATTCCCAGTATATGTACTGGTTTTTGTTGTTGTTGTTTGTTTGTTTCCAAGACAGGATTTTTCTGTGTAGCCATGGCTGTCCTGGCCTCACTTTGTAGACCAGGCTGGTGTCAAACTCACAGAGATCCGTTTGCCTCTGTCTCCCTGAGTGCTGGGATTAAAGGCGTGTGCCACCATGCCCAGCTTGTACTGCATTTTCATCATCCATTTGTCAGTTGAATGACATTTAGGCTGCTTCCGTTTCCTAGCTATTCTTCCAAGAGCATGAATGAATATGCTGCATGCATAAGCATCTGTGGAGTAGGGTGTTGAGTCCTTTGAGCATGTGCCAAGGACTGCTATATCTGGGCCATAGGGTAGATTTAGTTTTGGGATATTGAAAATTTCCCATCCACACTGACTTCCAGTGTGGCTGCATAAGTTTGCAATCTGCCAACAGTGACTGAGGGTTCCCCTTTCCCACCTCTTTCTCAGCACCTATTATCACCTGGTGGCTTGTTCTTAGCCATTCTGATGGGTACGGTGGAATCTCAAAGTGGTTTTGACTTGCATTTCCAAAATGCTAACGGCTTTATTTTAAATACTCTTTGAGAATTTTCTTAGCTATTTTTTTGAGAACTTTCTGTTCAGATGCATATGGTTATGAGAATGGTTATATCAGACATTCAACTGATGATGAGAGAGAGGATATGTAACATTGAACATAAAAGACCCAGGAATTCAGGCTTATAAAGATGCCATGAGCAGGGCTGAATGGATGTCTAGGATGTTAAAATATTGCAGAATCCCAGTTGAGAAATGAGAGCACAGGCTCCAGTGTGGTAAGTCCTTCAATGAATGATATATTATCCATTGGCTTCTCATATCACAGTCAAATACTTTGTGAAAGAAATATCAGTGTTGTGTGTTTAATTTTTCCTTTCTTTGAGTAAAACCACCACAAAAATTGAAAAAAAAATTGAATCACTTTTTTCCTGGCTCTTTATATTTTGAGTTCTTTTTTATATTCTTAACATATTTTATATGTTATTTTTATATTATATTTATATATTATATTGATATTAATCCTCTATCAGATATATAGTAAACAAAGATTATCTCCCACTCTATGGAATTTCTCTTCATTTTATGAAATTCTACCTGTAAATTGTTGGCCTTAATTCCAACTGGGCAAATAAGGTCGTATTCAGAAAGTCCTTTGCTGACTCTGTATCTTGTACAGTGCTGCATATGATTTCTTCTGTCAGTTTCAGCAGTTCAGGTTTTTCATTGAGATCTTTGTACAGGGCAAAAGACATGGGTCTAATGCTACTATCTCAGGTGGAAATCAAATTTCCCAAGAACCATTTGTTGAAGATGTGGTCTCCTTGGCATTTCTTGTCAAATATAAGATGGTTGTAGTTACACGATTTTATGTTTTGGTCTTCTATTTTGTTCTATCAAGAGAAGCCCTGAACTCTGAAAGCTTCAATAACTTGCTTAAGATAAATGCTGAGCATTGAACCCAGGGCAGTTCATCCCCAAAGGCCATGCTCTAGTCACTACACTCCTTTCTTCATGGGAGGAAATATATTATTCTTTATTCTTAAAGGCAGAAGTTTGTATGTGAAAAATCCATCATATTAAGCAAAACTATGTGTATTATCACATAATGTAAGACATATGCTTCTCTCTCTCTGTCTCTCTCTGTCCCTGTCTCTATCTCTCTCTGTGTCTGTCTGTGTGTCTGTCTGTCTGTCTGTCTGTCTGTCTGTCTGTCTCTCTCTCTCTCTCTCTCTCTCTCTCTGTGTGTGTGTGTGTGTGTGTGTGTACCTAATGACCGATAGCAATAGACACCTGTGAAAAAGCCTGGAATCATGTGTTGGGTGGCGGTCAAGGTATACTTTAGGTTTCTTTGAAATACTTAATTATTTTCACAGATAATTTTAGTTTCACCTAAAGTAGGTCACAGCTTCCAGTTTAGAAAAGAAGTTTTCTCCTTTCTATTTAATCCTCCCACTTTACCAGCAGAGGCAATTGTACCCCGCACATAGAGCTTATCTCATTTCTGTGCATTTTCAGTTCATCTGAGTACTCCAAGCATGCGTTCTAGAATGGTATTCAATATTTTAAATGTTTTTATGTAAGCAAAATGCTACATATTCTCTTGGAACAATAGTCCAAATATGTTCTGTTTTAGATTGGTAGTATATATGTTTAATATCCAATATTGATATTCTTATCACTTACTTGTGAGGGTTTATTCTATGACAATGATTATTTATTATCCTATTAATGA
>OU015744.1:25266221-25308177 GCA_907169655.1 Acomys percivali | reverse complement strand
AGACAAGTGAGAAGAGGGGAGGAAGAAAAGAGAAGGAAATTCAACACAGGGGAAAAGGGGATGTAGATGAAGGGAGAGCTTTGTAAATCATCCAAAGATTGCTCATCTCTTCTAGAAAGTCAAACCAGTGCCAGGATCAGAACTGAGGAGACTTCAAGAGCTCTGAGCTAGGGGCCAAGAAAGACACAGACAGGAGGCAGTGATGTGGTCCACCCAGAAGTTCTTCTCTACTGGACCACTTTGATCACTTGGTCATTTATCTACAGATGCGCCAGGTCATTTCCCAGAATTCTTGATGGTTTACTGTTTTTTATTTATATTTATTAGTTTTTATAAAACTTCCTTCTCTTTTGATGTTTGAATCAATGCTTCTATAATTTCATTTCAGTATAAGAAACTAGAAATTTTGTTTTATAGCCCTTGACATTAGCAAAAACAAAAACAAAAACAAAAACAAACAAACAAACAAAAAACCAACCGAAATTAATTTGGTGGAGGATAGAAATTTGACATAATGTGGAATAAAATTAGAAAAGAATTACTGGATATTACGGAAATCATGGTCCTTCAAAACCATCATCAGTCCTGGCAGGGAAAGTGGTGTTGTCATAAATTCAAATATGAAGGAGCAAGAAAATACTTCCAGAACACACTCACTCACAGTGGCTTCTGTGTTATGCTAGCATGGACTCATTTAGATAAGGAGTAAATGAAATGAATGGTAAAGAATCTGAGTTTCTTTATCTGACAACATCACCTACAATGATATCAACATCTAAATCAGGTTACATAAGCAGGAACGCTCAAACAAAACAAAACAAAACAAAAACAAAAAAACAAAATATCTTTGGCTAACTGAAAGCTGAATCCAGATGTTAATTTTTCAAAAACCCATTCTCTTTCTGTCTTTGCCACTCTCTTCCTTGGTTGCTTGCTCTCCATCTTTTTGGCACATGGAGCCTCTGCCAGCTGTCTTCAGAATGCCTTGCCCATCTGGCTGCTCATGGCCATGACTGAAGAGCAGTGTGTTCTAAGCCTGCCGTATTTGTTTGCAGTGGGGAGATGCTATGTTGTCTGTAGCTGAATAGGAATGCTGATGGGTTCTGGGTTTATGAGGGAGTGTTTAGCAGCACAGAGTTTTCTATAGGACGGTTTCCTTCTTTATGCTTATCTCAGGTTACTGAGAATTGGGATTCTAAGCTATGACTACCATCTCCTGACACAGTGATAGTGGAGAACCTGGCCCCAGCAAGCTTTTCACTATCACATCCCAACTGCTATTTCTTGGGTCAATGTTGTAATATAAGAAGAAAAGTGTTTGTTTCTTAGTTTAAGCCAAATTTTACCTTCCCCTATCTTATCTTATTGGACTCATTCACACTCTTTAGGGCTCCCTGATGGTGAGATCTGAGTCTTTGATATCCAGGATGAAGTTCCCATTTCCTCAGCTCTGGCCCCTGTGATGCATAAAATAATTCAAAGCCCATTCTGTCCAGTCTACTCAGAGTATGTCTAGATGACTCTCCTGCAGGATAATTCTCAGGCTATCCATCGGCTTCTAGGACTTTAATTGTCATACTATCTTTAAATACCATTGCTCATTAACGGATTGGCATGTCCTAAAGTGAGGAGGATGAAAATCAAGGCAGTGACGATCTGAAGGGAAAGAGTCGAAGGAGTCAGTACAGCAAGGCACTCTGCAGATGGGCAATGAGAGACGGAGGGTAGAATGTTTCAAATTAAAATAGCAGAGACTTATGGCCAAAGGTCCTAAGCTCCAGGGTGAGCCCTGGAGGGAAGTGTCTTAGGACGTATGTGGGACAAGTTCCTTGTAGGAATATATGTCCAGAACCTCACAGTTCACAGAGAAGTTGTCAGAAAAATAAAACAAAACAAAACAAAACAAAACAAAACAAAAAAAACAAAACAAAAAAAACCAACCGAGAGGCATTTAAATTTGTTTGCATTTCACCTTATGTTATCTTCACAAAGTCATAAAACTAATAGTGAATATTATGTTAGGACATCATAGAAAGGAAGAGCTCAGGCCCTTGAGTTGGGAGAAGCTGTGTTCATTTCCTGAATTTCTGCTTTCTGCTCTGTGGCTGTGGACACAGTAGCTCAGGACTCTGATCCTGCTTCTTCTACTATAAATCAGGTATAGTGATAGTGCCTGTCTCTAGAGGCTGATTGTGACGATAAAATAGTGGATGTATTAACATCACTCTTCTTGACACACAGTAGGACTCAACATGAGAATTGCTTTCCTTATTTCCTCATTATCAGAGCACAATTAGGAGTGAGAGATTGAAAAGAACCCCCTGGACCCCAGTAGGATGCTCTGACTAAGTTATATAACAGTGTATATTGCAGCTGAGCATTTATTGACAAACTATGGCACAGGAGTCTTATCTCAGCAATATCTCGTTCATGGAAGCGTTCCCACTCCATAAGCTATTCAGGGAAAGGGCAACAATAACACATTCAAGCGTTCGAGGATTCCACAAATCAGTTTGCAAATAGCTATTTGGCAAATTAGATATTCATACGATAATGAAACCCAGCCTTTTATGGAAGATGTTTATCACAGCTGTCAAAAATCTTAAAGACTGTGTGAGAATCTTGAAGCTAGAACAGATCATTCTAATTTTGTTAGTGGTGAAACAGTCTTTGCCTCTGTTTCAGTCTTTCCAACACTTCACGCTCACTGGGCTTCATTTGCAGCAAACAGCCAAGGCTGTAAAGCAATACACCCAATGTTCAAGAAGTGCAATTCACTCTTTTATTTCAATGCTTCTCCTCACTTCAGATCCACCACCGATTTCCTCTTTTGTCGGATAATATTTTAACTATCTCTTTATGATACTGAATTGAAGTTAGGATGTACATGACTTGATTTGTTTATGCACAAATAAAAACTTCAGCATAGTTCACTAACTAGGATATTTAAAAAACTTAAGTAATTTATAATAAAATTACATATGGAATATAAATGCCCATGTTTGTCTAAAGTAGAACTAATACAGGCCTGACATATATGCATGTAAGCATTAGGAGCCCATGGATGTGACAGCTTCCCACAGCCTAAAGCATGTGTGATGGATTAATAGCTCCAATCCTGCTCCTGTCTACAGGTGACACATAACAGATATTTGCTTGAACAGAATGGAAGCATAGCCTTCCTCCAATCTGTTAGTATGAGTAAATCGCTGTGTAAAATTCTTCACATTTACATGTAGAAGGAGTTGAATTCTAAATTAATCATTTCATTTACATAAATGCCTGGGAATACATGTTAGTGTCGTGGAGCATGTAGGATGTTTTCTCTGTATGAGCGATTCTCTGTCCTATTGCAGTATGTTACCTGCCCTTCCTATAAAGGCCTGCTGTGTCCTCCAACCGTAACCATGACCAAGTGTCTCCATTAGTCATCAAAACAGCCCCTTGCAGATTATAATACATCCACTAAAAACCATGTTTTAGATTGCTATAGTGATTTACACATGAGGAAAATCTATTAAATTCCTGAGGTCAGACCTCAAAACCCAACTGGGTGGCTCAGTCACTCACTGCACTGTTGTTTACCTCATGTCTCCCTCAATGCCAATAGACTGAAGGCAATATAGGACTTCTAAATGATAAGAGAACTGATAAGTCACAGCTTCTCTCTCAGATCTGCCTTTCTGATCTCACTCTGGCTTGGTGCAGTCCCTACTCTCTGTGCTCCAGCTGTGGTCGTCTCTCTTCTGCTGCACTAAGGTGTGAGGTTCTCACTGCTGCACTAGCAGTCTGTTCCTACTTCTTGGCTGTTTTCTAGTAACTCCTATCCTCCCTCCAATCTCACCTCAATGATGACTGCTTGAAGAAACATTTTCTGATCTCTTACAGGGCTAGCTCCCGCTAGGGCCAATGGTTCTATCATAGCATCAACTGTAGCTCTCAGTTTACACATATGCAGTTCTCTGAAGGAAGAACTGTATTATTTTTCTCTTCTTAGTGCCTGAGAGATCCACATTTTGAAATGCTTTGTTGGGTGCATGCACCAATGACCAAGTGGACAAGAAATGATTGAGTGAACAAGTGGACAAACATGCCTGTGACTAACCTGACATTCCTTGGCCAAACCTCTTTTTGAGTCAGTGAGTTTGTTTGTTTTCTGCTTCAAGCAGAGCCTACACTCAAGCTACCTGGAGAAATTCATGATTTAATATATGACCTATTTGGCAAGAACAACGTGTTAACCTTCTAGTTTTATGGGAGGAAAAAAATCACCAACAACTCGTGAGTGTGCCAAAAATGCAAGAGTGGATGGGTTTCATGAGAAGAGGAGTCTTTCCTTTATCTCCACTTGAACAAGTAGTGCATAAACATCATAAACATACAAATTCTTAAAGGTACAACTTCCTTAAGCCACACTAATTCTTCATGTTAAAACTCTCCTGTTGGGGCTGGAGACAACAATGAAGCAATCCCATTAAGATCGGGAAAGAGATGTGTGCTCATTGTCCTCATCCCTTTTCAACACAGTGTTTGAAGCAGTGGCTCAGTCAGCAAGAAAGAAAGAAAAAAGAAGGAAACTAAAGGGATGCAAGTAGAAAAATAAGAAGTTAAACCATACCTATTTGTAGGTGATGCAATATTATACATAAGCAATACAAGAAAAAATTTCACCATGAAACTTCTAGAAATAGTTAATATTCCCTGCATTTCTTGTATATCAGCAAGAAACACACCTAGATGAAGATTATGAAAGCATTCTAATTCACAATAACCTTCAAAGATATCTAGGAATGAGCCTAACCAAGGAGATAAAAGACCTCTAAAATGTAACCTTAAATCTCTCTAGAAGGAAATACAGAAAGGCAACTAGAAAATGGAACCAACACTGAAACTGGTAGAAGAAAACATAGGTAGTACCCTACAGGATATTGGCTTAAGAAAAGACTATCTTAAAAGGACACCATTTCTCCAGGAATTCAACCAATGGTTAAAGAGTGAAACATCCTAAAAATAAAAATCTTTTGCACAGTTAAGGAAACAATTGAATGAAGAGAAATCTCAGAGAATGGGGAGAATTTTTACAGCTGTACATCTGACAGAGGATAGAGCCAAAAAGAGAAAGAAAAAGAAAGAAATGTAAAAACCAAAAAAAAAAAAAAAAAGAAAAGAAAAGAAAAGAAAAGAAAAAAGATCACATTGAATGAGGTGACCAGACTGAGGAGACAAATGCCACATGTTCGCTCTCCTCTGTGGGCCCAAGTTTCTAGTCTTCAGATGTGACCATATAACCTGGTGTAGTCACAGGAACCAGCGAAGTCAAAGGAAACCATGGTGCAGAGAGGAAGGCAGAGGAGAATAGCATACATTTGGAAAGAATGAGCAGCTGAAACAACCAAAAGTCCTACCCAGCTATGCTGAGTCACAATAATGACCAGCACAGCATGTTAACCCTAAGGGGGCATCAGTGGCATTCATACCTTGGTGGTAACCAATAGCTCTCTAACTGTACTCAAGACCTGCTCAACAAGAGGGACATAGTGCAGGGTACTAGAAACATAGCTAAATACTCCGCACTAGAAAATTCATGGATATTGCAGGAAAACATAATTCTAAATATTTATCCTTATGTACTCACAAGAGTGTAGCTCTCACCCCTCCTCAAAGAAACTTCTCAACAGAGTCCATTATAGAAAACCACAATCAAACTGTAAGAGTGTGGTGCCTAGTCACACTTGATACATCTACAGCACAACTCCAGAATCTAACGAGCAAGGAACATTGAGGAAGAAGAGGCAGAAAGAGTATAAGAGCCAGAGGACTAGGAAATCTGTTGTCACAGAAGCTGCACCCGTGAGGTCTCATCATTTCAGTTACCTAAACAAGACCAACACCAACAGACATGCAAGCATGGAAGAAAGCGTATGGGGCCTCAGTCCTAGACAAAGAACTATAGGGAAGTAAGGGACACTGAAAGAGAGAGGTACAGTCTTCTGCAAGGTAGAGGCTTCCCCAGTTTTTTATGCAATACAAAGTGGCCAGCCTTGAAATCATATACATGCACATAACATTATATGGACTGACTAGATTCTATTTATGTATTTAGGCATTTAAATATTTATCAACAACTAAAGAAAATATAGCCATAAATTTGAGAGAGAGAGAGAGAGAGAGAGAGAGAGAGAGATACAGAGACAGAGAGAGAGAGACAGACAGAGAGAGACAGAGAGAGAGAGACAGAGAGAGAGAGAGACAGAGAGAGAGAGAGAGACAGAGACAGAGACAGAGACAGAGACAGAGACAGAGAGAGAGCAAGAAGGACACCTTAGAGGGATTAGAGGGAGAAAAGGGAAGGGAGAAAGTTATGTAAATATATTATCATTTTAAAACATTAAAATTATTGTATGTTACTATCTATGATTCTGTCACATAAGAAAGGAGAGAAAGGTCTTATCCAAGGAGGGATTTGAACCTGAATCTGTTTATGCTTTGGTGAACTACCATTATTCTCTCCTCATCTTCCTCTCCCCTGCTTCCTTCCCTAGCTTTTGTTGTGGCTTCATGTGTGGTAGTGCGTGTATATAGGTAAGTGGGTACACACATAGACAGTGAGCTGATGCTCTCTTTGAATCCTTACACCACATCAAGGTATTGACTACCTCCTGTTTCTATCACGCACTTCCTTAGTGTATGTCATCCCTCCAGTTCCATTCTCTCTTACCAACTTTCAGCACATTTTTTTTTCTAATCTACTCTATCACCATGTTTTTTATACAAGTTATATTTGGGAAGACTCCAATATATTCTTGTCAGTTCTTTGTCTAAACGCTATTTGTACTTGTCATTTCAACAGCCCCTAGTCAAATCACAGCATTCCGCCTTAATGATCAATCATTGTCCAGGTTGTTTTTCTTGCTGTATTGTGAGTTAAATAACCAGGTCAAGTGTCAATACCACTTGTTCATATCTGAAATGACTAATAAAATGAGAAAAAAGAAATAGAAGACTGAAACTAATAAAATTGGTGATGAAAGCAGGGAATGTTACAACAAATTTCAATGAAATCCAGAGATTCACTAGGTGGAACAAAAAATGTCTAAATACATCTTACCTACCCAAATTAAATATAACCAGTGCAAACAGATCAATAGCAGCCAATAAGATTGAAGCAGCAATAAAAAGTCTCTCCACAAGGAAAAGCCCAGGAGTGGGAGGATTTACTGCTGAGTTCTATCAAAATTTCAAGTCAGCATTCACACTAATATTTTATAAATGATTCTACAAAATAGAAATGGAAAAATACTGCCAAACTCATTCTACAATGTCAGTATTACCCTAATACTGAAATCAAATTAAAACACAGCTTAAACCCAAATCTATGTACTTGTTTGCCTGATGAACACAGATGCAAATTTTTTCAATAAAATATTTGTAAGCCAAATTCAAGGACATGTGAAAAAATCCTATATACTCAACAGGTTGATTTCATCCCGTAATACAAGGCTAGTTGATAATATCCAAACCAATAAACCTATTACAATGTGTATAATAGACTTAAAGACAGAAATTACATGATCATCTGAATTGATACAGTAAGACATTTGAAAGTTTCAGTGCCTTCACCATAAAAGTCCTAAAGAAGCTACACATAGAAGGAACATATCTTAATATAATAAAGGTTATACATGATAGACCTATAGCTAACACTATACTAACTGGAGAAAACCTGAAAATATTTTCTCTATAATCTGAAGAAAAACAAGGATCTCCATTTTCTCTACTCTTATTCAACATACTACTCAAATATTGAGCTACAAATAAATAAATAAATTCAAATAGAAAAGAAATCAAATTGTCATCACTTGCAAATTATGTGAACCTATACTTAAACAATTCTAAAGACTCCACCTGAAAACTCATAGTATTGATAAACACTTTTATCAAAGTATAATACAAAATCAACACACAAAAATCAGTATTCTAAATACTAATAATGAATGTATTGAGAAACAACAAATGACACTAATAAAGACGTCTAACCAAGGTACAAGAAACTTCCGCAGTGAAATTGAACAAGTCTAGAAGACGAACGATTTCTCAAGGTCATGAATTGGTAGAATTAATGTTGAAAAATGTCAATATTACCAAAAAGTCTAGAAATGCAATATGATCCCATTAAGATTGCAAGAAAAGGCAATCCTGAAACTCCAGATAGACATAGCAGCACTAGGCATGAACATGATCTCAAATTATACTGTAAGTCTGTAGTAACAAAAATAGCATTGCTCCTAAACAAAAGCAGATATGTAGGTCCAACAGAACTGAACAGAGTATTCATAAATAAACAGACACAGCTTTTGCTACATAATTTTGACAAAGGTGTTGCGGTGACTACTCTTCATGGTCAATTTAACTGAATTTAGAATCACCATGGAAGCACAAATCTGTATGTGTCTAGGGGCGTGTTCCCAGAAAGGTGAAGGCCCACCCTGAATGTGGGTGGCAGCATCCCATGGGCTGAGGTTCTGGGCTGAAGAGAAAGGAAAAACTGCACTGGGCACCAACATTCATTTGTCTCTGATTCCTGACTGTGGGATACAATGTGACCAGCTCCCTCGTTTCCCTAGAGCTGCAGTTTTTACTTTGTTTTTGTTTGACCTGACACATGTTTCATTACCTTTGGCTGTGGTGTGGGGCACAGTATGAAATGCCCAAATGTGGCTGTGCCATTGTGGGTTAGACTAATAGTGGTTTACTGACTAATGACCATGGAGACTCACAGGGGAGGGTGTGTGCTGCCTGCAGTCAGGACGGAACGGGTGGTTTCTTCTCTGGTCCTCTCTCGTTTTCTGTCCCTTCACTGATGCAGTGCTTGGCACTTGGCCACAGACTCCTTTTCTAACAGCTGCATATTCTTTCTGGGTCTTAATTTTATCAGCAGCATTGTGTGTCTGCATATGGCACTGGCTTGACAGTCCATCTCTGGTTTCTCAGCTAGTTACTTAAGAGTTTTTTTTTTTTATGAATATGCACCAATACAATACTGACATTCTGCTGTGGAGAGAAAAAAAACTTTTGATGGTGAAACAATAAAGATTTTAAATATCCATTTTAGCTTGGGGATGTTGTCACGACATTCCCATCGTGTTAGATCACCTCAAACTAATCCAAAACGAACTCTTTTCTAAAGTTATTTTTTGTCAAATATTTTGTCACAGCAATAAGAAAAAACTGTAAAGAACACGTTGGAGAAAAACCCCTTTTAAACAAATAGTGTTTCCACGTGGAAGAATAAAAATAGGACTGTCTCTGCACTAAGATAATTCAAAACAAATTAGGATAAGCTCTGAAACTTTGAAGGTGCTAAAGGGAAACACTTCACAATCCAGGCAGAGGTAAGGACTTTGTGCAAAAGACTTCCGGAACAGCAGGAAATAGTCCACAGAATTGAGAGATAAAATCACAAGAGATTAAAAAGCTTCTGGACAGCAGAGAAACCTACAAGCAGCATAAAGACACAGCCTGTGAGAAAGTAGAGCTTTATGAACTGTACATCTGACACGGGATCTGCATGTAAAACATGTAATGAACTACAAAAATGTTTTCCTAATTTCAGGAACATGGCTTATTTGTTTGCAAAAAGAAAAATCACAGAGGAATATGTAAATTTTCAAGGTTAATTTTCTTTTTACTTGCTGTAATGAAAGATCAGTTTGTGCCTAAATTGATGAAACGCAGGCATCTTATTGTCAAAGGAACTAACCCCACTAAAGCCACTATTTTCCAACGATATAATATTTTCCCTGTTCTGGGAAATTTTTTATTGTAAAAATAATGCATGACTCTTGTGATATAATTGTCAATATGCAATTTAGCACTACATGCAAGTAGCCTTTGTAAATATGCCTAATTTGAATGAATGGTTTTAAAATTTTAACATCAAAATAATTTCTGGTCGCTACATGGGCTGGTGAACTGAATAGACATTCTTAAAAGGAGAATATAAATGGCAGATACATATTTGTAAAGTTTAACCTTCTTAGCCATCAAGGAAAATGTAAATTAGACCAGTCAGAATGTGATCACGAAGAAAACAAAAGCAGTAAGTAGAAAGAGGATGTGGAAAAGGGAAGCTATTATATCCTGCAGGTGGGAATATAAACTTGCATAGCCTCTGTGTAAATCAATACGTAGGATTCTCAAAACAACTGAAAGTGGAACCACCATATTATCCAACATACATAGTCATAGGCATATGCCTGAAGGACTTCACATCCACCCACAGTGATTCTTCCACGTCTGTATTTATTCCTGGATTACTCACAATAGCTAAGAAGTGGAGCCAGCCTAGGTGTCTGTCAGCAGATGGATAAAAACAATGTGGCATTATACACAGTGGACTATTATTGAATTGTAAAGAGAGATGAAATCATGACACTTGCTGGAGAATTCAAGAGCAAATTAACCAGACTCATGTTTTTCCTTATGTGTGGAACTTAGGTTTACATTTGTATACAGAGAGATATGCATGTGTGTGTATGTGTGGGGAGGTCATTAAAGGGGACCATGAGAGGAGAAGAAGAGATATTCAGAGCGAAGACAGAGAAAGGGGCAGAGAGGGTCCTGGGATAATAGATTGTCAAAGCATAAGGGGCCTGTTGATGGGGAGGGGGTGGATAAACAAGAGAATAACAGCTGTGTGGAGGAAAGCAGGGGTCAGGGGATGGATAAGATCAAAACACCCATGAACACACATGCTAATGTACAAAATTAATTAAAATACAACCAGTAGCGACACACAATTATTAGGCACTCCTGAAGCGTATAGGAAGAGAACAATACTGATGTCATGGATGGACTTCCCAGCCAATTAGATATTTGATCATGAACTGAAGGGCATGTGACAGCTTGTCAAGTAAAGGTGAAAAGGGAGTGGTTAACAATGCATGAAGCTTTCCTTAATAGCAGTTATGTATTTTTCTCTGGTGGAATTGGTTATTATTGAAGTGCTAAAAATAAAACCAGAGAGGTAACCAAGTCAAACTTTGGAATTTAACCAAAATAATAACGTAAAGATATCACAGGATTTTTAGCTATTAAAAACAAGGAAATCTTGAACTTTCCAGGAAAAGGGAGAATTAGTATTTTTTTTCTATAAAAATCCCCCCAATTTTGGCTTCAGTAATATGACTTGTGAAAGTAAGAATCCACAAGACTTTCTGCTCTCCACCTAATGTTTAGCTGTGGGTCTTAGCATCTGTTTCGATCTGATCCTGGGTGGAGCCTCTTAGAAGATATTTATGCTAGGCCCCTGTCTGCAATCATAGCAGAGTATCATTAATATTGTCGGAGGCTGGCTTTCTCCCATGGGATGGGTCTCAAGTTGGGCCAGTCATTGCTTGGTCATTCCCTCAATATCTGTTCCATCTTTATCCCTACGTATCTTGCAGGCAAGGTGAATTTGGGGTCAAAGGTTTTGTGGTGGGTTGGTGTCCTCTCCCTCCACTGGAAGTCCTACCTGACTATAGGAGGTGGCCACTTCAGTCTCCGTATCCACCACTGCTGGGAGTCTCAGCTAGGGTCACCCTCATATCCTCCCATGAGCCTACTCTGTTGCTGGTCTCCATCTTGCCATAGAGATGCCCCCATAGGTTTCCCTTCTCTCACCAGCCCTCTCATCTCCCACTCCTCACGCTCCTCATACCTGATCCTTGCCCTCATTATCCTCTTCTACCCATTTCCCTCTCCATCCACTTCTGATATCTATTTTATTCCCCATTCCAAGTGAGATTCAATCATCCTCTCTTGGGCCCTCCTTGTTACTTAACTTCTTTGGGTCTGTGGATTGTAATATGGTTATCCTGTACTTTACGGTTAATATCTACTTACAAGTGAGTGCATACCATGTGTGTCTTTTTGGGTCTGGGATACCTCACTCAGGATGATATTTCCTAGTTCCATCCATTTGCCTGCAAATTTCATGATGTCCTTGTTTTTATTAGCTGTGTAATTGTATGACAGTTTCTTCATCCATTCTTCAGTTCAGGGATATCTGGGTTATTTCCAGTTTCTGGCTATTATGAATAAAGCTGCTATGAACATAGTTGAGCAAATGTCCTTGTGGTATGGTAGAACCTTCTTTGGGTATATTCTGAGGAGTGGTATAGTTGGGTCTTGAGGTAGAGCGATTCCCAATTTTCTATGAAAGCGCCAGATTGATTTCCAGAGTGGTGGTACAAGTTTGCATGCCCACCAGCAATGGAGGAGTGTTCCCCTTAGGAGCCATCTTTCTGAGATCATCAGTTAGGTCATGGCTAGGGCTTTGGGGGTTTCCAAGGAGTGATGAGGCATGTCAAGGGTGGTAGGTACAGAAGTGGTATGTCCTACTTTAAACATTTTGCAAAGCTTTCCAGTGTTAGGGATGACTGTACTGTGTGTGGAAAGCAGTGGAAACAGGGTCACTAGTTTGAGAAGGGGAGAGACCATGCAATCCTGTAGCTGGAAACCATTGAACTGGAATCAGAACAGGAGCTCATACAGGGCCAGAATACGGTGGCATCTAGAAGACAGAGTTAAATGGATTTGCTGACATATATGAGCATTAGAGAAGGAGAGAACTATAAAGAATTATTCCAGATCATTGTCTGATGAACTGGAAAGGCAGGTTTGCCATACGGTTGGATGGAAAGCAGACAGAGGCAAGAAAAGCAAGAGTTAAATTGAGGCCATATTAGACTTAATCTGTCTGAGAGATGGCAAGCTGATGGCAAGATAGGAAGATGGGTGCTTATGGTCATCTACCCAGAAACAAAAGAAAGATCTCTCTTGGGCATTGATAACTGAGGAGGTAGCCAAGTAGATAATGGGGAGGAAAGAACGCTGTCATGCTGTCTGTGGCTCAGCCAATGGGAAGGTGTTGCTTTCCACTTGCGGAGGGAACTCAGGTAAAATGAGTGGCACAGACTAAACAAGATCTCTTAAGTTGGCTCCCCTGACCTTACTGTTTCCGCACCATATTATTTGAAGTTTTTATTTATAGTTTAGTATTTTGAAATGTAGTCTTTCCTATGGAGCCCTGGCTGGCCTAGAACTCACTCTGTGGCCTGAGCTGGCCTCAAACTTATGTTGGTCTTCCTGTGTCAATCTTCCATCTTCTGAGATTATATCTGTGTACCACCACATATGGCGTCAGTATTCTTCTTGTGATCAAATTTACCTCTAGTTCCTAAAAATCAAGGGCCATCAACCTTTTCTGCATAAAAGACCATAGAGTAGGTAGTTTCAACTAAGGTGGTCATAAAGTTCCTACAGCAATCACTGGATTCTGTCTGTGTAGTATGAAAGGCACCATAAATGATATCATAAGTGTCACCATAAAAATCCATGAAGCCATGAACAATGATGTTTGTGTTCCAGTGAAAACTATTGTTTGGCTGTCCCTGAAGCAGAATAGCATTAAGCATGGGTTTGTTTTGTTCTGTTTTGCCTTCTTTTAAGTAGACTGGAAGCAGGCCATTAGCAGACTATGGGAAAATCTTTCACTTGAGTGGTTCTTGAAGTAAATGATTGACTACACAGTAGAGAAGCTGCACACAGTTCCCATTCTCCCCCTCCCACACTGACAGTCTTACAGTCAAGGAAATCCTTTAAAGGAAATCATCAGTGAAACACTACAGAAATACTTAGCGCGAAGGAAGCTATATCAGGACTGTGTAGGCATTTCCCCAAACAGTTGTGGGTATAGAAATATTGGCAAAATAAGTCAGAGATTCTATATGGAATCCACAAATAAATATCTGTAGCCACTCACTTTCTAATTTTTAAAAGCAATAGAGCCTCTTTTATGGTCTAATGTATGGACACTATCATTAAGCATTTTATTTCCCAAAAGAGTGGATGCGCAGTAGCTCACCCTTTGCAGTAGAGAGAATATCCACTCTGTTGTAGTTAGTGCCCTGTCAAATCTGATTTGATGTCAGCTTATAAAACTCATGAGTGCCTGGGAGAACAGTGCCTTGGATCCCCATATCCCTGTGTTTCTTTTTTCTTTTGTAACTTTTAACTCGGAAACGCTCTGTACAGACAGAACCTCCTTGAGCTTTGAAGCTTTCTCATCCCTCATATTTATGATATTTGGTTTCAAAAGCTCTGTTAGGAGCTTCCAGGAGAATGCTGGCCTGTGTAGTCTCAGTTCAGAATTACCTAACTGTCACCACACGAGTGCCAAACCAATTTGTTTTAGAATCAGTGAGAATTATTTCAATTTCATAAAGAAATTCCATAGGATTTATTCATTTTTATTACCATTTTATATAGGCAGTGTGTTGTGTTTTTTGTTGCTGTTGCTGTTGGTTTTGTTTTTCTGGCTGTTAAGCATGTTAAGCTGTCAGCATCAACCTCTTCTTCTAAAGCTCTTAGACAAAGAGTTAAACTTCAGCATGCCTTTTCCTTGAGGAAAATTTACTCAGTTCCAAATTAGCAGGCTTCATAGTTAATGGAACAGCACTGAACTTACAGTCGGGACACATGGGCTGAGATCCCAGCTCCGCCGTTAGACAAATGTAGACTCTTGTACCAGAACTGTGTGGCTACATGGTGATATCATATGGCATAACTGTGCAGATGAAGTAAGCCATCGTAAAAACCCTTCCCTTCCTGCATTGTCCCCATATGGGATGCCACACAGTTATCTTTGTGAAGATCCACCTGCTTTAATGCAGAGTTCTCAGCTGAGGAGCAAGTGACTTGGAGGAGATAAGAAGATGCAGGTTAGGCTAGTGACATCCTTTCCAAGCGTTCAAGTCGTGGTTCTCAGGGTTCATCCCACAAGCCAGTGGCATCAGTATCACCTGGGAACTGGGTAGAACTGACCTCTAGCTTTAGTGTATTCAACTGGAAACCATGAGAGGGCCCCAAAAATTCAAGTTTTAAACAACCTCTGGGCGATTGCTGCTGAGTCGGAAGCAACACTGCCATGGTGCCTGCTGTTATGAAATGGTCCTACACGCACAGCGTCATTCATTCCTTCATTTAAAAAGATCTTGCAGAAAATCAGTCTGTTGAAAAAAATCACCTAAGAGACCTGAACTTTTACTGAAATGGCACAAAGCAACATAAGGCATAATAAATAACGTCCCTTCTAGAGAGACTTGCTAATCTGAAAATATAAAATTCCAAATGACTGTAACATTGTCTAGAATGTGGCGATAAACCAAGACGTAATACTTGAGAGCACACAGAGACTGTCCATTCTGAGAGCGCTATAGCAGAAGGGCGTGCCTCCCTGCCTTGCATTTAGCAAAGACTCAAAGATGAGCTTAGGAGCAGAAAAGCCCTGAAGTGAATAGAGCCTTCCAAAGTGTCCCTAGTGAGGACTGCTGGTGAGAGAAAACAGCAGATGTACTTACCTGAAGCGGAGTATCAGGTAATTGGGGAACCTAATTGTCTTTCTGTGGTTAATAGTGAGTTGTTAGTAAGTAGAAGGAGAAAAATAGGGAAGCGGGATGTCTTAAGCATTCAGGTATGGATTCTGCAGATTTTCATCCAGAATTTTATTGTTATATGTTGTTGGTCATTGTAAGTTCAGTCTCTCCAGAAGCCTCAGGGGATAGATGCATTTGTATAAAGGAAATGGAATATACTATTAAAAGATACAGTTACATTATTGTTTAGGTTATTAGTAAGACAATTGTCACCTTCATATGTTCTGTTACTACTTTAATTAAAATGGTGTTTTAAAAACTAATTTACATAAGAAATATTACCAACATAAATATGAAAAACTCTTTCTCCTATGGATATTCCAGTGGTCATAGATTTTATTAATAAGAAATGATAAAGAACACACATTACATAATTGTAAAAACAATATACGCTTTCAAAGTCAAATTGCAGAGGACAAAATTAAACAGATACGTATTATGTTTTCAATGCTATTGAAATAAGTACAGAGAGGATTGCGTTTTGAACTCAGTCAACTCCATAGAAACCAAAGGCAGGAGGAGAATTTTTTTTTTAATGAAGTGTACTCAAGTGCTTTGGCTTAGATTCAATCCCCAGTCAGTAAGAGATGAAAAAGGGTCCAAAACATTCTAATTACAAGGTTATTTTTAAAAAGTGATCTATAAATAGAGAGCCCAGAGCCTAGAAAAAACAAACAAACAAACAAATAATCAAACAATCTAACGGTTATTGAAGGAGGGGTGAAGAAGATAAAAGCTTAACTCTACATTGCATTAAGTAGACTCATTTAAGTCACAATGTATTCACACTCTTACCAAATCTACATAAAAATATATTAAATGTATTTATACTGGTTGCCTGTTTGGGACTGGACAAGCTATCAGGAGTTCTTCTTCTTCTTCTCTCAGCAGCCATCAACTGACTGTACCTCTTCATTGAAGGAAGGGACTTTGTAAGAGTTCCCATTCATGGATGCTGGTATCCTATTGAGGTGATCATGTGTTGAGATACCATGGTGCAGCTCCCTGTCATGTCTAGATGAGCAGTCTTGTGGCAGACGCTCTGGTCCTCTGTCTATTACATTGCCAGCCCCACTCTCAGTGTACTCTGAGTTGTAGGTGCATTAGTTCTGTTGTAAACCTATCAGTTGTGGCTGAACACTTTGTGGGTAGTTCTGTGTGTTCTGATCAGTCATGGCTTTTTCAGTGCTCTGACTCTTGAAAAAACAAGCTGCTTTCATGAAAGGCGAGACCTACATTTGCTTGTGGATGTAAGGATAGGTATTAAGAATGCAACTGGAAATTTTTTTTTGAGTCTGGAAAAACAGCAGTAAATCTCTAGTGGCTACTTGTCTATGTACATTACCGTGCACGGTTTCTATTGAGGGGCCTTTGATCTAATCAGACAGCTGTTGGCTACCTTCAAGATATGTGCCAGTATTATACCTTTGGGAATATCTTTTCCCCATTCTGTAAGCTGCGCAAAAGCTTTCCAATTTCATTAGGTCGTTTGTCAATTGGTATTATTTTATTCAGAGCTGGAGTCCTGTTCGGGATGTCTATGGCTACATCTTGAACTGTCTGCCCCAGCTTGTCCTCTGACAGCTTTAGTGCTCTAGATTCTACTTTAGGGTCTTTGAAACACTTGGCAATTTTTGTAGAGAGTCAAGAGAAGAATCTAGTTTCCTTTTTCTGGATATACACATCCAGTCTTCCCAACTCTATTTGTTGAGGTGGCTATCTTTTTTTCCCATGTACATTATTATATCTTTGCCAGAAATTGGTAGGCATAGCTGCATGGGTTTATACCTAGGTTCTTTACTCTTTCTTACGTATCTACACATCTGTTTTGTGCTACTACCAGGCTATTTTTATTGCTATGAGTCTGTGATATAACTTAAAATCTTCTATTGTAATACGTACAGTAGTATTTTTTCCTTTTTTATTAATGTATTCATATTACATCTCAGTGGTTATCCTATCCCTTGTATCCTCCCATTCTTCCCTCCCTCCCTCCCATTTTCCCCTTACTCCTCTCCCCTATGACTGTGACAAAGGGGGACCTCCTCCCCCTGTATATGCTCATAGGGTATCAAATCTCTTCTTGGTAGCCTGCTATCCTTCCTCTGAGTGCCACCAGGTCTCCCCATCCAGAGATTGTGGTCAAATATGAGGCACCAGAGTACGTGTGAAAGTCATACCCCACTCTTCACTCAACTGTGAAGAATGCTCTGTCCATTGGCTAGATCTGGGTAGGGGTTTGAAGTTTACGGCCTGTATTGTCCTTGGCTGGTGCCATAGTTTGAGCGGGACCCCTGGGCCCAAATCTGCCTATCATAATGTTCTTCTTGTAAGTCTTCACTTACCAGGAAACTGGGACAGAGAGGAGGACATCCTATTGGGACTCTAGATGAAGGAAGCATGGGAGAATGGCAAAGTAGAAGGATCCAGAGGGTACAGTAGTATTTTTACTTCATGTTATTGTGGCTATTTCAAACATTCTGTGCTTGAATATGAGATAAAACTTAAAACAAAGTATGTCCATTCAGCAACAATGATACATTTTATAACTATAATACACAGTTTTAAAAAAAGGACAGTTTGTTCGTACTTTCAAACTCCTTGGGATGTTACTCTTTGAGATTCAGGGATAAAAGAATCAGTAGTCCCAGAAATTCTTAAAATTTATTTTAAAGATACAAACTTTATACTATATTATTATTTGGTTAGCTAAAATTCTTGTTTAAATGACAAAATACACTGTTTAATTAATATTCAGTGACTAAAAACTCAGATAGATCTCAAAGTAAGGTAACATTCCTCAAAGAATCACATCATATGAATTTCAAGAAAATTCTCTATTTCTGTAAAAGATGGCACTGCAATTCTGATGGAGATTGCATTGAATGTGGAGATTGTCTTTGATAGATTAGCCATTTTGACAACATTCTTCTAATCCATGAACATGGGAGATCTATACATTTCCTGGTGTCTTCTTGAATTTCTTTCTTCTATGTTTTAAACTTTCAGTGCTTTGAGTAGGATACCTATTTCCCCAGTATTAATCATATCAATCCTTGAGCACTTGAATTTAGAGAGTGAAGGTCAAATCTTGTGATAGGTCATATACATCTAGAAATTCATCCTTTTTTTTTAAAGATTTTTGCACTTTAGTAGAATATAAGTCTTTAAAATATGTTCTAATGATCTTATAAATGTCATTAGTATTTGTGATGCCTATTTTCATCTATGATTTTATTAATTTAGAGCTTTTCTGTCTACTGATGATCAGTATTTACTGACTCCTGTTATTTTTTATTTGTTTTTTTTTGGTTTGGGTATGATTTATTGTCCTGGGAATACTTATTCCTGTGTATTCTTAGAAGCAATTAGCCTTTTAATACTGAAGTTTCCTTTCTACAACCTTACATGTAGTGAGTTAAAATTTGTTTCTTTCAAGTCCCTGCAATAATCATTAAGTTATTTATTTGAAGTTAAACAAATGAGAAATTGTTAAACATCAAAGACTACTAAATGACAGGAATTAATATATACCAGTCAGCCCTAATTCCAAATATTAATGGTCTTAGTTTCTCAATCACAAATCACATACTAGCAAATTTTATTTAAAAAGCAAGTTCTTGATATTTGTTGCTCCAAGAAATGTATCTTACCATCAGAGACAGACTCTTTGTGTGGTTTATTTGTATGGATAGCCTCATGTATATATTTAACTTTCTCTTTTGTCTAAAAGAGTCCTTTTCTGTAAAGTTGACTTAGTTAGTTCCTTTAGCCTGTTTTTTTTTCAACCATGGAAAATGGTGACAGTTTTGTTGAGTAGAGTAGTTAACAGTTAATTGAGAAAACAATCTCAAAACTTACAATGAAATATGGCAATAAATTCTACTATTTTTTGCATAGGCCTGCCTTTATATGTGATTTGTTTCTCACTTAAAGCTTTCAGTATACTATCTTTGCTTTGTATATTTAGTATTTTGATTACAAACTGACAAGGTGTTTTATACATTTGATGTTCTAAATATCTTGCCCTTGTATGGGCATATCGTTCCATAAATTTTAAATTTTCACTGATGTGATTTTGTTGAAAATATTATCGATGACTCTAGAATTAAATTTTATTGTCCCATAGATCTTGAATGTTCTGGCTATACCTTATTAATTTGTCTTTGTCATTCTTTGAATGTTCCAATCCTATTACCTTGTCTATAAGCCCAGATATTATTTCTTCCATTTTGTTGGTGAAACTTTTCATAGAGCTCTGTGTTTAGTTTACTGAATTTTTTCATTTCTATAATTTCAGGTTTTGTCTCCAGTATTATTTTTATCAATTTCTGTACTGACTTTCTTATTTGATTTAGTCTTTATTTTCTTAGACAACTTGTGGAAGTCAATTCTCTTCCATAAAGGTCCTAGGGGTCTGAGGCTGCCAGGTTTGGCAGGAAGTGCCTCTACCCACAGAGCCACTTTGCAACCCATCCTTATTCTTTCAGTTCTCAATGTTCAAGAAAGACTAAGTTTTAGTGGGTTAAGTTGTAGTTTTCTCTGCTTGAATGGTCTTGGAGCATCAGGATCAGTCTCCAGAAATTCCCTGGAAACAGAATATACTCTGAAAAAGTAATGACTATCAAAGTGTAGCCCCACTATGACAATACAATGATAGATAATACACAGTCAAAGGAATACTGATAGTGTGGTATATACTTAGAGATTTCTTAATGTGGGCATGGGTGGACAGAAAAGCAGCAGAGTAAGATGTGGTTACTATTGGGTCAACAGAGGGAAAAGTAAATAGAAAGGTGTGACGGGATGGGGGGCAATGGTTGGAGATGAGGCAGTCTTGGCTAAAAGTGGAATGAGAAGAAAGGTAAAGGAAAGCAATCAGATCATCTAAGAGAGTCCCAATCTCTGTAGCCTGACACATTGAAACCAAGAAAATCAGGCTGGCATATGTTATTTAGAAAAACTTTTCAAATAGGAATAGAGGGGAAAAGAACAATGGGAGGATGGAGATGAAGGGAGGGAGGGAGAGGCGGGAGATTATGATAGAATTAGAATCAGCCTGCTAAATTGACATAGGGTATTAAAAGCAAGGGTGATCATTGTGAAGGGGAGAGGTCTAGACAGGGTATAAAATCTGAATACATCCTAATTACTGACTGTAGCCACAACTATGTCAATATTCCTTCTCAGGATCTCAGATGGCTGTCATACCTCTGAGCAGTCCTTTGTGAAGTCAGGTCACACAACACTATTCCTGTCAGTGGATTATCCTTTCCGAACTGGGACACAGATGGTTACACTTTGGTAGGTCCATCTGTGATCAGGTTGGGAATGCTGTAGTTGACTCTGGGTGGTCTTTTGCAAGGTTGTGATTGTGCCACAGCTACTGGTCTCATCTGCTAGCTGTCCTTAATGGGTCAGGTCACAGATTCTGGTCACACACCTGGGTAGTCCTTCAGGAGTCTACTTGTAACTTTTCGATCCACCCAATGACTGTTCTTTCATATTGGGCATGGCAATTGGGATTCGTGTGCATTTCCCTTGTAGACTCTATCTCTGACCAGGTTTCCATCTCACAGAATGCTCTCGCTGGGTACTGATACAGTTTTCTCCCCGACTGTGTAGAGGTATTCTTGCCACCTCACAGCATAGGGCCTTATGACACTTGCTTTGGGTTTCCTAAGAGTTCAGTTTATCAGAGGGTCTGTGACTGTTAAGTTGCCAATTCAATATGAATCTTTAAAAACAGCATCTCACTGCTGCCCTAGTTGTGTGCTAAGACAAAAGTTTTATGCTGGTCTCACCTCTTTTTGCTGTAGTTACATGCAAACTTGGTCCTCCTTCCTCTCCTATTCTCTTTAAAGTATCTGTTACTGAGACTGTGGCACTTGCTTTCTGAGGCTCTCTCTTAAAACATGGCTGTCTGGTGACCCCTTCTCACCTGAAGTGCTCTAGAACATGCCACTGGGGATTGCATGGACTCTGCTTTTTTTCCTGTTCTGTTATTGTTTCTTCTTTACTTTGTTAGTGGACAAGGGTTTTGGCCATCACTTACCTGCTATCCAGCTTCCTTGAGTTCACGACTGTGTTGTCCACCATCTTCTAATTTTATATTCTTTGGTTGGCTGTTGACTGGTAAAAGAACAAAATGCTGTTTTCTTTATTCTCATGTGAGTGCTCCAATATTGTGAGGGGGAGATGGGCGAAGAAAGAAGTTGTATAGATTCTCTGTGGATTCACACTGTACGTTTTCAAAAATGTTACCTCTGCGTATGGAAATCCTAACATGTGGGATAGTAGGCCCTTCATTTGGCAAAGATCTTAGTCCAAAGATGAAGTTCTCTTACCAACATAATTTTATTGTGATGGTCAATTTGTAAGTACATAAAGAATTACTGTTCTCTTGCCTGAAACATTCTCAATTTTATCTCAGTGTTATTGTGCTCTACTTTTCTCTATTCTTTTTCACATATTCTATTTGTAAGTTTTTTTTTTTCAAGGAACACACACTAGCCTGGTTTCTAGGGTTTCGGTGCATCAGCCTACAGAGACCTGGGACTCTCTTTAGATGACCTGGTTGCTGGTTTCCCCCACATCTTTTAATTTACTTTTACCCCAAACTGCCTTATATGTGACCATTGCCCCCACTTCCTACCTTTCTATTTACCTTTCCCTCCCCCATGCCAATATCAATCACATCTCACTTTGCTGTTTTCCTTTCCACAGTAATACAGGATGCTATCAAGACGTTTTTCTTCTTCTTTCTTCTATGATATGCCACACTTGTCTTGTGCTCCGAGGATGATTTTTATTTTCTTTGCCAGTATCTTCAGCTGCTACCATCTCTACAGCATGTTTAAGCCAGGACCCTGACTCCTTTCTTGAATTGCTTATATCCCTCCTCAAGGCAAATACCATGTGTATTTCCTGCCTGGATATCCCTTCTCAGTTGTAGCTATAAGTGCCTGTCTATGTAAGATACACACTCAAAGCTCTTACAGGTTATTTCACACTTTATTTTTCCATCTAATAAAATTAATATCGTGTATATATGTATGCAAAATAGAAATATAGATTAGATTAGTTTTTACTTCTTACCATCCATGCTATTATTCTTTTTGCAATTGAATATTAAATAGCATATATTTGAATGCAACCCTCTTTCGAGCAAGCACTGTCTTCTTTGAATCTATCAATTTAAAAACTTTTTATTATTGAAATTATAATATAATTACAGCAATTCTCCCCTTTCCTCCCTCCAAATCTTCCCATATACCCCTTCGAGCTCTCTTTCAAATTCATAGACTCTTCCTTAATTGATAGTTCTTTTGTATACACACACACACACACACACACACACACACACACACACACACACAGAAAGACACTCATTATTCCTAAATATGATCTTCTCAGTTTGTATGATGTCACTTGTAGGTAAGGTTTTTGTTGGGCAGACCATTTGACACCAGACAACCAGTTGGTGCTCTCTTCTACGGGGAAGACCACCTCTCCTGCCTCCAAATGAGCCACTCACTTCTCTCATCTTAGCTCACATTCTACTCCAAGCACTGTGCCCTTTGTGTGAGTCTTCGAGACCCACCTGGCATCTTTATTGATTTGTTCTCACATTCATTTCCACATGACATTCTTCTGCTCCTCCACGTTGGTATCTTCCAGTAAGCTGTTAGCCTCTCACTACAGAAGATCGGCCCTCAGAGGCCACTCCTTATTTCTGGGTGAGCTCATTTTAGGTGCTCTCTTCTCTGAGTGAGAATGCAAGAAGTATTTCCTATCAAAGGCATCTGCACCTAAGCTTTACTCCTCTGTTTCCCCTACATTGGAATCTTCTGCAAAGGTCACCTGCATATCATCTGCAGCTTTCCTGGACTACCTAACATTTTCCTCTCATTGTTCTATACCATACCTTCATGTTTATGCCCTTTAGAATTTTGTAAGTCAGGTTCAATTCAGAAGGCTGGGGAGATGACTCCTTGGGATCTAAATCCAGTCCCCAGCATCTGCACTGAAATGGCAGACATAGTGCAAAGCACCTGCAGCCCTAGCATGGGTGAAGCTGATACAGGAAGGTACCTGGGCTTTGCAGCACGCTAGTGTATCTGAACTGGTAAGCTCCAAGTTTAGACAGAGAACCTGTTTAAAAACACAAGGTGGAGAAGTGATTGAGGAAGATATCTGAGGTCAGCCTCCAGCTTTTTGTGCATACACACACCACACCCACCCACACACACACACACACACACACACACACACACACCTTCATCCACAAAATGAGAGAGAGTATGAGTCAGAAACAGCATCTTTGTCCTTTTAACCATTTAAAAAGCCAGAATCCTATGCTTCACCAGAGATTTTAAAATAACAGAATTTGTATTTAATAAGGATACTCTGTGATAACACACATGAGAGGACAACTTTGAAGTACTGACCACACTGCATTTGTTCTTGACTGTCCACTTCTGTCTTCTCTGTCTCCGCCATAGTGTCAGTTCATTGAAGAGAAGGACTTTGTCCAGGTCCAGCACAGCACTTGGCATGCAATGGCCACTCATGTCTATTTGATGGCTACTGAGACATTTGATCTAGTTTCCTCAGGTGATCCATAAAGGAACTGAGGGTCAGAGGAAATAAGGGAATGTTTTAAAGTCACATAGCTTATTATTAATAAGGTCCATGTAAAAGCAAACACCATCTTTAGCATACTACATACCTTATGCTAGCGTATGGACAGGCTTCTGTTATTTATAACAATTATCTGTATTAATGTTGTCCTTTGACATTTGGTTTTATTTAAACTAACCTATATAGACAGCCCAGGTATAGTCTTTGGGTTTTGTTTTTTGTTTTTTAACTAAGAACAAAGAAAATGTTAAACATGGCCAGGAAGTTTACAGTATTTGCTAATGGGTCAAAAGAGCACTTAAAAAGAAATGAAAGAGAACTTTCTCATAGGACTAGCTGCCAAAGAACCCATTTAGTGTAGATGGCTACTCTGTGGAGAAAACCGTCTAACTGCTTTGTGGATATTCCTAGAGGATATCTCTAGGATAACCCAAGAATCTATCAGATTTTGAGAAAGTGGCTCCTAATTTATTTTAATTATTGCTACTTGAATTTATACTTATTTCTACCTAATTATAAAAGTTCCCTCTATGGGTAAGCTGCGCCTATTACTCTCAGTTTAATGTTTCGCCTCTTCCAGCTCCTAATTGGCATGCCACAGATGAACCATGACATTGAGCCTCTGACCCACACTCTTTAAGTGTATATTATTTTGTGTATAGCCAGAAGTGCTCAGCACAGACACTCCAGACTTGCTTCAGCTAAAGGAAAGTGGTACTAATAGGGAATGTGAGCTACGTACAGAATCCACCTGCTAATAGCATATTCATATCACCTGTTGTAGGTAAGAAAGGGGCCTAAAATTGCCCAGCCCAACTGGCCAGTAACACAGAAGTCTTGTGTAGTAGCATCCTGGTGTGTACTCATCCATATGTTTCTTTTTTTAATTATAAAAACACAAGTAGACAATTGGCCAGTAATATATTAAATAATGACTTTAATCGCACATTTCAGTGATAAGAAGTACATCCACCAGGGTGTGAAATTATTACCACCAATACCATTTCCACATTCTTTCCAGAATGCCAAAGGATAGGTCTACACCTATTAAGTAATAATTCCTCACTCTCGTGCACTCCCAGGCCTGGGGAGTTATTAATCTACTTTTTTTTCCTTGTGAATGTGTCTAGTCTGTGATTCTAATATAAACAGAATCATGTATTTGTCCTTTCATTTCTGGTGCATTTCATGTAGTATAATATCTTCAGGGTATATAAAAATTGAAGCATGTGCCACCCCTTTATGCCTTTTATGGCAAAATAATATTATAAGACATATATATGCTTATATATCTATTGCATTCTGATTATTTGCTGTCTGTTCATGACTATAAGCCACTAGATCATGTCTGTAGGCTCTTATGAGTAATGCTGTTAAGAACATTGGTATAAAATAATCTGTTTTTATCTCTGACATCAATTCTTTGGGATACATATTTAGAATTGAATTTCTGGTTTCATATGGTCATTCTGAGAACACACCAACCTTTCTATATTTCAACCAGAGATACACATAGATTCCAAGTTCCTTAAATTCAAGATAACACTTAGTTTTGTTTATTGTGTTCTTCTTTGATTATAGTTATTCTAAAAACTGTGAACTAGTCTGTCTGTAGAGCCAGGTGTTCTTAAATAGTTTTCATGTAAAAAGAAAATCAGAACAATTCTAGGAAACCATTGCAGCATCTTTCTAGAAAGGAGAAGGTTCTTTAAAAAAAAAAACAAATAACCCTCTCTTCTGTTCTTTTTTTTTTTTTTTAAGATTTATTTATTTATTATGTATACAATGCTCTGTCTGCATGTACACCTGCAGGCCAGAAGAGGGCATCAGAACACATCATAGATGGTTGTGAGCCAGCATGTGGTTGCTGGGAATTGAACTCAAGACCTCTGGAAGAGCAGACAGTGCTCATAACCGCTGAGCCATCTCTCCAGCCCCATTCTTATCTAATATTTAGCATTCTTTCCCAGTGAGACTAAGCGTTTGTTACAGAACAGAATGTCTTGGGACCAATTACTTCAGTTTTCTGGGTGTGGCAACACCACTAGCATCTTAAAGTGTGTATGTGTGTGTGTGTGTGTGTGTGTGTGTGTGTGTATATAAACAAACAAACAAAAATATGGAAAAACAACTCTGGCTTCCACATATACCCACATAGGAGAGTACACCTCCACATACATGTGCATATATGCACATTGCTCTCCAAACACAAAGATGGCAGCCTTCTAACCCCTACAGACAGTCCTGATCTCCCTACTCTTTTTAGAGATAACATTACATATTTTCATATGTATCTGTTTACCCTTGTATCTACTTTTCTTAGAGATACACTAAGCCTGTCTTAGAGTTGAATGAATAAATATCTTAATCTACTCATATTTTAACTGTAATATGTCTTTTGATAATTAAAAATTAAATTCTTAAAAAATCTTATCCCTCTAATGAGTGAGTTCACCCAGAAGCAAAAAGAGACAAATGGTATATACTCACTTATATTAAAACACTAGTCCAAGGGATACGTACCATGAAAAACTTTACTTACCAAGAAAGTGGATCAGAGGAGAGGACACCCTATTGAGACTTTAGGCGAGAGTAGCATGGAAGAATGGGGAAATAGTAGGACTCACAGGGTCCCGGAAACCTACAAGAAGAACTTTATGACAGGCAGATCTGGGTCCTGGGGTCCTCCTCAAACTAAGGCACCAGCTAAGGAGAATATAGGCAGTAAACCTCGAACCCCTACCAAGACCTAGCCGACGAACATGATATTCTCCACCGTTGAGTGGAGAGTGAGATCTGACTCTCACATGAACTCTGGTGCCCCTTTTCTGACCACGTCCCCTGGATGGGGAGGCCTGGCGGCACTCAGAGGAAGAATAGCAAGTTACCAAGAAGAGACTCGATATTCTAAGAGCATATATAGGGGGAGGAGGTCTCCCTCAATCACAGACTAAGGGGAGAGGAGAAGGGGGGAAGTGGGAAGGAGGGAAGAATGGGAGGAAACAGGGGAAGGGCTAACAATCGAGATGTAATATGAATAAATTAATAAATTGACAAAAAATACAAAAAAATCTTATCCCTTGATTTTCTCTCCTTTATGTAAAATCTCCTGTATATTTTCAAAGAATACTTTGAAATACAGTGAAGAATATACCTCCCTTTGTGGAGCATTATACTCATCACTCAATCAGCAAACTAGCAAGTACTCATCATGCCCACACACCATACATACTGTAGACTGAAACACATTGGAAAATACACTGAAAATATAACCAAAGACAGTCTGTGGGGGTAATTTACAAAATAATTTTAAAAGTTATTTCAAGAAGTCAACACAATGAAGATGAGAGATGTCTGTAGGCTACTGCGCATTACCTAAGAGTTGAACTTAAGCAGACAAGATGACTACAAGCAGTCCAACACAGGAATCACATCCTGTAATGAATGGGCATCCGCCCTGGAGATGACGGCAGTGGATAAGAACATTTGTTGTTCTTCCAGAGGACCCCAGCTTGGTCCCCAGCATCCACAGGCCAGCTCACAATCATCTGTAACTTCAGTTCCAGGGAGCAGCAGACACACACACACAAACACACACACACACATGCACACACGCACACTCGCACAGAGAAAGCACTTATACACATAAACTTAGTAAACTTTAAAAAAATTAAAAGAAGGAGTGGCCATAAAATACAGAGTCCTAGAGGAGGAACAAGACAGGGGGTCTCTGTGTCTCTCAACTAGAACCTCAAAAGAGTACAAGAAAAAGCAACTACTGTTGCCTTCCTTGTTGGGCTTTGCACCAATACATATGGCTTCAGATAAAAGTAGTTTTTGGTGAACAAACCACTGAGTTTTTATTGAATGAAATGTTTCCTATCCAGGGCTGTACTCCTGAAGGATGGAGCGTAGATATAGAAGCACGATTTAGATGGACAATCCTTTTTATATGGACCTCTAGCCCTAAACACGTCAACCAATGTAAAGACTTCTCCGGAGAGTGGAGGGGCTCACACTCCCCAGCCTGCTAAGGATCATTGTTTCTTGTTCCTATTTGACACACTTTCTTCTATGTTTGCCTAAAGGAAGAAGTTGTAAACAGGGAGAAGTGTAAAACTGAGACAACTCTGGGTGTTAGGGGTTTAATGGCCTTTTTTATTTTTTCAGTTCAAGAAGTACAGTAAGATGGGAGGTTCTTGGTTGTTAAGACCTCGTGTCCTGTGTGTTGTTAAGGGTAGAACTGTCCTTTCCCAAACCAAACACACACTAAAGTGTCCCAGCAATTTGCTCCCCCAGTTTTCTGTGCTGAAATGCACAGTTCATGTGCAACAGTTTAAAACCCCTTTCTTATGATATTATGAGCACAACTATTTCCCGAAGCTTCTGAATAACCTGCAAATGTTGTGCTTTTATTGTAAGGGGGCAATCACTTCAAGTTAGTAAAACAAAATCCTGAGCTTACACTGGCAAAAAAAAAAAAATTGTAGAGTCTAATCAGGGGGCAAGATTGACAACAGGAATGTCAATGTGGCATAACATGTCAGGGAAACAACCACCGTGCTGAGGTCAGAGCCTCTGGTACTGTGGGCTTCACAGAACCTGAGAGCATCTGTGAATTGTCATGAGAACCCCTTTGGGGTATGGCCTCCCTTCCCTACACAGCCTATCTATAAACCACAGCTTTTGCTCAAGCTGGACTGGGATACTGCAAACAGCAGCCCCTGTGTTCATACAGACCTTGGTTCCACACCCTCTCTTTCAAATGATAAATGCGGATGATGCATTGACACCATCAATGACTAACACAGCCGAGGTGCTTGTGCACTTGCACTGTAGATGGGTTATATGAAGGAGAGAGAAACCTATTTTTGTTATGATCCCAAGTGTGGGATGGGGAACGGTCTTGTGAGAGAACAGGTGATGTTAATCCACTAGAACGCAAGCCACCTTGTGCAGGAGCTTGATTGTTGCCAGCTGAAAAGATCTGTGAACAGACTCTGAGAGGAGATATGTAAGTGAGCCAAAAACAAGAGAGGGGGCCTTTGGATACTTGGGATAGTTTTGGCTGTTCATCGCTCCACTTCGAGAAGCTTCTAGAGAGAACCACTGGAGGGAAGGCTTTGAGGGGCTCTGGGCTCCTGCTGAGGTTCCAGGTTCTGGTTACTCCAGGTTCCAGTAGAAGAAATCCTGCTGATTATGCTAGGAGAATCATTCCTTGGAACTGATATCCTTATGATTTCGTTATTGTATTCTTTAATCTTTTCCTATTGTTTAGGTTAGTCAGGTTATAAGTGAGGTACTCCCAGTTAATAAGTTTATAATAAAA
The DNA here is from genome assembly GCA_907169655.1 of Acomys percivali. Lineage (NCBI taxonomy): Eukaryota > Metazoa > Chordata > Mammalia > Rodentia > Muridae > Acomys > Acomys percivali. The sequence goes on along the minus strand of OU015744.1, from coordinate 25,278,726 downwards.
TACATTTGTTAAGAAAATTGAGCCTACAGTTAGGTGTGCGAAACAGATGTCAACCAAGTAAATACCTGAGTACTAGACACGATGAGTCTCTGAAAGAAGGAAACAAAACTAATAAAACCCCGCAGTCAGGGCTAGCAATTCACCTTCCCAATCCTTCTCTCATATTTTCCAGCCGTCTGCATAAGGCCATGTTGGCAAGTTTAGCTGCATGATACATGTTGCTGGTGCTGATTGATGGTGAAGTGACCTTCCTGAAGATTGAGGGGAGCAAATGAATTGCCTCTCCAGCCTCTCTGCTGCTCCTTCACATCTTTGTGTTTTGTGTTCCCATGACTTCCAGTTCCAACGAGGGATTCGGGTCCGTGGAGAAGGTCGTGCTGTTAACTTTCCTCTCAGTGGTTATCCTGATGGCTATCCTTGGCAACCTGCTGGTCATGGTGGCTGTGTGCAGGGACAGGCAGCTCAGGTGAGCAGTGCAAGGGGACCTCTTAGGAAACATGGCTGTCAGAGAGATCATCCCGTACAGTTGGCCCTGAGTAATTTCTATTTTAATTTATCATGATGATGGAAAACATTCATGGGGACAGATCTTTAAAAAATAGAAAATGGATCACATATAATCCTATAGCTGCAACATGAACATAACCATAAGAGCACCTTAGAGTGCTTTATCCTGCTATTAATGGTTCAGGGGATGTGAGTCACTAATATATGTATATAAAATATATAAATATATTAATTATATCTATATATCTATATCTATATTCCTGCTGTCAATGGTTCAGTGATTGATTTAGGGAATAAACTCTGGATCTACCACATTTTGTTCCTCACAAGCCTCAACTGTAGCTACAATTACAATCATCTGAAATAGTTTTCAAAATGCTTCTGTATGGTATCAGTGTAACCTGTGCAATGTTGTGGAGATATATATATATTTTAAAAATATCCATAGTTAAAAATCAAATTTTAATTGGCCAGCCTGTATCTGATATAGCAATATTCAGTGGAGGAGGTTGTTATCAACCCAAGGTTTTCGTCTAATTGGTCTGAGTTGAACCCTGGCCACTGAAGTTTGCTAAAGTTCACCAGGTATTTCCAGTGCATAGCCTGGCCTAAGTAGCACTGACCATGAGAGAACAAATGAGACAGAAGTAGCCATCTCTAAACAGGACATGCCATGAACCAGAGAAATAAAAAAAGCAGAGTTGTACCTGGGGTCACAGGTACACAAGAGGTCACCTAACAGCTGAAAGCGATTCGTCTTGACACTGAGAGGTCAGCATCTTGAGAGACCTCCCTGGGAGTGCCTAAGCTAGCACCAAAGATAGGGTGGGCAGTGGCTAGAAGAGTAAGTGGGCTGAGCGGTGGTGGCACATGCCTTTAATCCCAGTGCTTGGGAGACAGAAGCAGGAGGATCGCTTTGAGTTCAAGGCCAACCAAGTCAATAAAGTGAGTCCAGGAAAGCCAAGGCTATACAGGGAAACCTTGTATGTATATATGTATATATATGTATATATATACATACATATGTATATATATATATGTATATATATGTAGGTGGGAGGCAGTGAAACTGTGTGAAACCTCAGAATGGTTCTCTGTACACAGGTGGCCTCTGTCAGGCCAGAAGGGACATAAGAGAGAGGGAAAGAGGACTTGGGGAAGATGTGGGTTTGGGGAAATCAGAAGAGGCTAGACCACAGATCATCCCCTCGGCTGTGGTGCAGAAAGGGAAACTGAGTCTTGCGCATTGTTTAATGTGTGCCTTTCTTTCCTTTTCTACCTCCCTTCTCACCTTCCTTCTACTCCCCAACTCTACCCTCACTCTTTCTCCCCACCTTTTCCCCCATATCCTTGCCCTTGCCACCTTGCTTATACCTTTTCACTCACAGGAAAATAAAAACCAATTATTTCATTGTGTCTCTTGCCTTTGCCGATCTGCTGGTTTCGGTGCTGGTGATGCCCTTTGGTGCCATTGAGCTGGTCCAAGACATCTGGATTTATGGGGAGATGTTCTGCCTGGTCCGGACCTCTCTGGATGTCCTTCTCACCACAGCATCGATTTTTCACCTATGCTGCATTTCACTGGACAGGTAAGAGCAGGGCAATGTGCAGAGTGGAACGCATTTGACACCAAGTAACCCAACAGATATTACCCGGTGTCTTTCCTTCCTTCCTAAATCACCATTCGAAATTAGGTCCAGAGAGACAGATGTTAGAAGATTAGTGATTCTTGCACTGGGGCAGTCCTTGTGGAGGGCTCCTTCTCAGCCAGGCACTCTCAAAGATAATGAAGACCTAGAGGTTGGCACCATCCAACAATTGCTTGCATAGAGTTTACTGTGCAGATAGGTCTCCTCAGCCAAGTTTATTTCCAATTTTATATCCGTGGAAGGAACAAAAGGCCAAGGGATCCAGGTGGCAAGAATTAGTGCATCTGCCCAGGAGGCTACAGGCCAGTTCACAATATCACTTTGTGTTTGGACATGACCTTCTCCTAAAATATACCAGTGTAATATGGTCTAGCTAACTTCATGCAATTGTGAGGATTTTTTTTCTAGAAAGTTATAAAGTTGATAATAAAACCTCTAATAACTGCTTTAAAATTTTTTCAATTTAGCATTTCATCCCAATGTAAATTGTGTTTGTTTGTTTTCATACTTCAGGGTGTCCAGTGGCCCCCAACTTTGCCTTGTTTGTTTATCAGCCCTTTCCAGGCTCCAATTTCTAATCATTTTTACAGAATAACAGACAAAAGAAAATACTTTAAAAGCTAGATAACTCCAAGAGCATATGTAGCCTTGAAGCTAGAACTCAGAAGAAAATGTGAGGTGAAAATTCCATAAGCTCAAACTGTCAGTGATAGCATCGCACTTTCTCTACAACTGTCCACAGAGCTACTGCCCCTGGCTTGGGAGAGACGCATTTCCTAAAGTGACGACTTAGGGGAAATTGTCAGCTGAAGTTCAGGAATGCTATATATCTAAAATGTTTGCTTTTAAACAGTAAAATGATGGTTTCCTAGAAAATTGCTCATCTGGGGCAGGTCCTTAAGAACTGAAACGTACTGTGACAGCAACAGATTCACTTCCTGTCATTGGAGGGCACTGGTCAAAAGGGCAGGTGTGACAGCCTCCACTGTTTAAATTGCTCTTTCTTTTTCTGACAAGAACACAAAGTTGAATTGGCTAGGTTCTATGCACGTATAATGAGACTCCACTGCATAGCTATAAAGAGAGGTGCATAACCGAACTGTTGGCCAAAGGTAAGACCCATCCTGCACTGCAGTTAGAGACGTGTGTGTCTTAGGTTGCTTACAATTGGACGCAGGTATGTGAAAGACATTTTATAGACTGTATACTACATGAATTTTCATATCCCAGAAAATAAGATATGAGAAAGTGGAAAACATAGAGAAATCCTAGAGGGTAGCCTGTATGTGATCATTGCAATAGTGGTCTGTGAGCCTAGACATAGCAGTATTAGCAACTTAGAAAAAAGCAAAGCTGGGGGGATAAAGGGAAGCTGGAAGCCAGTGAGATTTTGGCAAAAGCCAGGGGAAGAAAATGAGCCATGTATGGAATAAAAATGGGAGAAAATTCATCTTTTTGCTGTAGAGAGCAGACTCTGGCCAGCCCCAAGACAGATGCTAAAGGCCTTCCATGGGGGAGGGGCTGGCTTCTGATTTCCAGACTTAAGCTCATACTCCCACTGGAACATTTCCCCAGGCAGGCTCAGGATGTAGTGAAGCAGGTAAGAAAAGGGCATTAACCTGCTGCCACTTGAGGTGCTAGGGTGGGTTGATACCCCTTGGGGACCCCCCACCCTTTTCTGAGAGGAGAGGAGGGAATGGGAGGGGTGGAGAGTGAGGGTGGGACTGGGAGGAAAGAACAGAGGGAGGGGGCTAGGATCAGGCTATAAAATGATTAAATAGAAACAATTTTAAAAGAATTTGGGCATTAAAACCTACCTGTTTTGAAACTGGAGAGATTTAACTTTAAATTTCAGCTCTGTCAGGTTTTTGCCTCTGAGATTGGCAGTGAGTTAATAAGCCTTTCTGAGTTCCAATTTTCTTTGTCTCAAAAAAATGGAGGACAAGGAACTGACTGACATTGCAGGACTAAAGTTAGGATTTAATGAACTAACCCGCCTGCCAGGGATCATGGTCCTCTGTGACTCAGCACTGCAGTGAGTGGAGGACACCAGCCAAGCAAATCCTCCTCTCTCTTACCAAGGCTTGACTCTCCTTAGAGACCAGCACATCCTATAACCAGCCTTACCTTGCTTCATCTGTCTGCTCTCACATGCAAGCTCAAACAAATGGCCAGCTTTCAAAACAGCTGCTCTGAACACTGCCGCTTGTCTAGAACTTGGCAATAGCTGCTTCTTGCTTTTGAGATACGACCACACTGATTGGTGTAGACGATTTTTAAATGTAATTAAATTAACTTTTAGTTCAATTTCATTTATTTAGAATTTCATACATAAGCACCCTCTCCCTGCTTCAATTCCTCCCGTGTTCTGCTCCCACGCCACACACACACACACACACACACACACACACATACACGCACACACACACACACACCAACCCTGTTGAGTCCATTCAGTGTTACTCATCTGCGTATGCGTTTAAGGCTGGTGACTTGGCAACGGATAACCTATGGATCTCTGTACTATCACTGACTGCCTGCAGCTCTTCTTCTGAGGGTGGAGGCTTGTGAGATTTCCCCATCTGTGTTGACATACCGGTTGGCGTTATCATCTGTAGGTCTTCTTAAATCAACTATATTGCTGAGATTTCATAGCTCTAGTACCTTCCTTGTCATATATTAAAAAACACGGTCTTGCAGCAGATATCCTGGCCTTCTGGGTCTTATAGTCTCTCCACCCCATCTTCTGAAGTGTTCCCTGAGCCTTAAGTGCAGAGGTTATGTTTTAGATATGTAGATTGGGGCTAGCTCCCCATTGTCCATTAGCTTTCTACAACTTCATCAGCTGTTGATTTCTTGCTTCCATCTTGTTTCCAACATCCCTCTCTTATGGGGTGTGTGTGAAAGCCACATTTATCTGTGGATAGAAGGGTGGGTATTTAGGGTGCAGTCAGACAATTTACAGGGTTTAGGAAAGTGACGGCAATAGGTTTTCTTTTAAAGCCCAGTGCTTTACCAAGTATGGGTATTTGGGTAGCTTTATAATACCAGGCAAGAAATCTCTCTTATTGAGTAGGCTTTAAGTCCAATTGCATGGCTGATGTTTACCTCCAAGATGTATCTATCACCCTTGAGCCCTTAGGAATATCTTGCCATGCTGGCCATTGTTGTGGGACCCAAGCTTTGCAGTTGAGTAGGAACACTGATTACTTTTCTCCCTAGGGAGATTGCATGTCACTTTCTGATACCCTGAGAGCCATTCCTCAAGGAGGAGGCTTCTGTATCGCATCCACTTTGTTTCCTATGTTTGAAGTGTGTGTGTGTTTTCAGCAACAGAGTTTTATCTTCAAGTTCTGGGAGGAAACCAAGGGCAATGGAAACGGGCTGTACTGTTTGGGGAGTCTCTTAGACTACCCTGACCAGTGACACGAAGGGGAGTGTCTCATGCCTCGCACTTGGGGTTTGTCTGTTAATCTATGGATCTTGGGGAGGTTATTACTGCAGGTGGTTTAACTTCATGTAAATAATATGCTTGTTACACATATTACAGGTGGATTTTAAGTATAGCTTGCTTATGGCTTTTACAAACAGTTCAGTGTTTCTTATCCTTTCCCTCTCCACAAATAAAGTTTCTCATTATTTTTTCTATTTCTCCCCTCATTGCACCTATTTTCTGCTATTCCTCCACATAAAATGTTTTTATTACCTCATTAAGAATTACATACAATGTATTTTGATTTTATTCACCTCAACTCCTTCCGTCACTCCTCCTAGGCCTACCAAATTTAAGTCTCCCTTTAAAATATCTTATCAACCCCAATATTTGCTGTTAACATATTTCTAATTGTGGGGCCAAGCTCTGGAGGCTGATTGACCTACCAGGAGCCATGCTCTTAAAGAAAACCGGCTCTCCATCCCCAAGAGGGCATCTACTGTCCACAGCCCCTCAGATGAGTGTGGAGGCTCACCTTCCCACTCAGTGCTAGAATGTTGATTGGCTTGGTCTTGTGTGGATCCTGTGCAGGCAATCAAAGCTGCTCTGAGTTCACCAATACAGTGGTCCCGTTACATCCAGAAGACATTACTTTTCTCTAGTCTTCTCTACTCTCTGGTTCTTACAGTCTTTCTGCCCTTACTTCTGCTATAGTCTCTGAGCCTTAGGGTGTATGTGTGTGTATGTGTGCGTGTGTGTGTGTATGTGTATGTGTGTTTGTGTGTAGTAATATAGATGCTTGTGACTGAACATCCTGCTGATACTTACTCCCTACACTTGGACCAATTTTGAGTTTGTGTGTTAATGACTCTACATTGCACAAAGACATTTTTCTGATGAGGTGTGAGAGTGGCAGCAATTGATGGGTGAAGAAGATTTTCTGGAATCTTTTTTTTTTCATTTTTAAAAATTTATTATAATTTATTCACATTATATCCTGATTGTTATTCCCTCGCTCATATCTTCCCATAGACACCCTTCCCTCCCTCTTCAGCCCTCTTTAGGCCCTCTCTGTCCCTGGAAAGCCTCTTTGGCCTCTACGTGACTTCAAGATTTTAGCTCAGCATTATCTTCCCTGCAACAGATCTCTGATCTCCTCGGACAGATTCTTGGTAGAACTCATTGATTTTTTTTATTACAGGCAGTTGTGTAATTTCTCACACAAAGTCTTTTTTCTCCCTTGTGAGAGGAAGCTATGTATTATGAACAAGGACGAGAAAATGTTTGAACCCATGGAATTTGCATTTCATGACACTTTTGACAATTAAACAGTAGTTTCACATAAATATTTATTTAGGCATTCAGAAATTTTTCATTTTCCTTCTTTTAAAAAAAATTTCAGAGACAGTGTTTCCTTGTGTAGTCTAGGCTGTCCAGGACTCACTTTGTAGACCAGGCTGGCCTCAAACTCACATAGATCCACTTGCCTCTGCATCCTGAGTGCTGAGATTACATCCTGTTTGCAGCCCCTCTCCTTTCCTCCCAGTCTTCTACCCCTCACACACTTCTCACCCCCATTCTCTTCAGATAATGGGGACGTCCCCCATGGGTACCAACCCACCCTGGCACATTAAGTCACTGCAGGACTAGGTGCATCCTCTCCCACTGATGCCAGACAAAGCAGTCCAGTTAGGGGAACAGGATCCAAAGCGGGCATCAGAGTCAGAGAGGGCCCCACTTTAGTTGTTGGGGGATCCACATAAAGACCAAGTTGTGCATCTGCTACATATGTGCATTGGACAAGTCCATGCATGCTTTTTTGTTGATGGTTCAGTTTCTGTGAGCCCTCATGGGTCCAGGTTAGTTGACTCTGCAGGTATTTTTGTGGAGTTCTTGACCCTCTCTGGCTCCCTCAATCATTCCCTCAACTCTTCCATGTGACTCCCTGAGCTCTGTCTAATGACTGGCTATAGGACTCTGCATATGTTTCCATAAGCTGCCAGGTGAAGCCTTTCAGAGGAGTTATGCTTGGATCCTGTCTATAAGGATAGAAGAGTAATATTAGTAGTGTCATAGATTGGTTCTCTCTCATGGAATAGGTCTAAAGTAGGGCCAGTGTTTGGTTGGCCATTTCCTCAATCTTTACTCCATCTTTGCCCCTGCACATCTTGTAGGCAGCACACATTTTGAGTTAAAGGTTTTGTGGATGGGTTGGAGCCTTATCCCTCCCCTGGAAGTCATTCCTGAATATAGGAGGTGGCCACTCCAGGCTCCATATCCCCAGCTACTAGGAGTCTCAACTATGATGACCCCCATAGACTTTCTGGGGCCTTCCCTACCCCAGGTCTCTGGCAAATCTCAGAGGTGCTCCCTACCTCTGATTTCCATTCTCTCTCCTTCACCCCCTCCTCCTAGTCCTCACCCCTGCTCCCCTCCCCATCCCCTCTCCTATTCAGTTCCTTCTCTCCATCCAGCTCCAATGCCTATTTTATTTTCCTTTCTGAGTGTGATTCAAGCAGCCTCCCTTTGGCCCTTATTGTTACTTAGCTTCTTGGGATGTGTGGATTATAGCATGATTATCATGTACTTTATGGCTAATATCCACTTATAAATGAGTTAAAGACCCCTGCATGTCTTTTGGGCTTGGGTTACCTCAGACAGGATGATTTTTTTCTAGTTCCACCCATTTTCCTACAAATTTCAAGATGCTCTTGTTTTTAATAGTTGAGTAGTATTCAATTGTGTAAATTGTACACATTTTCTTTATCCATTCTTCATTGAGGAATATCTGGGTTATTTCCAGTTTTTGGCTATTACAAATAAGTCTACTATGAACATAGTTGAGCAAGTGTCCTTGTAGTATGGTTGAGCATCTCTTGGGTATATGCCCAGGAGTGGTATAGCTGAGTCTTGAGGTAGAACTATTCCCAATTTTTTGAAAAAATGCCAGATTGGTTTCCAAAGTAGTTGCATAAGACTGTACCCCCACCAGCAATGGAGGACTGTTCCCTTTTCTACACATGCTTCTCTGTTGAGATTTCTCTGTTTAACTCTGTCCCCTATTTTTAATGAGGTTATTTGGTTGTCTAATTTCTTGAGTTCTTTATATATTTTATATATTAACCCTCTGTCAGATGTAGGGTTCGTGAAGATCTTTTCCTAGTCTGTAGGCCATTTTATTCTATTGACAGTGTCCTTTGCCTTACAGAAGCTTTTCAGTTTTGTGAGGTCCATTTATTAATTGTTGATCTTAGAATCTGAGCTGTTAGTGTTCTGTTCAGGAAGTTGTCTCCTGTGCCAATGAATTCAAAGCTCTTCTGCTCTTTTTCATCTATTAGATTTATTGTATCTGGTTGTGTGTTGAGATCAGACTTGAGTTTTGTACAAGGTGATACATATGGATCTATCTGCATTTAACCACATGCAGGCCCACAGTTAGACCAACATCATTTGTTGGAAGATGCTTTCTTTTTTCCATCATATAGTTTTGGCTTCTTTGTCAAAAATCAAGTGTCTGTAGGTGTGTGGGTTTATTTCTGGACCTTCAATTTTATGCCATACATTAACTTGTCTGTTTCTATGCCAATACCATGCAGTTTTTATCAGAAATAATGATACCTCCAGTTCTTTTCTTATACAGGGTTGTTTTAGCTATTCTGAATTTTTTTTGTTTTTCCATATGAAATTTAGAATTGTTCTTTCAAGGTCTGTAAAGAATTGTGTTGATATTTTGTTAGCTATTGCACTGAATCTGTAGACTGCCTTTGGTAAGATGGCTGTTTTTACTATGTTAATCGTATTGATCCATGAGCATGGGAGATTTTTCCATCTTCTGATATCTTCTTCAATTTCTTTCTTCAGGCACTTGAAATTCATGTCATACAGGTCTTTCACTTGCTTGGTTAGAGTTACACCAAGATATTTTATGTTATTTCTGGCTATTGTGAAGAGTGCAGTTTCTTTCTCAGCCTGTTTATTTTTTGTTTGTATATAGAAGTGCTACTAAGTCTTGAGTTCATTTTGTATCCAGGCACTTTGCCGAAGGTGTTTATCAGCTGTAGGAGTTTTCTGGGAGAATTTTTGGGGTCACTTATATATACTATGATATCACCTGTGAATGGCAATACTTTGACTTCTTCCTTTCCAATTTGTATCCCCTTGGTCCCCTTTAGTTGTCTTATTTCTCTAGCTAGAACTTCACATACTATGTTGATATTGGCTTGTGCCTTTTATTCTCAAGAACTAGTTCTTGGTTTCATTGAGTATTTGTATCGTTTTCTTTGTTTCTAATGTATTGATTTCAGCCCTGAATTTGATTATTTCCTGTTGTCTACCCCTCTTTGGTGAGTATGCTTCTTTTTGTTCTAGAGCTTTCAGGTATGCTGTTAAGTTTCTAGTGTGGGATCTCTCCAGTTGTTTTTATAAAGATGCTTAGTGCTATGAACTTTCCTCTTAGCACTGTTTTCACTATGTCCCATACATTTGAGCGTGTTGTGCCTTAATTTTCATTGAATTCTAAAAAGTCTTTAATTTCTTTCTTTATTTCATCCCTGACCCAGTGGTCATTGAGATGGAAGTTTTTCAGTTTCCATCACTTTGAAGACTTTCTGTTGTTGTTACATTTTAGCTTTAATCCATAAGGTACAAGGGATTATTTCAATCTTCTTATAATGGTTGAGGCTTGTTTTGTAAATGGTCTATTTTGGAGAAAGTTCTGTGAGATGCTGAGAAGAAGGTATATTCTTTTGTGTTGGGTGAAAAGTCCCATAGATATCTGTTGGGTCCCTTTGATTCATGACATCTGGTAGTTTCATTATTTCTCTGTTTACTTTCTGTCTCAATGACCTGTCCATTGCTGAGAGTTGGGTGTTGAAGTCTCTCACTATTAATGCATGATTTAAACATTAGAACTGTTTCTTTTACAAATGTGGGTGCCCTTGCATTTGAGGTATAGATGTTCAGAATTGAGATGTCCTCTTGGTGGATTTTTCCTTTGATAAGTATGAAGTGTTCTTTCCCATCTCTTTTGATTAATTTTGTTTGAAAATCTATTTTACTAGATATTAGAATGGTTATTCCAGTTTTTGATCTTAGCCATTTTGATGGCTGTAAGATGGAATTTCAGAGTAATTTTGATTTGCACTTCTCTGATGACTAAGGACGTTGAGCATGTCTCTAAGTGTTTCTCAGCCACTTGATATTCCTCTGTTGAGAATTCTCTGCTTAATTCTGAGTCTCAATTCTTAATTGGGTTATTTGGTTTTCTGGTGTTTAATTTCTTGAGTTCTTTATATATTTTGGATATTAGACCTTTGTTAGATGTAGGGATGGTGAATATCCTTTCCCAGTCCATAGGCTGTCGCTTTGTTCGGTTGACAGCATCTTCTGCCTTACAGAAGCTTCTCAGCTTCATGATGTCCCCTTCATTAATTGTTGACCTTAGAGCCTGGGCTGTTGGAGTTCTGTTCAAGAAGTTAACTCCTGTACCAATGAGTTCCAGGCTGTTCCCCACTTTTTCTTCTAACAGATTTTGGTCTCTGGTTTTATGTTGAGTTCTTTAATCCACTTGGACTTGAGTTTCCATCTTATACCCATCAGAATGGCTAAAATATCAAGAACTCAAGTGAGAGTACATGATGGAAAGGATGTGGAGAAAGGGGAGCACTTCTTCATTGCTGGTGGGAGTGAAACTTGTACAACCACTTTGGAAAACAATCTGGCGCTTTCTCAGAAAACTGGCAATAGGGCTACCTCAAGATCCAGCTATCTCACTCCTTGGAATATACTCAAAAGATGCTCCACCACACAGCAATGACATTTGCTCAACTATGTTCATAGCAACCTTATTTGTAATAGCCAGAATGCATAAACAACTTAAATGTCCCTCAGTCAAAGAATAGATTAAAAAAAAAACCTGTGGTACATTTACATTATGGAATTCTACTCAGCTATTAAAAACAAGGAAATCTTGAAATTTTCAGGCAAATGGATGGAACTAGAAATGATCATCCTAAGGGTGTTAACCCAGACCCAGAAAGATACACATGGTATATACTCACTTATAATTGGACACTAGCCCAACAGTGATATCCTCTGAGAGTCCTCATTTAGTGGGGAATTGGCATTGAAGCTAGGACTTCCTATTATGACTCCTGGTGAGAGAAGTATGGGAGAATGAGGAAATGGAAGGACCCAGAAGGTTCTGGAACCCTACAAGAAGACCATCAAGGATGGCGGAACTGGCCCCAGGGGTATCCACTCAAACTACTGTACCAACCAAGCACAATGCATGCAGTAAACCTAGACTCCCTATTCAGATCTAGCCAATGGACAGCACATTCTCCACAGCTGTGTGAAGAATGGAGACTGACTCTGACATGAACTTTGGTGCCCCCTATTTGACCATTCTCCCTTTGGTGGGGCAGCCTGGTGGCAGGCTACCAGCATGAGACCTGACAGACTGTGGCCATATGGTGGGGGAAGAGATCCCCTTTTGTCACAGACCTAGGGGATGAGAATGGGGTGAAGGATGGAGGAATAGGGGAATGGTAAGATACAAGTGAGAGGATAACAATTGAGATATAATCCGAATAGAGAACTTAAATTCAAAAAAAGAAAAAAAAAAGAATGGTTACTCCAGTTTTCTTCATGTGTCTATTTGCTCAGAAAACCTTTTTCCAGTCCTTTACTCTGAGGTCATGTCTACCTTTGTTGCTGAAGTGTGTTTCTTGTATGCAGCAGAATGAAGGGTCCTGTTTTCACACCCATTCTGTTAGGCTATGTATTTTGGGGGGATTGAGTCCTTTGATGTTGAGAGATATTAATGACCAATGATTGTTAGTTTCTATTATTTTTATGTTGGTCATAGTTCTCTCTCTCTCTCTCTCTCTCTCTCTCTCTCTCTCTCTCTCTCTCT
>OU015744.1:25256013-25266211 GCA_907169655.1 Acomys percivali | reverse complement strand
CTCTCTCTCTCTCTCTCTCTCTCTCTCTCTCTCTCTCTCTCTCTCTCGCATGTGCACATGCGTGTGTGTGTTTGTGTGTATGCACGTGCACACATGCTTCTCTTTTGCTGCAGTGGAATTATTTATTTTCTTGTGTTTTCTTGGGTGTAATTAACTTCCTTGTATTAGAGTTTTCCTTCTAGTATTTTTTGTGGGGGTTGGATTTGTGATAGATGTTGTTTTAATTTTGTTTTGTCATGGAATATCTTGTTTCCTCCATCTATGATGATTGAAAGTTTTGCTAGATATAGTAGTCTGGGCTGATATCTGTGGTCTTTTAGGGTCCTTAAGACATCTACCAAAGCCCTTCTTGCTTTAAGACTCTCTATTGTGAAGTCAGGTGTAATTCTAAAACGTCTGCTTTTATATGTTACTTGGCCTTTTGTCCTTGCAGGTTTTAATATTCTTTCTTTGTTCTGTTTTAATTATTATGGGTGGGAGAATTTTCTTTTCTTGCCCAATCTATTTGGTGTTCTGTTTGCATCTTATACATTTACAGGCATCTCTTTCTTTAGGTTGGGGAAATTTTCTTCTATGATTTTGTTGTAATATTTTCTTGTCCTTGGAGCCAGGAATCTTCTTTTTATTCTACTCCTATTATTCTTAGGTCTTATCATTTCATTGTGTCCCAGATTTCTTGGATATTCTGTATCAGCAACTTTTTAGATTTAACATTTTCTTTAACCAATGTATCAATTTCTTCAATTGTATCTTTAACACCTGAGATTCTTTCCTCCATCTCTTATATTCTGCTAGTGAGCTTATGTTTATAATTCCTGTCCACTTCCCTAAGTTTTTTATATCCAGAATTCCCTCAGTTTGTGTTTTCTTTATTGTTTCTATTTCCATTTTCAGGTCTTGAACCATTTCATTCATTTCCTTCACCTGTTTGAATGTACTTACCTGTATTTCTTTAAGGGATTTATTTGTTTCATGTTTGAAGGCCTCTATCATTTTTCATAAGAATAGATTTAAGGGCATTGTTTTGTGTTTCAGTTGTGTTAGGGTATCCAAGACTAGTTGTAATATGATAACTGGGTTCTGGTGGTGCCATACTGCCCTAGCTCTTGTTGATTGCATTTTTACATTGGTCTTTAGCCATCTGGTTGTCCCTGGTGTTGGCTGGGTATTTATGGTGCCTGCAGGACTTCTTGAGAAAACAAGTAGAGCCTTAGCCTGCATACTGGAACTTGTGTCCCTGAAGTGCCTGAAGGCTTCCTCAGGAAGTTGGGTAGAGCCATAGGCCTGAGGCTTGAACTCAGGGGATAGCCTGCAGCTCTCTTCTGTCTGAGTCCCAGTTTGATCTCCAGGCAGGGGATTGGGCTGAGGTGTCTAACCTGGATGATCCTGGGGTCCAGTCTGGCAGGGCTCCTCAGGAAAGTGAGTAGAGTCCTGGACTAGAAGCTGGACGTTCCTGGGGATAGGCAGCCCTCCACTAACCAAATTTTCATTTTCTTCCCCATAATGGGCATTAGTAACTTGAACACCACAAGGAAGGTGGGAAAAGACAGTTTTTGTCTTGTTTTTCTTTTCTTTACTTTACTTTTCTATCTCAAGTGATATCCTCACTGAGTGGGAGGGTCCATCCTGAACATCACAGGCAATGCCTGGCCTCCAACAGCGTGGTTTTATTTATCATCTAGATTCTTTCTACTTTTTCAGCATCCATCCTGGTCTCACATTTGAGCTGAGTTTCTTGTGGTAGCTGGTGGTATGATGTCCTTGTCATCTGGGTGAGTCCTGACAAGACACAGTGCTGTCACACCTCAAGTTATTGTGAGTGTTTTGGGAAAAGATAATGTTTTTCAAGGAGACTCACTCACTTTTATTCTTAATTCTTGACTAGATTATTGACTCCTAGATCCAGTAAAAATGCAGAACACCTTTGGTATTAAAAGATACATTTCCATATCTACAGTTCTTATGCTTCTTGGTCCTTTGACAAATGAATCATAATACTGAAAAGTTTAAATAATTTCAAAACTATAATTAATATGTTGCAGATAGTATGAGTCATTAGAAGTCAAACACTATTATCTGAGGCTCTATGGTGAATGAAAAGCAACCAAATAGCTACTTAAAAGTACTGCTTTTGACTGGGTGGGGTGGCACGTGATTTTAATCTCAGCGCTTGGGAAGAAGAGGCAAGTGGATCACTGAGTTCAAGGCCAGTTTGTTTACAGAGTGAGTTCCAAGATAGTCAGGGCTACACAGAGAAACCTTGCTTTGAAAAACAAAACGAAACACTCCCCCCAAAAAACAAACAAACGAAACCAAACTGCTTTTGAAATGAAGCCATCAAAACTCCTGACAAATAGTATATGCTGAGAGATTTAACTGTTATTTGAGAAAAAGCAAGTTTCAGAGTCACAATTCTGCTCATAAAATAAATGCATATATGTATATATCTGAACATATAATATGAAAAAATATTGAAGGAGGGGGAGGAGAGAGATTGATTGAACAAGCATGAGTAGGTTTTCTTCGCAATGATCTTGTTTGACCCCACACCGGTTTGTAACCTTGTATTTGCTCTGTTCTGTCATTTCCTTTTCTTATCACGAGATTATAAATGGCAATAATACCTGAGCAGTGTAAAAATGCCATCAGTATGCAAGCATGGCATAAAGATGTCCCCCATAGCCTCCCTGTGAGGACATCTGCCACTCTGGCAACCACTGTGAGTACTAGCCACCTGTAAACTCATGTCATGAGCAATAAATGTATTTGATTTTGTAGCTATTTTGAGTTTATGCTTTAGTGGTTTTAAAAGAAGGCTTTATCTATACGGATGGCAATGAATGGACTGAATGGACTCTTCTTCCCAACTTGGTTATTGGATGGCCCATTAGTAAGTTCCTTCTCTGCAATAAATAATGGAAACTAAAGTGATAGGCCACTTAGATGAAAAATCTGCCAGTAGGCACAGATTTCTACAAAGATTTGGATGATTTCATCCTGTCTGCCTCTCTCTAACTTTACTCCCATCCTGGTATCCATCTGTGTTGTTCCTGTTCTCTATACCTTTCTCTCTCTCTTTATGCAACTCCTCCTGGTTCTTATTCTATCTCTCAGTCTTGAATTCTTGTTGAATTGATTCTCAAGCTGGTTTCTCCCTAGTGGTCAGACGGCATTGGCAACGTAAGTCTGAAACACAAAAGGTCCACAAGAAAAGAGTTCTACATGTTGGAATCACACATTCCCTAATACCTGTCCACCATGGTGTGGGGATGACATCTTTTTGTCTGAGCAAAGGTGAGGCTTTATGGCCACCATCTTTACTAAAAAGTGATAGCGAAGTTTGGCAACACCATTAGGAACTGGAGAACTGTACAGAGATCAGACTCCAACTTGTCTCTAGATGAAGGCTGAGAGGTGTCTTTTGGAGTATCCATATTGAGATGTGAGTGGTGTGACCCCATGTTTCCTCTATCTATTGTACCTTGACTTTTCCACTGGGTTCTTAAACTATGCTTTTTAAGACTTAACTGTTCTAACTCTGTGTCTTTGAACATGTTTGCAACTTATCCTGTATTTGGCCTTAAATATAATTACATCTAAAAGTCTTTTTCATTTTATTGAAGTCACCATTACCTGTAAGGATGACAATACTTTCCTTTTGCTCTGTGTTGTCAACTGTCTCCTGCCATCTAGAAACCTGATATACTCTATCTGCAAAATCCCTCTGCAGTCCTCATGTCCCAGGTTTTCTTTGAAATAAGTTTCCTTGTAAAACATATTCTTCTGACTTCAGGGCTGCATATTTCATCTTGTGCAGGAGATAAGTTGTCTGTGCTGCTTAATGATCTCCCTGGAGCATAACTAAATTGGGAATGCATAAGCCAAATGTGTCAGTCATTGTGAACTTGTGTCACACAGTTCCATTTGTTTTCCCAATATAGCTGAGTGATTTTTACAGGGAAAATGAAAGAGTGTTTCTTCCTTTCATATACTCTTTACAGTCAGGTCCAGGCCCTGCATCTCAGTCACATTTTGTTGGATTTCATGACAGAGTGTATAATTGTGGTTTTTATATTCATTTCATCAAATATTCATGGAGTGCCTACTAATTGCTGGGAGCTCTTCTGGACACTGGAACTGTGGTGCTGAATGACAGGAAAGGCTCTGAATCACAGGGCTTTTAATATGGTGCTGGAACATAGAAAATAGGAGATTATGGTAAAATACTGACAGTTGGAGAGCAATAAGAACAAATCCCAAAAGCTGTTGGGGCATGCTACTCCCCATGGCAGGGAAGGTCCTCAGGGAGTTAGACTGAAACTAAGCCCTGACACTTCCTTAACTATGGGCTAAATGCATATTTTAGCCTTTAATTTTCCTTGTATGTCCTTAGCATTTGCATGGACCATTAAGACGAGCATGGCAGTTCATCTTAGTATATTTTTCCAGTCCCCTAATTATGAATGCCAAAAGAGCCAGCCCTGTGTCATCAGCTTTGTCCTCTTGCTTCAGGAATATAGAGAGGCTGTTCCATGCTTGGCTGAACATAGGGCACTCTGAGATGTGCCTTGGTTTTTTTGTTATGATTTTGGTGTTAATTTTTTTTCTTCTGAAGAATTTGGCATAAGAAAAATGGGTCAGATTGTGGTCTGGGTATTAGATTGCTCAGATGCATTCCGGCTTGAACAAATAAAGATTTCATCATCTTGGGAAAAGCTACTTGAATTTTCTGGATTTCACCTAATCTATAGGATTATGTCACTGATAGTAGGTTCCCCAGGAAGTCTTGGGGAGTTGGGTGAAATAGACAGTAAGTGCATAATCAGGTACCTCACACCTAAATAATCTAAATCATTTTAACCTTACTATTTGCCTTGGGACTTTTCCAAATCTATTGGTTTCTGCAGGTGATTTTGACTCTTCATCCTGATAGCCATTTGTTGTTGAAGACTTAAGTAGTTTCCCAGCCCTATGTGGCTCTTCTCTTTCCTTTGAAGAACCTGTTTATCTGGTGGCTCATGTGTACCTTTTGGTTGTTGTTTTTCTCTCAGTTTAGCTCTGGGCTCCAAGGCCCTATCTCTACCTGTCTGTTAAGAACAATACCTTCAGCATCTTTCCATTCCTCTCAAACCCAATAGGCTCAAGGTGGAAATGTCCATCACACCTTAATAATTCTTTTCTACTTGGTACATCAAAGGATGCAAAGTATTCCCTTGCAGCTACAGACACTGGATACAAAAAAGAGGCCTGTTTCTTGCCACCCAACATGTTTCAATTAGCATGTGGCATATGCTGAAGCTAAATTATTAGAGAAGAAAGTGGCAACACAACATAGTTAGAAGAACACCATGTGAAAATAGCAATGAAGTGCATCCTTGATCTTGGGAAAAGAATGCATTCAACAGTTGAGTGGAGAGAGGAGACTGACTTTCACATGAACTCTGGTGCCCATATTTGACCACATCCCCTGGATGGGGAGGCCTGGTGGCACTCAGAGGAAGGATAGCAGGCTACCAAGAGGAGATTTGATACCCTATGAGCATATACAGGCGGAAGAGGTCCCCCTCATTCAGTCATAGGGGAGGGGAGTAAGGGGAAAATGGGAGTGAGGGTGGAATGGGAGGATACAAGGGATAGGATAACAATTGAGATGTAATATGAATAAATTAACAAAATATATTTAAAAAAGAATACATTCAGAGGTCTGGGCTGGGCCACTACGTGGAGGAAGGGCTACTATCCAGCCAGCAACCCTAGACAGGATATATAAATGAATAAATAAATAAACAAGCATAAGTATATATTGTATATATATAGATGATAGATAGAAATAGGTGTAAATATAGATGATATCCCTATCTAACCTTTTATGATTAAGTGTGAGTATGGAAAATTGACCCCAGAACTTTTAAGCAACAATATATATTACATCTTACATGCAATAAACTCCGTCGTCTATAGCCATTTACCTATAGAGACCAGCTTGTTTAGTGTTTTGTGTCTTAGACTCAACTACCAAGTAAGATGCTGATTCAAGTGTTTTCATATGATTGGATAAATACCTTAGTACATATGTGTATGTGCCGGGAATTTTCTATGTTTTCAACATATTATCTCACAGTAAGTGGATATCACTTCACATAAGCTTTCACAGCAAGTGGATGGTGTAGCAGCATTGTCCCACTTTACAAATAAGGAAACTGTCTTAGAAAGGGCTGGCACTAAGACTAGCCGGTCCCCAACTGTGAGAAGAACACATACCGCAACTGCTAAGGTCTCTGCTAGTTGTGAAATTCCAGGATTCACGGTTGTTCTGAGTGCTCCTCCCTTCCCTCTGGTTAGAGCACAGGCAAAGAGAAGGTAGAACTTTCCTTACCTGCAGGAGTGGTGAAGGGATTGGTATGGAGCTTAAAATATATTTCTGTCTTCCAAGAGTTGTCAAAGTAAATTGTGGCCCTAGAGACATTTAAAACCAATTAGATCCCACGCCCGCATGTGGCTGTGCTTGGGGAAGCTGCGAGTTGTCTACCAAAGGAGACTTTAATAGAGTTTTATGAGCAAACTTGAAAACACTCATGGAAGAACTTATCTTTTAAACACCTTTGTTACACTCTAGTTAATCCTGGCCATTTGGAACCTAATTTGTTATTAGAATGTTTGTTAAGTCTCTTTGTAGAAGTATCTTTAGTTAAATAGAAAATATCCTGTGAGAGGCTGAAGAGCTGACCTTACCTGCAAGTCTACTCCTGAGATGAACCACAGTTCTGTTTGCTCAACAGCAGCTATCTAGCGTAAGGACCAGCAGCTCCTTCTTACCTTTGCTGTGATTGTCTCTGTTAGAGGAACATGCTTCATGCAGGATTGAGCTGGATCGTCATTGTTACGTTTTATGACCTCTTCTAGGTTAACATCCCACAAAAAAAAAAAAAAAACTATTTTCGAAAGAGTATAGCATTTTACCAACTTTTTAAAGAATCATATACAGCATATTTTGATAATATTCACATCATATCTCCCCAAACTCCTCCAAGAATGCCCCCTCTCCTTCTTTTCCTGTCCCCTTCCATGTTGTGTCTTTGTTTTTTTTAGATGAGACTATCTTGAAACAGTTGTCCAGATCCTCTGGCTCTTATCCTTCTGCTGTCTCTCCTACTGTGTCCCCTGGGCCTTAGATGCAGGAATTGTGTTACAGTCATGTCCGCTGGGGCCGGCACCCATGCTCAGCTGTGCTCTACAGATTGAGCAGTTGTGGTTTCGTTCTGGTCTCCATTTACTGTAAAAAGAAGCTTCTCTGATGATGGGCAAAAACTACACTTACCTGTGGACATAAGGATGAGTATTTAGAATGCAGTTAGAAATCATACCGCATTGACAAAGTGGCAATAGTAGGTTCTTTTCTATGTTCTATGGCATCAGTGACTTTTCTTTCTTCATCTTTGACATGGACACATTCGAGTATTCCCTCTTTTAGAAACTCATGAGGGGCTGGAAAGATAGCCCAGTCAGTAAAAGTACACTCTGTGCAAGCTCAAGGATATAAGTTCAAGCTTCAGAACCTAGGTAAGGAAGCGGGGCATGGTGGCACATGCCTGTAATCTCAGGGTTGGGGAAGTAGAGACAGGCAACCCCTGGGCACGCCAGCCAGTGAGCTGGGAACACTTGATCAGCTCCTTGCTGGTGAAAGAGCCTTTTACAAAATCACAGGTGAATGACAATCAAGATTGACCTCTGACTCCTCCGCACACATATGCACGCATGCACACATACACGCACGCACACACACGCATGCGCACACACACTACGAGTGTTGTATAATATTTGATAAATCAAGCCTTTGGTAAGGAACCCAGTGGTAACTGTTATGATCACCTCAGCCAGTGTGCGCTAGATGCTCTCACAACACTTGCCTATTGACTAACAATTTCTCATGAATAGTCCTACCATGCATATTTTAGAAGAGGATCATAATAGGGTAGCTTGCTTTCTTTCTTTCTTTGAACTTTTCTAGATTCTTTGCCTGAAAAAAAATATGATATGAGGAAAGATATATATATATATATATATATATATATATATATATATATATCTGGCTCCTCCACACACATATGCACACAGGCACACCTACATAGACATGTACACACCACACACACACACACACACACACACACACACACACACACGGTGGGTTTTGAGAGCTCTGCCTCTAATGTACAAAAAAAAAAAAACCTCAAAAAGAATCTTCAGCATAATGTTGTGAGCTTTAGCTAAGAACCTCATAGGTCATAATTTTTGCCACATGCTACTAGTTAAAAATCATGTTATGTTTATTGTAGGATAGAGACAAAATTTAACTCCAATATGAATCTGGGCAAATCACATGTTTTTATTATGTATACGTTAACCTAGCATTCAGAACTTCTCTAACCTAGTTTAAATTAAACAAAACAAAGTTAAGTTATTTTCCCTTTTGTACTATTGCTAATATTTTAAAAAGAAGGACGAAGAATTTTTACTACTTTCCTCAACAATCCAAGCCTATGCAAGAGCAAGTTTCCATAGGTGTCTCTACAGAGGACACCCCTGCATCCCACCCTAACCCCCTGAGGGAGGGAGCTATCCAACAACTGTACTTCAGGTATTCAGTTCCCAGGATATGGACTATATCTGCAAATTGTATAAAAGCTTAGAAAACTGTGGACTGGGTCTATAGTATCACTCTCAAAGTTACAAAGTTACATATGTGTACACAGACACACACAGAAAACACACACACACACACACACACACACACACACACACACACATATATATATATATATGTGTGAATTTAATACTTATATATGTTTCTCTGTAGCAGCAACTTATATAAAGCAATGCCAGTCAAGGCACAGAACATTTGAACAAGTTGGAATAACATGCAGGAGCAAGTCTGGGAATTAGAGATAAGCCCATTTGTGGAAGTAGAAGAAATTTAATATTCTAGGCACAATATAAACACAAAAGAAGTTGAGTAGTGATCCAAGAAAGGTTCATATCCCAGCAAAAAGAAGAGGAGGGTACTTTCACCAAGTGGGCAATAACTAAGAGTGAACTGTTTGCAATTTTGTATTTGTATCTTTGAAAAACCATTAAACAGTCACTGTCAGAAACAATGTATGTGCATTCTACTTGTGACTCCTTAGCTTGAGCCCATCACTCAGCCGCATGCTAACATAGGGAAGCCAGAAAGTGCAAGCACTCTTTAGGGGAAACAAGTAGCACTGAAGAACTAGTGAAAATGGACACCCCAGTTTGCTGCCCTGCAGGCTCCAATTCAGAAGAACCCCCCCCCCGGGATGTACATAGACCTTCTCAGCTGCGTCTATTGCAGGAGATGAGATGAGAAAGGATAAGCCTGGATGACAATTTAAGGAACACAGAAGTATGACACCTTGGCACAGCCAGCAAGAGGAAGGGAACACATTCGAGACAGCTCAAATTGTAGTCACACAAGGTAAAGGTACCTGCACACACAGTGTCCTGGAGGGGGGGAGGCTCAAGAAGTTTCTCAGTTCACAGAAAGTGGAAATGCATCTGAGGCAGAGGAGACCTTCATGCAGGCAAAGCTGCTTGAGACTTTGGGAGGTAAAGAGAAATATGGAGCCAACTCATATCAATGACCTTCAAATGCAATCTAAGCATATTTGTATGGTAACAGAAATGTTTCAGCTATATGTTAATTTTCATTGTATAATCGTCTTTGCTCTTTTCTTTGTTTTCTGCCCCTACTCCCTTCCTTTTCCTTCTCTTCTTCTGCCACCTGCTTTCCCATTTATTCCAAATTTTCTTTTTTTTTCTTATTTTACTCTCTATTTTCCCCTCCTTTTCTCAACACTTCCCCTTCTTCCCATCCCTTTTTGTTCCTGTTTCTTCCTCCTCCTCCCTCATCTATTACTATCTTTCCCCCTCCCTCTCATTTCTCCCTGCCTCACCCTTAATTGCCTCTCCAGGTATTATGCCATCTGCTGCCAACCTTTGGTTTACAGAAACAAGATGACCCCTCTTCGTATTGCATTGATGTTGGGAGGCTGCTGGGTCATTCCCATGTTTATATCCTTTCTCCCTATAATGCAAGGCTGGAACAACATCGGCATAGTTGATGTGGTAAGTATACACACACACACACACACACACACACACACACACACACACACACACA
>OU015744.1:25243844-25254345 GCA_907169655.1 Acomys percivali | reverse complement strand
ATCTATCTATCTATCTATCTATCTATCTATCTATCTATCTATCTATCTATTATTTACCTTGTCATGTATCTGTTCATCTATCTGCCTATATATTTAGAAAAAGAAAATGAGAAAGAGAAATGGAGACAGATACTATGGGCATATTGTAACTGTTCCATGTAATTGTGCAAGCTGACAATTCTCAGCAAACTAGAGACTCAGATGAGCCAATATTTCAGTTTAAGTACAAAGCTAGGAAAAAAACTGATGGCCCTTCATTAAGTCAACACAGCAGTTCCCTCTTCCTTGGTTCTCTTGTTCTATTCAGGCCTTTCTCAGGTTGGAAGCAGTGCTGAATTAGAGGAGAAAATGGATTTATACAATCTGCCAGTTCAAAACTTAATCTCAACCCCAGATATTGTAATACTCAAAATTGGGTTTTATCAAATATCTGGATACCCCGTGGCTTGGTTACATTGACACACAACATTAATCATCTCACTGTCAATATCATCTACTCTGGCACACTAAAATCATAATGACGATTAAAACTTATGGTCTGGATTCATTGTCAGGGCTACATATTTCTCAAGGAAATATGCAGTCATTTAAAGCCAGTCCTAAGATCCTGCCTGATGTGGGGAAGGGAACAGAAAGAAAAGACTGAGAATGAGTTTGGCCCAAAAGGACCAGAAAGGAGAGAATTGCTCTTCTTTTCAACCCACCTAAGGATTTTAGCTTCACATTCAAAGAAATACCATGGCCAGGATTTACATTTCACAATAGGAGTTCTCGAACTTAAAAAAAAAAGTACTAGAGGCAGGTGTGGAGAGGTAGGGACTCCATCCTTGAAGGAAATATAGACACTTTATTGAATCCCATAAAATTTCTTTCAGATTGCTAGACTTTTTTTTCATTTGTGAACCACCTGGATTGGATGCTGCACATATTTTTATTTACGAGGCCATCTCCTCTGCCCTAATTTGAAATAAGATATAGCCATTTTATTGCCTAACATTCTAGATATCTGCTTATTTTTAGTGTATCCTGTGCTGCTTCCACAGTGCTGGTTGAACATAAAGCTGTAAGGATTTGGGCCATTTCAGGCTCTCTTCAGTGATGCCGGTACCCAATAAACACAGAGTGAAAGAGCAAACCTCAGAACTCAGAACCTCAGAAATACCAGTTTCCAACAAATACTATTACCAACAATAGTAATAATAATGGTCAACACATGCTTCATACTTACTATGTATCAAGACCCGTGTTAATCAGTATTTCAGTGAACCTCATTAAGGGACATTCTTTGCTCAATTAAAATACTTGTGCTGTTAAAGCTGGGCTTGGTGGAATTGCTCCACTTCATTCTTTTATTTCTTTGCTACCGTTCACTAAACACTTTAGCCAATATACTAAATTCTTCATGATTTAATGTCATTTAATTCATTACAGTACCACCATGCTTAACATCCATTTTATTTTTAAAAAATAACTGGCTTTAAAGTCTATGAGTTTAACAGTTGTCCTACGTCCTCATTTATCCATTCATGAAATGTAAATTGAGTATCTATCTTGTTTTGTAGATTTCTAAGACACCAATGTCAACATTTCAACTTTTGTGGCTCTTAAGATGGAGGAAGAGAAACCACAGTATATTTCAAGTGTTGATTTTTATTTCAAATAACAAGTAAAAGATACCAAGTGATGACATGATGTTGCTACTTTACATGTAAAATATTCCTCACTTGATAAGCTATGGGCAGAGCACAGTCCTGAAGGATGAGATAGCACAAGCCATGTGCAAACAAATGCTCATGGAAAAGTTATTTGGAACCAAAGTTGCAGCTGATGCAAAAGCCCTCAGTTGGGAGCATGCTTTGTTGATTCTGAGAGTGTCAAGAGCAGAAAGGTTGGAGAGCTGGTTTGGGGCCAGATTGTTTTGTTTGTTTGTTTGTTTGTTTGTTTACTTTGGTTAATATATGGCTTTTTAATTTTACTTTGAAATTGAAAGGTTCAGGGCAAGGAAGTGTCATGACCTCTTTGTGTTTCCAAAGGATCATTATAGCTAGTCTGCAGAAAATAATGATAGGGCTGCAGGAAATCAGGAAGGCATGGGGAAGAGACTGCTACAGTCCTGCTGAGTGATGACAGGAAGGTGATGCAGGATGGCAGTGCCCTGAAGTGGTGAGAAGTTTGAGAGTTCTGAGGTTTGCTCTTTCACTCTGTGTTTATTGGGTACCAGCATCACTGAAGAGAGCCTGAAATGGCCCAAATCCTTACAGCTTTATGTCCAACCAGCTGTGGAAGCAGCACAGGATACACTAAAATAAGCAGATATCTAGAATGTTAGGCAATAAAATGGCTGTATCTTATTTCAAATTAGGGCAGAGGAGATGGCCTCGTAAATAAAAATATGTGCAGCATCCAATCCAGGTGGTTCACAAATGCCTGTAACTCCATCTCCAGGGAATCCAACACCTCTGGCCTCCTTGGCAATCTGCTCACCTGCGAATGTACCCACATGTGGGTGCACGCACCCACACACACAATTTTCAAAAATTAAATCTTTAAAAGGTGGGTTGTTAGCAGATTGAAATTCTAAATAGGGAGTTAGAGTAGGCTCTATTGAGAAGGTGACATTTAAATTAAGACTTTAAGGAGATGGGGGAAAAATACTTGTAGGTATCTTAGAGATGCACACAGCAGGCAGAAAATAGCTGATGCAAAGGTCCAGAGGCAGGATGTGCTTGACATAGGGCGTTACAGAATTAATGAGGAAGTAAGAACACAGGAGGAGCTTAAGAAGAAATAAAATAAAAGAACATAAAAGAACATAAAATAAAATAAAATAAAATAAGGAGATAGTGCATTGGTCTGTGGGACATTTACAGCATCAGATTTAACTGTGGGTGATATGGGTCTGTAGGGTCTGAGCATGTTAGTAGTGTGATTTATAATATTATGGAAACAATCCTCTTTTTTCTGTTAAAAAGCAAACATTAAGGGAGTCTACTAAAGTGATGTCATAGGTAAGAAAACACAATGGTGCTCTGGCTTTAGTGAGAGCAACGGATACTGTAGCTCATAACATATAAACAGGATCTTCTGCATCATTAGAGAAATGTGAAAGGAAATTAATAATTAAATACAGCCAAGATTTTAATCATTGCAACTTGGAAATGTAGTGAATGACTATTAATTTCACCTGGAATTCCAGACTGGAAATGCTATAGGTAGGATATTTGTGGGATACAGAAAGCACAATATAAGTATCCGCTACATATTTTAATGCAGCAGTGATAAATCAGCTTAATATCAAACTGTGATATTTATGGGTACTCTCTATCAGAAACGAACTGCAAGGTAAGGCATTCTCAGAGCTGGATGCTATCTAAACCCATACAAGTAGATGTAATCATCTGAGGAATCAAGCTATGTAAGAGAAGATGTCTCAGAAGTGAAAAGTCAGTAATGGAGGGTTGGAAAATACAACAAAGAAGGAAGCAAAAGAAGCCAAGTTGAAAACACATTATAAGTGAAGATAGAAAGCATCCTTTCTGCTTATGGTATGGTGTGAAGAGAGGCTATTGTATAGAATGTAGTGAATAGCTTAAAAATTCATAAAATGGAAAATATTTACCTTCTGAGTACTAATTTTTTGAGACAGAGTATCTCTGTGTAGCCTTGACTTCCTGGACTTGTTTTTAGACAAGGGTAGCTTCGAACTCATAGCAATCTGCCTGCCTCTGCCTTCCTGAGTGCTTAGATTAAAGGCCACCATGCCTGGCTGAGTATTAAATATTTTTAAAGCGTATATAACTTTACGATTACATATGATAAAAATTAAATTTAACACAGTAGTACTTCAGATAAAAATGTTTTATGCTGACAAAAATAAAAATTAAATAGATACATTATAAAGATATAAGACAAAATTTAAATATGTATGCAATTAATGAAGTTGCATGTTTCTTGAGCGCTCTTCTCTGTGTGTGTGTGTATATGTGTTTGTGTAGTTTTCCACATCAATATTTATATGTCTATTCACACTGAGTAACCCCCAAAGAGGGAGATTGGGTTAAACAGCTTCTTTCAGTCAATGGCTATTCCTAGGAAAGATCCACAACAAAGAACTCCAAAGCAACATCTTCATAGTTAGAGAAAACTGCTTTCATCCTTAAAGAGAATCTAGTGTATCCCAATATCAAGGACAAATGAGATTCATTTATTCCAGGAATATAATGCGATCAATGCATCTTTCTGCATTAATAAATGCAGATGAACCCACATGAACCTTTCATTACTATATCAAAAAAAAAAAAAAAAAAAAGGTTGCCACACTCTGATATTCATTCATTATCTTTTTTTAATTCTGATCACTTCAACACCAGAAGGGAGTTCCCTCAGTTAGATGACAATGTCAAAAGCTTTTAACAAACAGCATGTTATATGTTTGTTCTGTAAAATTGGGACTGAAGTAATAATGCCCATTGTTATTACTTCTTTTCCTCCTCTTCCTCATCCTCTCCTTTTTTCTGAGACAGTGTCTCACCATGTATCATTGGCTGTCCTGCAACTCATTATGTAGACCAAGCTGGCCTTAAATTCAGAGAGACCCACCTGCCTCTGCCTCCTGAGTGCTGGAATTAAAGGCATGTGTCATTCACTTGGCTGGCTGTTAACTACTTTTTTAAATAGCAGAATAAAATGGCATCATAATTGAGAAGGATGAAATGAAACTCATTATTTGGAAATTGCATAAGCATTCATTAAGAAAGTTAAAAATAATGCAGAGATGAACTAATAGCTAATTTATTAAAGTTGCTAGACACCTTTCTAGTATTAAACTAATCCTCACTGAGTTCACCATACAAGCAACAAAAATTTGGGGGGAAAGGTTTTAGTACAGTATCACAAACAATGGGGAAAAACACAGATTGCTCAGTGGTTAGGAACACTTGTTGCTTGCAAAGGATCCAGGCTTGATTTCCTGCACCCACATGGTGGTTCATAACCATCTGTAAGTCCAGTTCTAGGGGATTCTGACTCCCTCTTCTGATCACCACAGGCACCAAGCACACATGTATAGAGTGCTAGAGCCAGACGTTTTGGGCGACTACGGGAGTTAAACATATGAATTCACAGTAGTCATAACAGCATGCACAAGATCTTGTAAACTCAAGCCAGATCAAATCCCAGTACTGAATGGAGAGTTTGGCACAAAGTCTCACTCCTAGCAGTCAAACTACTGGCAATTATTCACTTCTGGGAGAGGAAGGGTCAATTTTCTCTAAGGGTGTAGCCCCGTTGAGTCTGCTATGCTCTCATGGAAGACCACAGTCCAATTTTATTTTGTAAACACAAACTGGCCTTGATGGAAAATAAAAAGACACAAGCTTGAATGTAAAAGGAAAAGGGATGATCTGGAAAGACTAACACATTCACAGAGGCAGAATGGAGAGAGAGAGAGAGTGAGTGAGACAGAAAGACAGAGACAGAGATGGGGAGGGGGCATCAAGGAATTGGGTAGCACTTTCAATAAACCTTAAACAAGCCCACAATGAGGTATAAGTATCTATAGGCAATAACAAGTGCTGATGGAGATGAGGAGTAACTGGAGTGCTCCTAGTTGAGTGGCAGAAATATTAATTGATACAGTCCATTGGGAATCATATTGACTATATAAAAAATACATGGTTATGACTGAGAAGGGCGTTTGGGGGGCATTAGACATGCCACTAATATTCTACTCTTTGATTTGCCTAATTACTACATATGTATTTTTACTTTATAAAATACATTCACCCTATACATTTAATAGCTGGAGCATTGTGTTTTAGTTCAACAAAATATGAATCTATAAGGAAGGCTTGAAGGCTCAGAAGCATCAATACATTAAATAGCTGATTCAAAGTAAGTTTTAGATTTATGGAGGTCTTTGGTAACTTTAACCATGGAAGTTTGAATGGAATGACTGGGAATAAGACCAAAATGAAGTGGATTCAGTAGAAAATAGGAGGCAGGGATGCGCATCCCTTTATCCAGTGGTAGTACATTCCAAGACCCCCCAGGGATTCCTGAAACCACTACATATAGACTAAGTACACACACAAGGTTTTCCCTGTACGTACATATGGTAAAATCCAATTTGTAAGTTAGGCACTGAGAAAGATCAATAACAATAATTACAATGAAGTAGAACAATTACAACTATATACTTCCACAAAATTGCACCAATCTTGTACTTTGGGCCATTGTTACATAAAATAAGGGCTACTTGAATACAAGTTCCTTAACAGTCATTCTGATGACTGAGAAGGCTGCTAGGTTGTGTGACAATGTAGGCATGCTAGACTTCCTATGTGAGACAGAGGGTGGTGTAGAATTTCTGAATGCCACTCTGGTGGGATTGCTTATTTATATAATATTTGAGCTGGATGACCACAGGTAACTAAAACCTTGGTAGGTCAAACTATGGGCAAACAGGCACCTATTGTGTTATATCCTCCACGACTGTAAAATTGCTACCTTTTCTTTCTCTCAAGCTCTAAGCCTCTCTCCCTAATTTCTCTATATCAATGCTTTGACTATTGTATTTTCTAAGTGGGAAAAATGTTCATCAGTACATTCAGTAAGCAAAGAAACAAGTCTGTAAAGAGCCCAAAATTCCCCAAAGATCTGAGTTTAGAATGAGTTTAGAGTGAAATTTTCAAATATTAACAAACATTATTTTAAAGTGTGGCTAAAATGAAGAACTTGAGAGGTTTTAATGCAGCTGATCTATATGGAGATGAAAATCTGCACATAACATGAACATCTGATAGTCTTGATCTAAGACATCTCGTTCACATGTGATGCACAGTTAGACAAGGATGAAAGAACTGGTGGACAGAATTAAGAACGGGTTCTGGCTACATCTTCCTTGTCTTTCTGAGACCTCACAGAGATAAGATCCTAGGACTCGGGGACATTTTCTTTTTCTACCATGAAAGTCCTATGTGCTATAAATTTGTAAGAGAAATAAAAATGTAATGATAAACCTTATTTTTTTCTTTCTCTTTCCTCTTTCTCTCTTTCCCTTCTTTTCCCATTATCTCTTTTCCTATGCTGTCCTCACTTTTGCTATTTTTCCACTGCTTCCTCCTCCTCATTCACCTTCCCACCCCCATTTTCTCTCTCCCTCCCATTCTCAGATAGAGAAAAGGAAATCCGACCACAACTCTAACTCTACATGCTGTGTCTTCATGGTCAACAAGCCCTACGCCATCACCTGCTCCGTGGTGGCCTTCTACATCCCGTTTCTCCTCATGGTGCTGGCCTATTACCGTATCTACGTCACTGCTAAGGAGCATGCCAAGCAGATCCAGATGTTACAACGGGCAGGGGCCACCTCTGAAAGCAGGCCCCAGTCCGCTGACCAGCACAGCACACATCGCATGCGGACAGAGACCAAGGCAGCTAAGACCTTATGTGTCATCATGGGCTGCTTCTGTTTCTGCTGGGCCCCCTTCTTTGTCACCAATATTGTGGACCCTTTCATAGACTACACTGTCCCCGAGAAGGTGTGGACTGCTTTCCTCTGGCTTGGCTATATCAATTCAGGGTTGAACCCTTTTCTCTATGCCTTCTTGAATAAGTCTTTTAGACGTGCCTTCCTCATCATCCTCTGCTGTGATGATGAACGCTACAAAAGACCCTCCATTCTGGGCCAGACTGTCCCCTGTTCAACCACAACCATTAATGGATCCACACACGTGCTAAGGTGAGTGCTTAGGGAGGGGATCAGTTTGGTTTTTCTGGCATTGCTCAGAAGGGATTGTGGTCCAGGTTTGTTCTAGGGGGTTATTCCTGAAAATGTTGACAGGGCTTTCAAAGGCCCAAGTTCATGCTGCAATGTAACCATGGTATCGATTCATGGGCAAAGGACTCAGGCTCTGTCAGGAGATTGACTTGCATTTATATCCAGAGTTTTTTGACTTTGGTTAGGGATCAAGTTAGTGACCTTTGATTGCTAACAGTTCTAAGCCTTCATTGTACTTTTTTTTTTTTAAATGGACTTATAACCACTGTATGTAGATGCCAGGGCTTTTGAGCTAATGTGTGTGTGGCACTCATGGTGTAGAGAGGGCAAGTGCAATCCACTACTGTTCACAGAGAGTATTTGAGGTAGCTGTAGACACATGGCCTTTTAAAAAGCAGAAAAGACTTGATTGTCACTCTCTCAGTGCCCTACTAACCATCTTTGTAACGATTGCTGCATTTACTTTTCGTCAACTATAAAAGTGTCAATAACACCACTCCCACTCTAATTTGACTTTGGGGCAGTAAGAGGTAAAATGTTTGTGGAGCTTGACACATAGTGTGTTCATACTACTAATAACTGTATTAATATTAGTTAACCTAGTAGCACTTGTGTACTGCCCAGAAGCCTAAATGAGATGCTAAAACTAAAATAAGCTGAATAATACATGAGTAACAGTAATGTTATGTAACAAATCATATAGTGGGATGTGAGGGTCCTACCGTAGTGATGTGAGTAGGAGGGACACTGGTTTGGCGTTCAGGATAGATGTCACAGGACAACAATTTGTAAGACGTTGAGATAAGAGAGAGAGACTAAAGAAGCCGTTCCAGGCATGTCGAGTAGCATAGGAAAGGATGAAGAAGACAACAAAACCGCATCTGGGTGGTAAGGGGCTTACCAAGGTCACTCAGGCTGGAGGAGGTGGGAGTGACACTGAAGTTTAGTGCCATGTGCATTCTCCCACACACTCCAGGCTTAGGTGTGAGCTTGAATTTTCCTCAACTGTGAAGAGTTACAGGTGCGGAACCTGCGTCCTGTGGCAAAGATTAAATCCCAGTAGTAGACTGTCCTCCGTTCTGAGATCCGTCCATCCGGCTTTCTGAAGACTCTTCCCTTCTCTGAGTTAAGCATTTCTCTTTTTCTGATGATGCCAGTATGAAGTTGTTCTAGCAGCTGAAACCTCGGGGGGGTGGGGCGGGCGGGGGGCTTTCGTTTGTATGCCTGAGAGGAGAGAGGCAAACTTGAATTGCTATGGCGTATAAACAATGGTTCTCAGGGGCTTCTCCGAAGCATGAATTCAGTATACAGGCAGCAGTGTGGGCAGCCTTGCGGAGGAAGCCTAACACAGTGTTGAAGTTAAGGCCTCAAAGGATGCTCTGACAGCCTGGCATTCTCTTCATTATTTTGGGACAGAGGGCCACCGGGGGGGGGGGGGGGGGGGGAATCCAACTACAGAATGTGTACAGAACTTGTGTGTGGGTGCTAGGAGCTCCAGCGATTTAAGCTAGTGGTTGCCTAAGCAGGCTGTCGGCAACTTAAAACAACGTATGCTTCCAGCAACACATTTGCTAAGTCTGTCGTTTCGGAAAGCCAATGGTTTTTTAGCTCAGATGCTGCCACGGAAAAGACTTGGACACTTCCGGCACAGCTGAAAAAGGTCCTTTTAGCTGATATTGTGCTGTTCTCCCGCGCCCCCCCCCCCCCCCCGCCCGATCCTTCCGTCACCTGTGAATGGTCGTTAAGCAAAGAGGCAGGTTTAGAGGGCTATGAACGTACCCCCTGCACAGTCATCCTTACACTCCTCCCTCACGGAGTCAGGAGAGCAGGAAGTTGCTCAGAATTGTTCTTTTGGAAAGAGAGTCATGAAAGTCAAGAGTAGTCTACGCAGAGAAGTCACATCTATTTCTTTTTATTTTATTTATTTTATTTTTTTAAATTTTATTAATTTATTCTTGTTACATCTCAATGGTTATCCCATCCCTTGTATCCTCCCATTCTTCCCTCCCTCCCATTTTCCCCTTATTCCCCTCCCCTATGACTGTTCCTGAGAGGGATTACCTCCCCCTGTACATGCTCATAGGGTATCAAGTCTCTTCTCGGTGACCTGCTGTCATTCCTCTGAGTGCCACCAGGTCTCCCCCTCCAGGGGACATAAATGTCAAATGTGAGGCACCAGAGAGTGGGATATGACTTTCTCACATCTATTTCTAAACTGTGGCTACTGTAGGGCAAGCCTTGCAGGTGCAAGAATCTACCTGTTTGGCTCACTGCTTCATACCAGGGACTATGCGCTATCTAAGGCACATAGGAACTTAAGCTACTGCCCTGCGTGAACAAAATTAGTTCTTTAGGCCAAGTGTTTCAATGGAATGTTCAAAAATCAGCATTGCCTTAAAGATCTCTTAAAGGCACGGAATGTCAGTGAACAGAGACAAATTTAACAAACATAACAGTAAAATGACAAAACAGAAATCAGCTTTTATCAGCTACCTCATCTCCAGCTATCTTTCCCCCAACGCATTTCCTAAGTCTATATAAAGTCAAAACTTTCTCCATTATTTTATATGAATGGCACTATTGTTACATACATACTTTTCTGTTTTCTTGATCTTGTGTTTTATTCTTTAACAATAATGTTTTTTGACACAATTCCACTGAAGAATGTGTAGCCAGAACACTTTTTTTTTTTTTTTTTTTTTTTTTTTTTTTTTTTTTTTT
>OU015744.1:25215978-25241524 GCA_907169655.1 Acomys percivali | reverse complement strand
ACACACACACACACACACACACACACACACACACACACACACACACATCCAAAAGAGAGTACAGGGAACATAATGGGGAAGTTCTGGACCAAAACAAGCTCTAAAACTGATAGGGCAAACTCTGAATTCTGCAATCCATGCCTGATGTCACAGTGCTCTTCAGATTTCCACCTCTTTTTACCTTTGTTGACTGCAACATGTATCTTGATCATATCCAACCCCTGCACCTGCCTCTAACTCCCCACAGGACCACCCCAACACGTCTTACTACCGACATCATGTCTTCCAATTAAAGTTTTTTAATTTTTAACCCAAGGAGATCAATTAGTGCTGCTCATAGGTGTGTAAGAGACTGTTTCACAACTACTTCTGGCTCTTACTTTTTTTTTTTTGAAAAAGTATGATCAGCAGTTTACTTGCATTTGAATTATCTCATAACTTAGTAAAACTGACTCCTGGGCCCTATGCAGCAAGTCGGGGCCAGAGAGTAAAATGATATTTCTACCAAGAAAAATTTTCCGCATCATAAACTGTAACAGCCACCAGCTCACATTTGCACTGATTAGGCTGTCCAGCGCCTGACGGCATTGCTTGTATTTCAGGGCTTCCAGTTTTGACACATATTTTTAGTTTTGAGGTTCTGACCAAGTCTCCAGGAGATTAAGTATTAATTATGCTTTAACTGACAAATTGAACTAGAAAACTCTTTTTGAAAAATTGCCTTGGTATAATCATGCTTCAAGCCAGATACCTTTGCATTTGAGAGATGTGATACAACCACATAGCTTTGGCTTGTGACCATAATAGCCAGGTGACAAGTGGTAGAGACAAGTCACACTGATTTGATCTGAGGATCCTTGGCAGTTTGATTTTTGCCAATATAATGCATGTCTACCTGGGGTAGACAGCTCTAACAGTAGACAGAGCTAGGCAACACAAGCAGATCTGTCTCTGGTTTACAGTTAGATGAGCTGTTGTCCCACCAGGCTTAGATCTCTTTCCTGTGTTCCTAACTTAAGGTACTGAAACCTAGGATACTTACTCGGTTCTCAGTTCCTAGAAAGGCAAGAAAACTTTCCCAAAGAACTTGCTATCTAGCTTGGTTCTTGAATCTTATCCTTTATAATCTGGCCCCAACACTCCTGATAGATGGGTTTCCATTGTCTAGATAGCTCCACAAATATAGTTTATATATACATATATATGCATATATATGTATACATTATATATACAAATACACATACATTATATATAAATAGTGTGTGCATGTCTATACATATACATTGTATATATATATATATATATATATATATATATATATATATATATATATATATACAATGGTGTAAATATGAGCCACATGTGACTATTAGCATTTTAATATACAGAAAATGAAAAACAAAAAAAAAATTTCCCTGCTAGCACTGGGCCCATTCTCCATACATATTATCCACATGAGCAGCTTCTGCACTGAACAATGCAAGTGTAGAATATTTCTAAGAGTGGTGAAAGCTCTGTTAGAAAACATAGTTTTAGAGACAAACAAGGGTTTTCTCTGGAAGGAGATACAATATATTTTTCTCTTAGACTTAACAACTCATGTTATCAGCCAGAGCTCAATCTTAAATACACACACACACACACACACACACACACACACACATAGCTATATGATATGTATATCAATCCTTTATATTTCTAAGTTTGAGATTTGTATACTAATGTTTGTAGAAAATCAGAAGAGCAAAACATGAGACCAGGAAGAAAGTAAAAATGGAGAAGCAAAGAGAACAAGGACCCGATCTTCTCCCCCATACAAAGCAGAAGAAATTGAAATTTCTTGGAGTTTTTGGCCCCCTTTCCGCCTTATAAACAATTCTCAGAACTTACACCATGTTTTCTGTATCTTACATTATGTTTTCTGTTAGATCCCAACCAGGCTGTCAATCCAAGAGGACAGGTAACTGTCTCTTTAATTTTTCAAGGTTTCCCCAGAGTGTAGAAATATTTGCTGGGTAAATGAATATTCTATGGTATCAATGAATTGTGTGCTAGAACAAATTTTTATACACTGTACGTGATTATTAAAGTCATTAATTTTACCATGAATTCACTTACCAACATTTGACTTCAACCTACCAGAATTCCTTGGATCCCTTTTTAAAATAAAGCTTTTCTTACTCTGAATTAGAAGATTTTACCCATCACCCCCTCCACCCCCAGATGAACAAATAATTTGGATTTGGTTTCTTTGGGATCCTGAGAGGTTCCTTCTAATGTTGGAAAGCTGTTTGACATTTAAATGACATTTTTATGGCTTTTACCTTGAACTTTGGAGGTTACAATTGAAGTCAACATTTACTCATTGAATTGAGCCAAGGCAAATTTAATGTGTTAAATTGAGGATGGATGTGGATGCCCTTGGTTTTCTCCCTTAATCTTCTTCAGGGTCAGCGTAATTTATAGCTCAATACAAAATAAATATATTGGGCTACTGGTTCAGAGGGCAGGAAAAACTGCCATTGAAGGTACTAAATTATAAAGCCTTTTCATCCCATCTATCTTTGTTATCTGGTAGTTTATTGTTATTGCTCATTGTGTACCTTTATATAGAAGAAAATTTAATTATTATCATAGAATTTATATTTTTAAGAATTTCATGTATATGTACTATATTTACATCATTTATATCTCTTTCTTCCCCTTCTCAAACTCTTCATGTCTCCCCCAACAACTCTCTCTCAAATTCACACACACACACACACACACACACACACACACACACACACACACACACACATGTAAATACCACCTTCTGAGTCTGTTTAGTATTGCTCATATGCACATAAGTTTAGGGCTGGCCACTTGGGGTTGGCTAACCTATCAGGGGGCTTGTCCCTGGAGAAGACTGACTCGTCCTCTCTTAGCAGCCACAAATTACCTGTAGATCTTTATCCTACAGGTCTTGTGAGATTTCCACCATCTATGTATGTTAAAACATGAACTAGTATTGTCATTATGCTTAGCATTGTGTTTAGCAACCATGTTGGTCATATTTCATGGGTTCAACTTTGCTGTCATACATAGAAGACACCATCTCACAGAAGATTCCCTATTCTGTGCCTCTTATAATCTTCTATCCCTTTCTGAGCCTTAGGTGTAAGGTTGCGTTGTAGATGTATTGGTTGGAGTCGGGCATCCAATCACTTATTTCTTTCATTTTGGCTAGTTTGGGCTTCCTGTGATGGTCTCTATCTGCTACAAAAAGTAGCTTTTTTGATGAGTGGTGAGAGCTGTACTTATCTGTAGATATAAAGATATGTGTAGAATGCAGTTGGGAATTTTACTGGATTGGGAAAGAGGCAGTCAATCTCTTCTAAGGTCTATGGCCACACCAGCCCTGGATGTTGGCTAGGTTTACAGTACCAGGCATGAATTCCATCCTGTTAAGTATGCCACAGGTCCAGCTAGATGGCTGCTGTTTAACTTTAAGGTATTGTGTCCTGATTACAGCCTTGGGGCTATTGTGTGTTCCATAGGCTTTCCAGCTCATGGGACTATTCATTTCTTCTCTTTCATGTCCCCTTCCATAGGACCTTCAGACACTGTGGGAGCTGGTCCTAAGGGAGGAAGCTTCCAAGTCAGTTCCATCTCAAGTCCTTCATGTTCTTTGTCTGAAGTGTGTGGCCGATATCTTTGTTTGTAAGGCCTTATCTTCATGTTCTTGAAGGCAGCCAAGAGCAATGGTGGTAGCTTATATTTGCATGTCTTTTGGACTCTCTTGATCAACAACTTGAAAGGAAGTTTTCTATCCCTGGTACTAGGGTGTTTTGTTAGCTAATCTATGGCTTTCATGGGTATCATTGTTATCCTAAGTGGCCTAAATTCACTTAAACTGTGTAATATATATATATTTATATATTTATATTTATATATTTATATATAGTACATACATATATGTTTATATATAATACATATGTATATAATATATTAAACATCAATGTATTAATTATTTTTCTACTGCTTTAATGAAGCACCACACCCAAGGCAACCTACAAAAGAAAGCAATGATTTCAGCCTATGATTTCAGAAGGTAGGAACTATGATTTCGCAATGAAGGTGTGGCAATGGGAACACCTGAGAGCTCATTCTTAAAACTACAGGCTGAAGGCAGAGGGCACCCTGGGAATGAAATGAGTCTGAAGCCTGAAAGCCTGCTGTCCCTCCAGGCTTACATTGTCTTAGATCCCCAAGTTCAGGTACTCAAATTTAGAATGCTCATCCAGTTCTTAGTTCCTAAGAAGTTGGGGAAAGTGTAAACAATTTCCAAAGCCTGCTCCCAGTGATGAGTCTCCTTCAAAAGGGTCACATATCCTAATCTTTCCCAAACAGTTCCGGAAACTGAGGACTATAGAGTCAGACATTTGAGCCTTTGGGGGCCATTCTCATTCAAAGAACCATAGTAAAATGCTTCCCTATGGCTTTGTCAAATATCTTTGAGATTACTTATTGCTCCTCCTTCCTGCATCCTTTGTATTACTCATCTTTCCTCCCCATTAATGTTTGTCCTGATTTTCCCATTTATAGCCAGTGTCCTTCTAATCCCCATCTGTAGAGATCCTACTATGCCCCAACCCATGGTCCCTTTTTACTTTCCCTGTTTCATTGATTACTCCAGATTATATCCTTACATCTAAGGATTCAGAAGAGATAGCTCAGCGGTTAAGAGCACTTTCTGTTCTTCCAAAGGTCCTAAGTTCAATTCTCAGCAACCACATGATGGCTCACAACCATCTATAATGAGATCTCGTGACTGCTGGCATATATGCAGGAAGAATATTGTATAAATAATAAATAAATATTTTTTTAAAAAAGAAAAAGATTCAAAACTAGGAACCACAAATGAGGGAGAATATGTAGTGTTTATTTTTGGGGGTCTAGGTTACCTCACTCAATGTGTTTTCTAGTTTCACCTATCTACTTGAAAAGTTGTGATTTTTGTTTTTTTGTTTTTTGTTTTTTGTTTGATTTTTTTTTACAGTTCAAAGAGGTTTTAACTTGCATTTCCATGATTGATAAGGATGTTAAATATTTTTAAATTATTTATTTATTGTTTTTACTCTTTTGTTTTTGAAGTTATAATACTTATATCATTTCTCCCTTCTGAATTTTTTTTAGCCATTTTTACTTGCTTTGAAAACTCACAGTTCAGGTTTATAGCTATTTTAATTTGGTGATTTGTTTCTTTGACTATACTTTTTACATATTCTTTGCATATTCTGGATACCAATCCTCTATCTGATGTAGACAGGCAAACACACTCTTCTTCCCTGTGGGATTTCTCTTCACTTGCTTGCTTGCTTCTTTTGCTTTCCAGAAGCATTTTATTTTCAGGGAGTCTCACTTGTCAGTAGTTGGCCTCACTTGGAAAGTTCTTTCCTACATCTACACCATGTGAGGTGCTGCCTAGGTTTTCTCGTAGCAGTTTCAGGGTTTCAGGTTTCATAGTGAGGTCTTTGATCCATATAGAGCAGACATAGTGCAACGGGTCTAAATCTATGGGTCTAAATCTGCATGTGGCCATTCAGTCTTCCTGTGGCACATTTCCAGTGGGTGTTTTGGGCTGTCATTTTGTGCATTTGTGTTTGGATCTTCTATTTTGTCCATTGATCTACATGTCTGTTTTTGTGCCAGTACTGTGCTATTCTCATTACTAGACCTCTGTAACACAGCTTGAAACCTGGTATGGTCTCCACCAGCATTGCTGTTTTTACACATTACTGCTTTGGCTATCTGGGAAATTTTTGGCTACTTCTGTGAAAACTATCATGGGGATTTTGATTCCAGTCATGTTGGAATTGTGCAAAGCTTTTGATAGGATGGGCATTTTCACCACATCAGTTAGTATTGATTCTTTCCATAAGCATGGAAGATCGTCCCATCTTCTAGTGTCTTCCTCAACCTCCTTCTTCAGACATTTAAAACTTACAGTATAAAAGTTTTCACTTCCTGCTATCCTTCCTCTGAGTGCCACCAGGTTACCAAGAAGAGACTTGATACCCTATGAGCATATATAGGGGGAGGAGGTCCCCCTTAGTCACATACATAGGGGAGGGGAGTAAGGGGAAAATGGGAGGGAGGGAGGAATGGGAGGATACAAGGGATGGGATAACCATTGAGATGTAATATGAATAAATTAATAAAAAAAAGAAATTAAAACTTCAAGGTTTTACTATTAAAAAAAAGCTTTCACTTCCTCAGACAGGCTTATGCCTATCTGAGAATATTTATTTTACTCCTTTTTGAGGCTGTTGTGATCTCTTGTGGCTATGATCTTTCTCAAAGTGTTTGTTGTCTGTGTATAAAACGGCAACTGGTTGTTTGCAAGTTGGTTTTGAATCATTACCACTTTGTTGAAAATGTCGATAACTTCTAAGACTTTGTCATGGAATTTTGGTAATCTTGTCTTTAAAACATTATGTAATATGCAAATTAGGCTAATTTGACTTCTTCATTTCCTGTTTTTTCCCTCTTTAATTTTCTTCTCTTCTCTTGCTGCTCTAGCTAGTGTTTCAAGTGCTGTGTTGTAAAGGAGAGGGGACAGTGGAAACCCTCTCTTGTTCTTGATTTTAATGAGATAGCTTTGAGCTTTTCTTCATTTAGGATGATGTTGATTGTGTGTTTGTCATAGCTTTTATTAGGTTGAGGTGTGTTCTCTCCAGTCCTACTCTCTCTAGGACTTTTATTATGAAGGCAGTTGGATTGTGTCAAAGGCTTTTCATCATCTATTGAAATGATGATGTGATTTTTTTTGTAAAACTTTGCCCATTTCTTTTAGTTTTTAAAGTAATGGAATATCGGTTTTTAAAATATTCCCTTACAATATTCTGAATTTCTTTGGTGTTTGTTGTAAAGTTTTCTTACCATCCTGATTCTGTTTATTTGGGTCATCTCTTTGTTTTGCTTGACTAAGCCAAGACAACTGCTTCACTGTCTATTGCTGAAGGCAAGTACTTCTGAAGACATCCACACACTTTGTCAGAACTTGGGGCTTAGTAAAAGTACATACTCACTGCACAGTATGTCCACCTTTTAGAAATTTGTTAATGAAGTGGAGGAAGCTTATTTCCAAGGTAGCCACTTTTAGGACAATACACCGAGAGAAATGCTATTCTCTTCATTTGTGACACATAATGTGTTGCTACCTCTGACTTGGTGGAAAGTGAGCTTTGATACGCAGCCCAAAACACCCCACCCAACACAACATGAGAGATTCAGATGCAGGAATTTGGCAGACCATGGCTTCAGTTAAATGAAATTTGCCATTTAGTGTCAAAATGACCTGGAACATATCACCAAACTTTGCTGAGTTTGTTTCCTCATCTGTAATGTAGGAATATTAGGCCCTTCTCAAAATGACTTTGTAACATTGCACATGTACAGGGCTAAGCCTAACCCCTCTTGTACATAAAGCATTCAATGCCTGGTGGGGGGGCGGTGTTAATCATTATAATTGTATATACATGTCATTCACATCTTTATAAAACAGCCTTGTCTAATTCTTTGATAAGTGTCTCCAAAGAATTGAACCAGTAAACACTGCCAAACACTGCTCCTTAAATAGGGAATGTGAATTTTCCTTTGCTAAAATAAAAGTCAGAAGTTCACTAACACTACTTGTAAGTAACTGTTTGGCCAACATAAAATAAGACTTAGTTCTTACATACAGTATACCCTGTGCAGAATAATTGGAACTATTATTTTGAACATGTCTTCTGACTTTCTAACCACCATTGGCATTTCTTTGACCTAACACAAGGGATGCTAATCATATAAAACAGACTGAGCACATTCTCTGTGTATTGGTTTTTTTTATCATTTGCATTGCAAGTGCACGTATCCTCAGGGTACCCAGCCTTCTGAGATTGATGCCTAGAGTGGAGAAGGGAGGTACATGTCATTTATGTGCAGGGCAAGCCCAAG
This sequence comes from Acomys percivali, assembly GCA_907169655.1. NCBI lineage: Eukaryota > Metazoa > Chordata > Mammalia > Rodentia > Muridae > Acomys > Acomys percivali. Next base: position 25,233,541 of record OU015744.1, on the reverse strand, counting down.
ACAATTATCATCTTGGGTATCTTGAAGATTCCAAAGTGAAATACCCAAGATAAAAAATGGACATATAGTGTCCTGGCTTTGAATCCTGACTATGCATTAGAGATGCCTCGGAGCTTTAAAGCACTACCAGAGAGTGGGTTTCACATGTGCAAGATGCTAGCATGACTGACCTGTGAGGGACCAAAAGCCAAAATTTTTAAGAGTTCTAACAATGCAGTAGAGTGGAAAACCACTTGTGCACTAGAGAAATCAGGAGGCCATTTTATCTTTTATTGATTGACAGTCAGCCATTATCCTCCATCCACACCAGTAAGACAAGGAGGTGGACTTAGATAATACCCTAAGATCATGTGTAGATCCATTTCTTAGCTACTGAGATAACATGCATTTAAACCATCAGGTCTCAATGGGCAATATATATGCTGTTACAGCTGGGGGTTGCTATAGACAGTCTGTGGACAGAGGCTAAGAATGATGCTAAACTTCTCACAGCATGCAGGGAAGCCCCCTTCAGAAAGAAGTGTGCAGTGTAGAGAAGTGCTGGAGTATAGAAGTGGAAAGTTCTTTAAACTAGTCGTCTGTGGTTCACAACAGAGAACCCACTTGTCCTTGCCAGGAGACAGCTGGAGATTTCTTGAATAACTCTAGAGCTCCAGCACACCTGTCCTGTTGACATTTCTTAACCCGTGCTGTCTCAAAACAAGGGAAAAGGAGCCTTGTGGAAGGTGAGTGATATTTCTGCTTGGGAAGAATCCTGAATATCTGTGGTTAGGTGTTGGCAGCTACCTTGCAGATAAGCTTCCTACAAGGCAGCCTTTCTGCACTTGTTCCCTTACAGCATGTACTTGGCAAAGACACAGCCCTCTCAATTTAGTCAGAGCAGCTGTTCAGGAAGGGATTGCCTCCAAAGCACACCATGAAACCCACTGAAAAACTATATTCATGTGTAAATGTGTGTTTAGCCCACAGCAGAATGGTGTAGGTCTCTGGTTCATTGAACTGGTAGAAGCTTCATCTTATGCAGGGGATTGACAAACTAGAATGGGCTCAAAAGAAGGCAGATACCATGATTTTTCCCTATAGAATAATTCATTGTGTATGAGGAACAGCAGAAGGAAAAGAGGATTCTATGTCCAGAGCGAAAGAGTCACATCATAAGCTTTGTTTTTATATGTTTAAAGGGCTACTATGGGGAAAGGGGACATCTGGCTTGTTCATTATGGTTTGGGGGCTTTGTGACTTTGTGTTTCAGCAGTGTGGGATGGATGGCCTTGCTTAGAGACTCCTGTAAAGCAGAAGAAAACAGTGTCAGTTGAGGGTCAAGTCACTGGAACTGTCACCTTATCATTTGTCAGAGTTCCCAAGGCAGTGGAGGAGCTTGGATAAGCCGGTTTCAGACCACTTTATTCCTACAGTACAGTGAAAGGCGGGGGAGAGGAACCCACTTCAGCTGCTGTGCTTGGCTAAAGCTGGAGAAGTCCTGGAGAAGTTTTCAGTGAGCAGAGATGTGGTGCAGGTGATACTGTCAGTTGCGGGGCGTGGTGGGGGTGAGGATGGGGGGCTGTTCAGTTTCTCCTTAGTGGTCTTTCTTGCAGTATGAATAAGTAGAACATTCAGATTCATTCCTGAGTACTCAACAACATACAACCATTGGATGCGTGAGATTGCCTTTGGGGAAAACCTTGGTCAAACCCACAGATCTGGAGACGTTTTGGCATAGTCTTCATCATCATGGCCATTATCATCTGGTTACCAGATAATATCTAATGTTTTATATGCAGAGCATTGAACTAACTGCATTGTATGTGTTGTCACATTGAGTTCTTAATCATCTGTACGAAGGCTGTACTAGTCCCAATTTACTGAAATATATTGAAGGAGATTAACTAATGCCTTTCTCAGAACTAAGCCATAAGGGTACATTCAGCATCCAAAGTACAACAGCAAACAGGACAGAATCTCTTCTGTGATGCTTGGTGGTGGCTGTCTACCCCTCTTCCCAATATGTGATATCTCAGTAGTATTCAATGCCAGAAATCCCACAGTTTGCACAGCCCTCATTGTTGCAAAAGTTTGGCTAAATTTTACTTGCCTGTACCTTAGCATGATATAAGATGTGACTCTTATAGGTGGGACTGGTACTGGAGTCCAAGCTTAGTAGTTTTCAGATTTGTTTTCCAGATTTAGAAACCATTTTGATCAAATTCAAAAGTACGGCACTGCAAAAGCAAAACTGTTGATTAAAAGAGTTGTTAGTACAGGGTTTTATATGCATAACAATGGCGATTACTCCATCACACTAATGTCTACAATGGCTATCCCATAAGGGGGCTTATAAAATCCTATAAAAATGACTTACAATATATTGCTGAACCCAATGTATTACAGACGAGCACATAGGAGGCTCAAAGAACATTAGGAGTCAATAGAGGAATGAAGATAAACACTCCTGATCAACTTCTCTCTGACTCATTGGTTCATCTATTCGTTCATCACCTTACTGTTGCATTTCTAGTCGAATTCAGACAGTGTCCTAGTAGGTGGAGACCCAGAAAAGGTGCACACAGAAAAGGTCCCTATCAGAGAGGACTGTAGATGACTATCATAATTTCTCACTTCCTCTCATGGCTTGAGCCCTGCTCCTGGATGCTACACACAGAGAACCACACACATCACTCAGCCCATCCTGGGAAGCCTCTGAATTCAGTCCGGTGTTGCCACAATTTTCCAAAAGGCTTAAACTCAAAGCTCATCATACATTTTGGCAATTTTAGGAGACTTTTCCCTTGACAACATAGTAAATTACATGTTTTGCTGCTTCGCCGCCCTGCCCCGCTGCCTTTGGACCAATGTATAACATAGCCTGGAAAGAGAGTCTGTTTCGCACGTTAGCATCTAGAAGAATGGAAAGGTCACTCAGACACGTGGGACTGAAGCTGCAAATGCCCTCTGGATCAGGCTGTGATATAATAAGCTCAAACTGTGTAGTGTGAGTTGCGGTGAGCTGATGGTGAGAAGGCTTGCCAGCCCTGCAAGGCCTGACCCAATCTTATTTTCTTGTTCATTTCTCCAACTGCAGCCATGTTCCTCTTCCTGTGGCATGTGTACAAAATATTTCTCTAAATAAACAGTGGGCTTTCTTGCCACTGGACTCCTTGGGCTACTTTGAATGTTGTCTCAATTTCCTACCAGGAACAGCATTAATCTTTCCTCTGGGCACAGTTCCAATAAGAGCTCTCTTAAACCACCCTGACCCCAGATACTGATCTCTGATCAATAATTAATTACTTTTCCCCTGTGGGCTCTCTTCCTGTTGCTTCTCCTTTCTTGTGTAGCCTCAGCACATCCCAGGGTCTTACCGTGTTCTTTGTGTGACTTTTGCACCTTTGCTTCCCTCCACTGCTTCTCAGGAGCAAAGTCTAGGGGTTTAGGGTGTCTGTTGGGTGACAGTACATATTTAATGATTCTGCCTTGCTGAGGAGCTCCAGCTCTATCTTGGCCTGGTTAGTAGGCCTCATTCCTCTGCAAAAACAAACAAAAAACAAACAAACAAACAAAAAGCGAAGACCAATGTGATAAAAGTCTTTGATGATTGCATGAACCATCTGTGGATTATGTGAGGTATCAGTAATAAAGACAGCGAATGGGGGTTCTTTGTAGTATGAATCTCAACTTTAAATGCATTTAGATTTTCTCCTACTTGAAATGGTTCAGCAAAACAAAACAAACAAGCACAGGCATATCTAGACCTGCACAAAGACTCAGACTTCAAGTTCCTTTGCTATTTATCAATCACGGAGCCACCAACCAGAGAACAATCATTCCAACATATGAGCATATGAGGACCATTTCATTCAAAGTATCACACTCAACTCCCTAGCCACCATAAGGTCATGACCATATCATAAGCCAAAATGCATTTACACCGACTTCAAAAGTCTCCATAGTCTTCCACAGTCTCAGAACCATTTTAAAGTCCAAAGTCTCTTCTGAGATTTCTGGAAAACTTTTAAATGTAACCCCCTATAAAAATCACAAAGCAAATTATATAATTTCCAACATTACCACTCCAAAAGAAGAAACAGGGGTACAGTAAAAAAAAAAAAAAAAAAAAAAAAAAAAAGGGCTGGAGCAAAGACCACAAACGACCAGGGACAGTACCATATCCAGTGTCAAGGGGTTGAGATGATGCTATCCCTATGGTGTTGTTCCTGTAAGATATGTTGCTCTCTTGTGCTGTTTCTATTTGCCGCTCTCCTTTAGTAGACATCCCATGGTGCTAGAACCACTAACACATCAGAGTCTCCAGTGCAATCAAGGCTTCATTTTAACAGCTTCCTGAAATGGCCTTTCAGGGCCTCTTACCCTCTCAGAGCTTTCATTCAGGGACTGCCCTTCCAAGCCAACATTGCATGGCTATAGTGGCTCTCCTTAACCACAGAGGAAGATTGAAAAACTTTTTTGTTTGAGTATCCTTCATGACACTAAAGCCAGACCCATGTGGGCATCTGCCAAGTTTGGCTGCCCACTTGATGAATCCGGGCCACAAGTAGAAAATCTCTTCAAGCCTTTTCTTTCACAAGTTGGAGTCTAGCTGAGTGGGGTCTTTCCCTGGGGGCACAATTCCCTTTAGCACACCTGAATCAAGTCTCTTCCTAATCTCCTTAGCTCTTTCAGTGCAAGCCTTGGCTCCAGCATTAAATTTTCTGGTGTTCTTTTTCTCTTCAAACTGTGTATTTTAAATTTCTTTTGGCCCACCTGTTCCTTTTCATTGCAGATCTATATAAAAATGATTGCTAATAGCATGCAACTGAGTAAGTATTAGTATTAAAATCTCTTCCAAAATGTAAATTAGTCCATCATTTTTCAATTTAGCCTCAGTGAAATTCTTAGGGCAAAGAGAAAACATCAGCTAAAACATCATAATCATGCCTCTACCCTAGTTGCTGTTAAAGTCCTTGGTCCCCTCTGAAACCTCTTGAGCTGAACCTCTGCAATCCCTATAGATCTTCGCGCTGTCTCCCAGGTTCCTATTAGGAATAGCCCATTAAAGCCTGATTATAGCATTCAGCTACTTTTCTAGTCTGAAGTCCCAAAGTCCTCCATAATCTTCCAAAACCTGCAATGGTCAGAACTGTCACAACAATAACCAACGCCCTTGTACCAATTTCTGTAGTGGTTACTTTTCTTTTGCTGTGATAAAACATCACGACCAAGTTGGCTCATAGAAAGAAAGGGGTTTTTATGTGGGGGCGGGGGGCTTACTCCTCCAAAGGGATAAGGTTCTCTCACCGTTGTGCCAGGGGGCATGGCAACAGGCATTGGAGCAGCAGCTGAGAGTCCCCAAAAAGGAAGTGGAGAGACCTAATTTGAAATGGCATGAGTCATTTTGAAATCTCGAAGCATGTCCCCAGTGACATACTTCCTCCAACAAGTGTGTACCTCCTAACCCTCTACAAACAGCCACCAGCTGGAGACCAAGTATTCAAACATGTGACCCTATGGAGGACATCTCAATCAGATCACCACACCACCCATCAATCTATACCTATATTATATTTTCCTCCTCTTATTAAATGGAAATATGTATTCTGTACATTTCTTCCTTATAGATTTGTACTGACGATTAACTGTGAAGGAAGCTGAAAATTTGCCATCAATTATAAAAGATTTCGCCAGGTTTATGAAGCAAATCCTGCATTTTCAAACTTACCTGCTAGAAAAAAAAGTATTTTTTAATGATGCTTTGTGTCATGGATTTTGCAAAGCCCTGATGGTGTTTTTGATCAAGTCTGTGTTTGAGGAGAATCTCACTGCATTTTGAACCCTACCCCACACTGTTCTGCTTAGAGACACTTAACAGCTTTGGAGACTGACTTCACAGCTCAGAAATTGAGGACTTTTCAATTCTCTGACACAAATGCAACAATTACCCTCCCCATGTTTCCAGAAAAGCCTCTTCCCTCCATGTGGAATATAAAGTATCGGATACTAACAATAGGATATTAAAAGCCAATTTTGAAGCAATTACCCACAGCTTTGCAGAACAGTCCCACACACAACTGCTAACCAATCAAAAGGCCTGTGTCTGTCACCCACCATCCCTGCTACTCTCAGAATCAGAATGTCAGCACTGCAAAGGATCTTATGGATTATTCTCCTCCTACTCACTTAACAATTGATGGGAAATGAGGCACAGAATTAAGGCTCCACCGAGTACACACACCGGTGGATGAACACCATGTTAGAACTCCCTGTGTTCTACTTATTGTTCTTATTTCTGCATCCTGGTAATGCTCCTGCCCCTGACCTTGAGCTGGCAGCAAAGTGGGTTTCTGGGATGGTAAAACCATGCATATTCAGTGTTGTCTTCCATGCCAAATGCTGTCTTTTCTGGCATAGTATAATCTTTCATAAAATTTTTATCTTGAGTAAAAACCCTCAGGCAGAGGAGGGTTTGTGCTGATATGATAACATAAGTTGAGGCTATTCCAACCCAATGACATCACCATATCACCTATTTCTTATTCTAAAGTCCCCTAGTGCCTTCGCTATTGCTGACAGGAAATGGTTGTGTATGTGTTCCGTGGAGTTAGAGGGTTGGCCATTAGGAAGGCTTGGCCAATGGCGTAGAAGCAGTTCTTTCTTCCTTCTTTTCTTCCTCCTATTCACACTTGTTTTAAAAAAAATAAAATATTTGTAGATACATCAACAGATGGGGAAAGTGAAAATGTAGAATAATATGTAATGGTGTTAGGGCATATGTTGAGTTATCTAAAGAATTAATGGCATTTGAAAATTATAAGTGGGATAACATGCAACCAAGAATGAATCTGAATCCAAAGCATGTTCAGTGAACATGGTGATCTTAGACATAGTTTTATCTCACTATTTAGAGAAGAAATAGTGCTTATTCTGCTACAATAGGAGTAGACTCTAACTGAAAAGAAGAGAACATTATGGGACAAATTGCTGTCTATAATTAACAAAAAGCCTTAACTGTCCCTGAGCAAAGCATACAAAATCTCATGGCTTGAAGATTGGCTGACAACATTTCCAGATGGCTCTCTCGTCCCACAGATGAAACAGTGGAAGCTCCAACATCAGTAACCAATGCCCCAGTTCTTCAAGAAGACTAATGCTGGACTTTAGAAATTGCAAACATGTGGCTTAAAGTAGACTTTACTGGAATGTTAATACATTCATCATACAAATGAGAAAAAGTAACTCATGCAAGATATGATCATCATCTCATAGGGCAGAATAATTGTTTGATGACATGTTTTAACATATGATCTCATAGGATGAGTCCATGCTTAAGTGTGTTGAGGCTTATGTGTTTATAGCCCTTTGTTCTGCCCCTCTGAGTAATTTTTCCTTGCCTGAAAACCTAAAATGCAGGTAACAATAAACTGAAATATCTAGGTAGTGACCACTACAGGTTATCTATGTTCTTAGAAAACACCTGAAACATGGTTTAGTAAGTAGGTATTGAAATTCATTTGAAATGTTCACATTCTTATGGCATGAACTCAAGTGGCAACATTGTTACCAAGCCCAAAAGGTGAAGTTTAACTGAGACAAATGTTCTGTTTTTACTCAAATACATAATAACTTATTATAATATAATACTATAATTGTAAGCTAAAGTAACCTCATTGTGAGGTTATGAATGGGCACCACCTTAGAGTGAAAGGATGAAAGAAAGAATTCCTAGCAAACAGGACCAGACAAGAAACAGGCATTACTAATGGCTGGCAAAATGGACCTTGGCAAAAATCAATCAGAAGACACCAATGGTTCTAATTCTAATTAAGGCAATGACTAACCAAGAGGACATTACAATCTTACACACATACACAGCAAACTCTGACACACTCGATTTTACCAAAAGCATACTGCTGGAAAGGTAAAAATTAACCCCAACACAACAATCATAAGTGATTTCTGTACCTTCATTTCTTGAGATCATCTGGACAAAAATTATCATAGAAACATAAGAACTAAATGACACAAAACATCAAATGTCTGTAATAGTCAGCTACAGGATAATCTACCCAAACAGCAGATAATATACATTCTACTCAATGGCCTGTGAATTTTTTTTAAGATCACATAATTGAGACACAAATCTCAAAAAATACAGAAAAATTGGAGTAATACTATGTATTCAATATGGCCACAATGCAATAAAGCTTGAAATCCAAATGAAAGGAATCTATGGAAATTACATGAACTTGTGGGCATTAAACAACACCACTGAATGGTGAATGGGACAAAGAAAAAAACATTAATATGGAAACTTAAATTTTTTTCTAGGAATAAATGAAAGTGAAAACAAAACACAGAAAAACCGATGGGACACATGAAAAGCAGCCATATAAGGGCAATGCATAGCTCCAAATAACTTCATTATAAGACTTTAATAGTCAACAGCATACTAGCATTGGTAGGAATGAGGTCACTGTTAGTGTACCACATAAGTAAAGAACACAATGTGCCATTGTTGTATTTGAAGAGCTGGCCTCCTTTCAAGTGCTTTAGCATAAGAGAGATCACCAGAGCATGCATTTTGTTCATAGGACAGTGTTCACTCATGATAGAATATGATCTGGAAGGGATAACATACCATAAGGATTGGCCTGGGGAAAAGAAAACTTGAAATAGCCCACCAGGAGAGATTAGGATTTAGGGTGGGCATGGAATGTACAGTGTGGAAGAGTTTTTAGGGGGGTAAACTTGGGCTGAGTATGAATGAACTGTTTCTCTAGAGTTAAAGTTGTTCAGGAACAATTACTGCCTAGTTTTGTCGGGAGCCCTAGGCTTCAATGCGAAGCTGCAGCCCATCTGCATGACTCACGGAGGTGCCTGCACTGGGTGTGCTCATTCCCAGTCCTTTGACACCACTGCCATGCTTGAGCCTGTCTAATCTTCTCCTCCTCCAGGGATGCAGTGGAATGTGGTGGCCAGTGGGAGAGCCGGTGCCACCTCACAGCAACTTCTCCTTTGGTGGCTACTCAGCCCAGTGATACTTAGGCCCCTGGGACAATGACCTAGAAGACAGCTGTGGCGCAAAAAGAGGCCAGTCCTAAGCTGCTGCTCACGTGTATGTGGCTGCGGTTGGCACTCTGTTCTCCAAGGCTTTCCAAGAGCAGGCGGCAATGCGCACTGGACTTTTCGGCCAGGATTCCAGCAGGTGGTGATCGAGGGAGTCAGGGGAGAAAAGAGCTTCCTTGTTCAGTTGTTTTCTTTCTCAATGTTTTCTCTTCCTAAAGTCCCTGCTCTTGCTTGACGGCCTCTGAAATCCAGTACCTAGTCCCCTTCCTGTTCCAATCTGTCTTGCAAGCGTTCGCTGTGTTCTAGTTTCAGTTTCCAAATACACCTTTTTTGAAGTGTCATCTTACAGATATTGTCAAAACATGTGCCTGTCTTAATCGCAGCTCTTGCTTGGTCATATCTACCGCAGCCTGTGTTCAAACTCTGCAGCATCCTTTCTTTGCCCTCTTCTGTGCTGGGCACCTGTGCACTTCCTTCCCTTTGTCGGTGTAGGCATGTTTCTGCTTGGCCAGCCCTGTGTCGGTCCTGGAGCTCTGCTTTCTTTTTCCTGTGTTCAGTCCTGTGTCAATGTGCTCTTCAGGACAGGCTCTGTTCATTTGCCATTGGAGACACAGAAGAGAGATCTGTCCATGGAAAATGGTCTCTGCCGAAACCCTGGAGGGAAGCCAAAGACAGCTTCCCCCAATGCTAAGACCAGCTCTAGCTCATCTGAGTAAATACCTGAAATATTTACTTTGCTGTCAGCTAAGATAGAATACCCAAAGAGCCTTAGGCAGGGCTGGTGGCACTGTGGATGTCTACTAAGAGACTCGGGGATCTTTTCGATGAGCCTGTGACAAAGCCCACCACGGTACCAACTCCAAACCTCGGAATATGGCTTTGCTGTTTACAGTGGACAGAACTGATGGATGCTGACCCTGTGGGGCCTTGTTACCATTGCTGTCTTTTAGGTGGAGAAGTTCAGAGTCCAGAAATGATAGCAATGGGAAAACAGTATTTCACTCCAAGTCAGAGGACCCAAATGCCAGCTCTGGCCCTGCTTCTAAAATGCTGTGAGACCATGAACGATGTCCTTCCATCTATGAAACTCAGTTTCTACATTGCCAAATGAAGCTTGGAGTAGGGGAGTCTTTAAGATGTCTTTCCATTTCTAGGACAACAGAATGCTGCTATAGCCAGCCAACTGCTACCTCGAAAACTCATGGCCTGCCTACCTTTGGGCTTTGTTTCAGAGGAACCGCCCTCCTGATTTGGGCCTTCTAGACAGTTAACCTGGAGTCTTTCACTCAAAGCAGAGGCCATGGTTTGTCCTAACTGCCCCAGAGCAAAAGTCTCAGCTTGGGAAGTGCCACTTCTCAGAGCCAGGTGATGTTTCAGCTTTCACCTTGGCGGTGGTTCAACCCATCTCAGGATGATGTGCTGCACCCTTCTCTTGAGCCACTCTTGGTGGAGTGTCACTTGCTACTCCTTTCGGTGTTGACTTTCATTCTGGAATTGAACTTGGCAGGAAAGAGACTTTAGAAAGAAGAAGAGAAGATTGCCAAAACAATCCAAATGCCAAAAAGAATTCTCTGTTATGTGAAGACTTATTTTTCTTGAGCACAAGTCATGCCTTAGCGAAAGGAAGTAGACTCTGAGAAAGAGAAAGAACTCCTAAATACTGCTGAGAGAAAGAGAGAAAAATGCTCAATGCTAAGAAATACTGAGAAATACTGCATGCTTAGATGGTTCACCTCAAAACTGATCTAATGGAGCAGTTTGCCCTGGAGGCCTCTTTTTACCAACTTTGAAGATAGGGGAAGCGTTAACCTGCACACTGATTCTGTAGCTGGTTCAGTCCTCTTTGATTTGTAAGTCTTTGCTCCTCTGCCATCACTATCCTAGGCATTCGTTTGGAGGCAAGCAACATCTTGAGCTTGGTTATTTTCTAATACAAGGGATGAGATGCAACCGACCTGCCTTGGCTGGCCATCTGTCCACCCCTTCAATGAACATGGTAGTCAGAAAGTGGTTCACACACCGAGTCAATAACTGACTGAGTGGATGGGATTGAACGCTGGAGGAGTCGGGCCTCAGGATCTCTTCTGCTTACTCTAAAACAGTTGGTTTGGAAAGAAATGATATTTATGAACATTTTGTAAACCATAAAGTGACAGCCTGTGTGTTTGTTATCAGTGTCGGTATTTTGAATCACCATGGATGTGTTTGACCTCTCAAGAGCATTGCTTTTATTAAGAAACAAGATAACTTTAGAATGAACTTTCTGCATTGGAAACAAAGTCCAAGGGCACCCTTTGAGAACCAACATGTCCCAATGTACCCCTCTGCATTCAGTCACTCCAGGTTGCCCAGCACACACATTTATATATCACTGTCCATTTAAAGGGACTCTTTTGTTCTCAAAGGGGTGAATAGAGAAAGAGACTGTGGGTAAATTTTGGTAAGAATGACTTTAATTTTACATGTAACTTCATGGTCTTATGAGCTGAGTTCATATATCTGTTTCTCATATAAAAACGTATCTGGAGAAAAAATTCCCTGCCTATAAAATTAATTCCCACCTTATAAGTTATATATACATAACATATGTATATATATGACATATATATATATATATATATATATTAAATTAAATGTGGACCACTCTGTGAATGACCAGCTGGCAAGAATGTTACATGAAGGCTCATTAAGTTACTGAGCCAGGATAAACTTTGGCAGTTCCTGAGCTAATAATAGTCTTCATAAACAGTTGTTGATTATGGCTTATTCTCATTTTATCTAATACCTTAATTTTGTTTGCATTTTTCCAATTAGTTAGAAATGGGGCCACTTTTGCAGTTTATATTGCACTGAGGTCTCTAATGCAGTCAATACAGAGAGTACATGTGTGCCTATTTTGAGAACACCAAGTTGAAATCTTGCAGTTTTAGAGGGTGGTGAGTTCTGATGATGCTGTTATCTTTGGTTCCATGTGCTTGTTGGTTATCTCTGTGGTTTGTTGAAGCTGATATTTTAAAGGTATTAAGAGCCCTGACTATTGCCTTGTTTCCATGGAAGGCAGTCTTGGTTTTATGATGAATACTTTTTGATGCAGTTTCCAGGAATATGTTCTTGGAAAACACATGGAGCCGCACAGGTTTTAAAAATTAATTAATTATATTTATTGATAAAATATTGACGTATTATACATGTTTATATGACTCCATCTGTACATGTTTAAATAAGCTAGCTATACATAAAAGCAAATCTTATGTCCTAAAAAAAATAACTGAATTTGGATTATGCAATAAAATGCCCAAGTTAACCCATGTGTGTCAGAACTGTGGAACATCTCTGTAACACTCAGATCCCAGTCATCCCCAAGAAGCCATTGTCAATTGGAACTGGAAATTTTCTCTCTTCAATATCAGTTCTCCTTAAGATAAGCCAAGAAACCCAGGGTTCTTAAGCAATGTGATTCTACCTGCCTGTCTGCCTGCTTGTCACCTTTATCAAGGCCTCAAGCACTGGAATAGATCTCTCTAACATGGTGATCCTGTGGCCACAGTCTGGGGGGTACAGCTCAGACACACGAAAGGTGTGAACCATAGGGAGCCCTTTGCAGCACTGTGACCATGACATATGCTCACATCCTGGACTGAAATTATTAAGCATGTTCCTCTTTGCTTAGGACATTTTTAAAATATAAGAAACCACCTTGGAGCCTGCCCAACTCCCTTCAGGACAGATTATGTCTTACTAGAATCTCAGTTCCATCTTTTTTGACTGTATGACAGTGGAAAGATTCCCACAAACTGGGACAGAGAAGTGACAAGTCCCAGTTCTTCAACCCTTGGGACCTCTACTTCCTGACATACAACATAGACAATGGGACAACAATCAGAATTTCAAGTCAGAATCCTTTCTTCATACAAAGAGTTTTCAGAGTCTCATTGCATAAAGGCGCGGAGGAGTTTGCTGATTCTGAATTTTCCATATCTGTTCATTTCAGCCCACACTGGAAGGACACACTTCTTGAGAGCTAAAGCCTAAACAACTGGGCCTAATGGTCTGGAATGGTACCTCTTTCTCCTTTACTCTTAGTTTTTATAAAATGGTGTCCATAGAACTGGTGCAAGCTATTTTTCAAGGTGTCAGATGACCTAGATTCACATCTCCCCCTTGCTTATAAAACATCTCCCTGAAAACTCCATCATCTGGAACTTCATGGAATGAAAACTTAAGCCAGTACCAAATATGGAGTATCTGCTACCTTCAGGAGAAGTTCTAGGCTCTAGAAATGTCCCACAGGAAGAACTGACCTGGCTGTTCCAGTCCATTTTGTGACTTAGTCCTCCCAACACAATTCAGGGTTCAAAGAAAAAGTTTTGAGCACTCTATGCACCAGCGTCTATCTCCAGAGACTTGCCAGTAATGAGTGCCAATAGTCTCTCTGTACTTTCAAATAGAAAATAAGCAAAAAGACACATGTATGAGAATTAGACAGGTTTACATATTGGTGCATATTGGTGTGTGTTGTAGAGAACACTATAGAACTATAAATATAGTCTACATGTAGAAAAATGCAAATAGATCCTGTATGTATCACCTATGTATCACCCTGTACAAAACATAAAACCAGACACACTAAATCTGTTAGAAGAAAAAGTGAGGAAGAGCCTTGAGCTCATTGGCACAGAGGACAACTTCCTGAATGGAACACCATCAGCTTAGGTCTAAGATAAACAATTAATAAATGGGACCTCATGAAACTGAAAAGCTTCTGTAAGGCAAAGGACACTGTTAACAGAACAAAATGACAGCCTACATATTGGGAAAAGATCTTCACCAACTCTACATCTGACAAAGGGGCTAATATCCAAAATATATAAAGAACTCAAGAAATTAAACACCAACAAATCAAATAATCCAATTAAAAATGGTGTACAGAGCTAAACAGAGACTTCTCAACAGAGGAATTATCAAATGGCTGAGAAACACTTAAAGAAATGCTCAACGTCCTTAGCCATCAGGGAAATGCAAATCAAAATAACTGAGATTCTATCTTACAACCACCAGAATGGCTAAGATAAAAAACTCAAGTGACAACACGTCCTGGCAAGGGTGTGGAGAGAGAGAAGCACTCCTCCATTGCAGGTGGGAATGCAGACCTATACAATCACTTTGGAAATTAATCTGGTTCTTTCTCAGAAAATTGGGAATAGTGCTACCACAAGACCCAGCTATACCACTCCTAGGCATATATCTGAAAGATGCTCCACTATTACACAAGGACATGTACTCAACTATGTTCATAGTAGCCTTATTCATGATAGCCAGAATCTGGAAACAACCTAGATGTCCCTCAGTGGAAGAATGGATAAAGAAACTCTGCTATTAAAAACAAGGAAATCTTGAAAAATGTAGGCAAATGGATGGAATTAGAAAAGATCCTCCTGAGTGAGGTAACCCAGACCCAGAAAGACATGGATGGTATATACTCACTTATAAGTGGATATTTGCCCAAAATAGATCTCCTCCTCTGAATCGAACCTCAGTGCTGAGAGTTGTAGGGAAGAGTGGGGGAAAGGGAGGTCCTGGAGGGAGCAGGAGTTCCACTGGGAGACAATCAAGGCCTGAGGATCTGGACACAGGGGGCTTGCACAAACTGATGCACCAGCCAAGAACCAAGACCCCTGTTAAGATGTAGCTGATGGACAGCTGATTCTTCACAATGGGGGGATACGTCTGCTTAACCTCTGATATGCACATTGGTGCCCACGATATGCTCACTGCCCCTTGGTAAGACTCCCTAGTGGACACACAGAGGAAAGGGATACAGGCTATCCTGATGAGACCTAAAAGGCTGTGGTCAGACAGTGTCTTGGGAGGGCCACCCCATCAGAGGTCTAGGGGAGGGGAATAGAGCAGAAGAGGGAGGGAGTGTGGGAATGGGAAGATAAGATCAAGGGGATAACAATCTATATGTAATGTGACTAAATTATAATATATAAATATATATATATATATATATATATATATATATCCTACAAGGGATGATGTACTATTATTTCCTGGCTCATGGGGAGGGTTTAGAGGAGAGGAGAGTTCTGCGATCAGAGACAAGAGGGGCAGGGGTGGGGTGAGGTGGTGTGGCATGGAGGGTGGGGGTATTGTATAGGACAAAAGGAACAGCAGATGCCAATTCCCTGGGGCTGCTGTGAGCAGGACCAGGGCATCTGGTGTTTAGGGCATGTAAAGCATTGCAGGAAGTAGGCTCAGAGAAATATGTAAAACCTGATGCTAATTTTCAGAAACTTATACTGTGGCTCTTCCTTTACTTTAAGTTAGCTGCTTGTAAATAGGATCCTACTTGAGAAAAAAAAAATCCAGAAAGAGGTTTTCTATTAAAACAATCCATGTTTTCAGAAATAAGGGAGATGCAGCAAGTGTGTAATCAGTAGATACTCACGGCGTGTCCTTGCACACATAGTGGCTGCCATTGTTCTTCCACAATTGGATTACCTTTCTCCTATCCTGGGACATTAGACCTTAACATCCAGTTCTGCACAGTCATGACCCCATCTGAACCGTGCAAGGACTCCAATGGGGCACACAAGCCTAGGTCTCCCTCCTACTGCTTTCCTGATACTAACATTTAGGAGTCCACTTACATATTCCTCTTTATCCTGGCGAAGCAAACAAGATGGTCTGGCTTACCTAGGTTCCCTTTGACGTTCTGCAGCCAACCCAACTGCTCCAGCTACCTTTCCCTTGAGCACTTTGCCCTGCCCTTCTTTCACCTGCTACAGCTCAGATGTCACCTTCTACTTATAATTTTTTACCAGCATTTTTTTGCCATTTCTATTAAATCTCCAACACTTTATTCATTCCTTTCCTGTGACGTTTATATGCTGTCCATTGTGGTTATTAATGATACCATTTCTGGGATCCCCTGGGAACTGTCTCTCTAGTGTCCAGAATAAGTGCTTGTGCACTGAAGCTGTTCAGCAACTAAGCTAAATTGTCATGGTTAGAAGAATCCAGAGCCGTTTACTGTTGTGTCTGCACAATGCCATCCTTCTCTGTTCCTACAGGCCTAAACTTTAGTGTTGCTTGCTCTCACACTTAATACACCACCCACTGCAAAAGCTGCAGCCTTCTGATAAAAGGACTTTTACTTCTGCGACAATAAAATCAAGATATTTATCACATTTCCTGCAAGATGCTAAGAGATTAGCATTTTAAAATACCATTACTTCTCTGGTCTACCACAGAATTCTTTCTTTTTTCTTTCTTTCTTTCTCTCTCTTTTCATATCTGTTTATTAAAAAAGAACTTAATCTTGAAGTTTTGTACTTTTAGGAAGCAGTAATGAACCAGACTGAACTTGTGTGAGTTATCTGACCTTTCAAAGGCCTAGAGGGGCATTGGGCAATGCTTTACCAACAGCAGCGTTTATTGAGACAACGTGAAATGAAGAAAGGGTAGGTTGTGATACAGGATACAGAATGAACACAGTGAATTACTCAGGCTAGGATGTAATTGAACATGTCCAAATGGTGTCAGTTTCTAAATGTAATATCCCAAAGATTGAGTGAAATAAAATAATTTAATTTCAGTTCAGTCTTTCTTGGTGATTATGCCATTCTGTTCCAGCCTTAGTTCCCTGAATTGCACGACAAACACTGGTTTATGGTCTTCTTGTCAACGGGGTCCAAATGGAGACCCATATGCCAGTGCTTAATGATCAAATTCTTGGCCAGAACACAGGCCCTCCCCCTTCACCCACATTCTTTCTCCAAAGCCATATAGCAATCACTCCCCTTCACCCTCAGGCATTTATTTGCCAGGGTGCTGGGGGAACTGAGTCATCAGTTGCTGAGCCTTTGTGAAAGGGAATTTGAGCCAGGCCTTCATAATGCCAAGTGAAATGCTCCTGGTTGGCTGTGCTAAGGCACCACGTTTGGAACCTCTTGTCCCAAACCACCTGGAGAGTAAGTCAAAGAGGTGTGAATCAATGTCAGCAGTCAGGAACTGTTGACCTTTACCAAGGTCAACTATATCACCACATGTCATTGGCTCAACGGGGAACCTCTGGCAACACTAAGCTGGTAAAACTCAAAGGTCCAACTCACCCTAGAATTCAGTTTTGTCTAGTGGCCTCTCTCTTGATAGAGAGCAGTATATTTAATTTCTGATAGGCTGGCATTTTATTGCTACTTGTATATTGCTATAGAGGCTGTTTTCACTTTAGTAAAATGAATGACAGAAAAACATGGATTCTGATTTCATCTTGCACTCTGCTACTTACCAGCTGGGTACACCTTGGCAAGCTTTTGCCCTTCTCGCTCTTCCATTTCTCAAGGGACCTTACCAAATCTACTCATGCACTAGAGTCACTGGATAGACACATGGATAAGCTTTGGTCAGTGGGCTTTGATGACATCTGTGTTAACAGCAGGGGAAAGATACAGTCTCACACACACACACACACACACACACACACACACACACACACACACAC
>OU015744.1:25189547-25213499 GCA_907169655.1 Acomys percivali | reverse complement strand
TATATATATATATATATATATATATATATATATATATATATATAAAGTTGCTGAACTAAACAAGCCTATTTGAGCATAACCTTGAGATAAAAAATGCTTATTATGAGCCAGGCACCATAGTGCTTGCTTGTAATCCTAGCACTCAGGGAGGCAAAGGCAGGCAGATCTCTGTGAGTTCAAGCCCAGCCCGGTCTACAAAGTGAGTCCAGGACAGTCAACGATATACAGGAA
The DNA here is from genome assembly GCA_907169655.1 of Acomys percivali. NCBI lineage: Eukaryota > Metazoa > Chordata > Mammalia > Rodentia > Muridae > Acomys > Acomys percivali. The sequence continues at coordinate 25,213,268 of OU015744.1, read as the reverse complement.
AACCTTGCCCTCGAAAAAAATGTTTATTATGTTTACAAAAGGATACAAAACCAAAGAGCAATAATGACAGAATTAAACCAGATTTACTAAGAAATGGGAAAGGCTGCTAGATATGGAAGCATGGTCTTAACTGGAGAGGTTTGCTGATGATAGAGTCAGGTAAACTCTGCCCTAGGGCACAATGCCAGTGTATGAGTCCACATGCCCTCCTCCAGTTATCTGGAGCAAATTATCGAAGTTAGTTATATGCTCACTTTTCTTCATGCTAAGAGGCATGAAGGCTGATGCTGAAGCTTGGTGTATAAGAGGCATTTATGAAGTGGTGCCCTTTGTTGTCACACTTGTTATTGTGTGGCTGGGTCTTGTTATATATCTTTAAATAGTCTAGCACTCACTGTATGGCCCAGGCTGACCTCATTATCATGGCAGTCCTCATGTCTCAGTCTTCCAAGTGCCAAGATTATAGCATGTGCTACAATGCCCTGTTAGCCCTCCTCCTCCTTTTTCTTCTTCTCCTCTTCCCCATCCATCACCATCTTCTTCATCATCATCATCATCTTCATCATCATCATAATCATCATCCTCACCTCTTCAAAAGGAATTTGAATTAAATAAGATTGTGCATATCCTACATCTAACACCTGGTATGGTTCCCTGGAGTGGCCCCTACCCAACAAATATCACTTATTACTGTTTCTGTCACCACCACCAATGTCACTATCATAGTTTTCAGAGCTTCCATACATATCATCGCATTGGAAGGGCAAAGCAGCATAATGACTGGTGTTATGATCTCACTTTAAGCAACAAGGCTCAACTGACAGAATACAGGCTCATAGCAGGACCTTTGCATTCTGTAGTAAGCCCCTTCTCATGCTGTGCTGCCTCTTCATCAACATATCTCATGATTTTTAGTTTTCTTCCAATGTTGTCTTTTGAGTCCCAGGAGCTTGAAGAGGTAGACAAATATGAGTGTTCCTCCTTGGCAGGGCTCTACAGACAGGAACTGAGGGTAATTGCATTCCAGTCATTTGGCATTGGGACTGCATTTGTAACTAGCTAACTGCTGATGGTTGAGCCTGATGGAAAAAGGCCTGACCACACAAACACAAGCTTTATAGAGTGGCTCATTGTTTATGCTACAGCGAGTGTTCCATTAACAGCAGCCAACAGCCTTCTAACGGTTCCTGCCCAGGATAGAACTGGCTTTAGAACATGCCAGATCCCAACTCGTCACCAGGAACAAGCAGAGGTGCCTGGAGCACTCAGTGAGGAGCTAGGGAGTATTTGGTAGCATAGCTGTTGTGTTCCATTCAGAACTGGTTTCTGACTTGGTTTGGACCAAAGGCAATGTCAGGCTTCCTTTGAGTGAAGCACGTTCAGACTGGTGCTTAAACCAAATAATTAAGGACAAGTGATATAGCATCAGAGTGAGTTGATTATAAAAGTGGGAGGTAATTTAAAGATAATAGGGTTTCCCAGAAAGCAAGACAATTGGAGCCATACTGAGACCAAAACAAACAAACAAACAAACAAACAAACAAACCAAAAAAAAAAAAGATAACCCACCAAAGCTTACTGAGATACTAACTGCCAGGCTATCTCTGAGCTGGTTTAAGTTGGGCAGGGGAGTGGTAGGAGACTATTAAGGGACGGGAACTGATGTGAAAGGAACTGTTATTAGCAGAAATTTTTTGAGAGGGCCCTTGGTTGTTAAAATAACAGGATGCTGTGCCCAGGCTACTCTGGCTAATATAAGAGTCAGATTCCTGAGATGTGTAGAACATGCAGTTTTCATTTCCACAAAGAGGCAGGTTCCCAAATGGGTCCTCCATCTTGCTGTCTTAAGTGGTTCCATCTTTGGCCAGCCTAATATACCAGCCTTTTACTAGGACTACAATAAGAAACCAGACTAAGGCCGGGGTCATCGCTATCAATAGACTGGTTGACTCTCTGGGGTATCGTGTATTAGGGCTGAACTGGTGGAGAGCCCACACGGTCTGTGTCTCTTTGGGGGGTAATCACACACTGTCCGTGTGCTTCCCACTCAGTGAGGGATGGTTGCATCTCCACTCTGCTCACCTCTGAGTTGTGTTTTGTTGATAATTGGCCTTGAGTATCCATCTGTTGTTGCCATCTCTGACGTTGAAGGAGTCCTCTTTGCTGTTAAATTGAGTATGTTCTCTTTTTTTCTCATATTTACATGGCCAACTTGGCTTTACCATGATAAAGTTGACTTTACCACAGCCACTGAGATGGAGCTGCAGCCTTCCTTGATTCCCTTTACATTTAGCTCCTTGTCCATGGGGTGGACCAGGGTCATCTCGTTAGGAGAAACTTCTTATTAGAAGCGGTCCTTACTTAGATTTTAGTCTGCTAAATTTAGCTTCGTTAGACACAAGATGTATGAAAAGTTTATAGTTTTTTTTAACCTATGTTCCGTTAGGGCTTTAGTGTCCCATGTCATATTTGATTAGCTTGATTATCCCATCCCCAACTACAAGCTTGTTTACTAATCTTCCTCTGAGCTCTTTTCTGCCATCTGGATCTTTCCTTTTCACCTCAGGATCTGCTCTCATTGCATCCCATGTGATCAACTTACAGTTTCCACCACGGACCCTCCTCCCTTACTACCTACCTAGACACAGACAACTCCTGCATCAGTGAGGTGGTTGAACCAATTATTAAGTTACCCATATGAATCCTCAGAAGCCTACCTGGTGTACAGAGCAAAATAATTAAAATCTACTCTGTGGGCAGGGATTCACTGTTCTAGGCTAAGTAACCAGCACCCACTACTGAAAATGGGGATAAATTTTGCTGAGAAACAGCTCTGAGATTTGTACTCCAACATTTGCCCAGGGGACATGGAATTCTCAGTGTGAGAAAGAAGATGATGGTCTCTGTGTCAAGGAAGAAACCAATGCAGGAGGCTAAACCTAGTGGCCAAGTTGGCCTTCTCTTCTGAGGTACCGGCAAGCCAATTTAAAGTATTAATGTTTGTGGGTAAGACCCTTTTGTGCTTTTGTGAGTGGCTCCAAAAAGTGTGCCCTTTAAGGTGCTGTAAGCTGATCGATCAGCTAGGATTCTAGGTCTCCATCTGGCCTCTTCCCTCTGCCTACTCTCTAAACCTTGGATTCATGGCATTGGGTTTTCCTAACACCTGCTGCCACACCCAGAACGTATCCATATTGCATTACCAGATAGTGTTCAAGCCAGGTGTTGCCATCCTGATTGTCTGGGATCTGCCACAGTACTGCTTAAGATGACAGACTTATGTGTCTAGTAATAGTGGTATAATTAGTATATTATTAGTATTATGATAACTGTAATAAACATGTTTGGACATACAAAAAGTAATGCTGACCAGTTAACATGAGTGCTTACGATCATTTAATGTTTTCTATGCGGTGAGGACAGGGATAGGTCTGGGATAGGTCTTCTACTCAAACCCTAAAACCACAAACCTCCTGGATTTGTGGTATAGATAAAATAAGAATTTGGATATGGAAGGGTTTAATGACACAATGCTTTATTATTTGTTTATTTATTATTTATTTATTTGGTTTTTCAAGACAAGGTTTCTCTGTGTAACAGCTGTCCTGGACTCGCTCTGTAAACCAGGCTGGCCTCAAATTCACAGAGATCCACTGGCCTCTGCATCCCCAGTGCTGGGATTAAATGCATGCACCACCACACCCAGCTTCAACATAATACTTTAAAATACAAATATAAGTGGCAATCTCTAGAGGTAAACTTCAGGTTCAACTTGATGTGGTCTTAACACGACCATCTATTCACCAAAAAATCAAACAACCAAAGATAACAGGAAAACTACACTGTTAATTCAGGGAGATTTACATGGACTATAGATAAGCTGTGTCCAAAAATTGTATAATTTCTGAAAAACTGAGCTCTTGTTATAGCAGTATGTAAGTCTTATCTTAACATTTCCTCAGCATGTAATGATAAATATAGCCCATTTGTGTGTGTAGTAAAAAGGTATTTATGAACATTATATCATTTTCTGAATTTTCTTTTCACAAAGGAACAGCATTTTCTCTGATACCTTCAGACACATTGCTCTCAAATGTTCAGTCATATAACTGATTAATATTAGATCCAAAAAAATATTAGATGAGCTTCCAATGAAATGTGCAGATGTAGTGACCTTCATCCTGATAAGACTGCATCCTTGTAGAAACTCCAGCCCCGTATTCTAAGGACCATACAGAGTTTTGTGCATCTTCCCCAGGCACTGACCTTCACCCCCACCATGACTGAAGTCTGGCTCTCTGAGGATGATGCATGAAGTCTTGTGCACCACCCCTAGGTAGCAATCCCTATCTCACAACAGCCTACCCACCCTGCCTGAGGACTGCAGCTGTGGAGCCTTGCATACATCTCCTAGGTAATGATGTCCACTCCTGCTGTGGTAGAGCCATGTGGACCTTCCACAGATTTCTGAGCACCAGCAATAAGAGTCTGCTAACCCTACGGAAGGTTTGCTCCAGGCCCTGGAGCTGTACCAGCCATAGCTGACCTAGGACAACTTCTGATACTCCATCTGCACATTAACACTAAGTAGCCCTAAGTCTGAAAAGCAAGCACCACTCAGCTGCTCCAAACCTGACAGGCTGAGGTAACAGCAATGGAGATTCAAATATCCACTCAGTAACAATAAAAGTGGGATGGATATCAGTATCAAAGACATACTAATGACAAGTCCAGATGCCTAGATTCCATCACAAGGACATAAACATCATAATTAATTTTGACAATATGTCTTCTCCAAAAATTAGTACTCTCTTCATAATGTTACCTGAGAAAAGCAATTTAGATGACACAGAAGAAAATTGTGTCCTTTTATAAATATGCCTAAGGAATTGGAAGAAGATGTGAATTAATGACTATTGAAGATCAGGAAGATACAAACAGTTGAACGGAATAAGGTAAACAACTCAAGATATGAAGACAAAACTTAATAAAAAGCTAGGGTTTCTGGGAGAAAATACAACTGAAATAAAACTTGAAAAGAAAATTTCTAAGTCAAATAAAAAAAGTAGCAGGATGGATCAAGTGAAAGAAAAAACATTAAGGCATGAAGATAAAGTAGAAAAATTGAATTATTTAGTCAAGGAAAATAATAAATCTAAAATAGAAATAACGGTAACAAAAGCACTATGAATGGAACATTCAAAAACTCTGGGACACTATGAGAGGGCCAAACCAATTAACCATAGCTACAGAAGAAGAAGAAACACAGGTCAAATGTACAGAAAATATTTTCAACAAAATCATAGAAGAAAATTCTCCAAATTTAAGGAAAAGGATGTCTACCAAAGTACCAGCAGCTTCCAGCACACACAGGATCAGCAAAGAAACTCCTCACGCTATATAATAGTCAAAACACTAACTGTGTAGGATAAATAAATGATATAGAAAACTGAAAAAAATATAGAAACCAAGTCAAATACAGAGTCAGGCCCATCAAAATAACAACTGAGTTTTCAAATCAAGAGAGACTTTTTAAAGCAAGAAGAGGTTAGACTTACAATCTACAAGTTCTGAAAGACTAGATACCAGTATAGAAACTGATATCAAAACTATCAGTTATAAACAATGGATAAAGAAAGATTTTGCACAATAAAGGCAGGCTAAAGGAATTCCTGACCACCAAGTCAGCTCTAATACTTCAAACTGAATAAAGGGATAAGCATATCACCAAAACCTGATAGTGAAAAATAAAATCAATGTTTGGTCAGTGAATAAGCAAAGGAAAACTAAGGAAAAAAAAGAGACCAAAAATAAACAAAGCAGCAGAAATCAATGCATGTCTTGTTTTGTTTTGTTTTGTTTTGTTTCGAGACAGGGTTTCTCTGTGTAGTCTTGGCTGTCCTGGACTCACTTTGTAGACCAAGCTGGCCTCGAACTCACAGTGATCCACCTGCCTCTGCCTCCCAAGTGCTGGGATTAAAGGTGTGTGCCACCACCACCTGGCTAAATAACCTTGAACAAACATCAATGTCTCAACTTCCTAGTCAAAAGACACAAGGTAGCAAACTGGATTACAAAACACAATCCATCATCCTGCTTCCTCCAAGAAGCAGCTCACCACTAAAGATGAAACTCACCTGAGAGTGAATGGATGGACAAAGGTATCCCAGCCAATGGGAGACAGGAAAAGAGCAGGAATTTCTATTATAATATCTTATTAAATAGAATTTATATAAAAATAATAAGAAAAAGTATTACTTCAAGAATCCATCAAGAAGACATTAAAATTCTAAACATATATGTAGCCAAATTCATTAAGCAAATACTACTGATGCAAAGATACAGATTAATCTAATACCAACTCATTAATTTCAGGTAAATTCAATTGTTTATCTTCACCAATGGATAATTCTCCAGACAAAACATAAACAGAGAAATACAACTAAATGATATCATAGATCAAATGGACCTATAATATCTATAGAACATTCCATTGAAATACTAGACAGTACACAATCTTCTCAGAAGCTCATGTATTGAATCAGTAATAATAATAATAAATAATAATAATAATAATAATAATAATAATAATAATAATAATACTTTACCAACAAAAACCAGCCAACCAACCAAACAAGGAAGCAAAAATCCATGAACCAGATATATTTACTACAGAATTCTACCAGATCTTTAAAAAAGGATTAAAGTCAATACTTTTCAAAGTCTTTCACAAATTAAGAGAGAAAAGAATGGCTCCAAATTCCTTTTCTAAAGCCAGCATTACATTTAATATGATTTCTAAATCAGATCATAACACAACAACAAAAAAGAAAATTACATACCAATCTCCATGATGAACATAGATGCAGAAATTCTCAACACACAACTTGTAAGCTGAATTCAAAACAACAACAAATGATCCGCCATGATTAATTCAGTTTCACTACTGATGTGTAAGGATGGTTCAGTGTAATTAATAAATGTAATCCACCACATAAGCAGACTCAAGAACAGAAACCACATGGCTATCTCATTAGATGCAACAAAGGCTGTTGACAATCCAGCATGCCTTCATGATAAAAGCCCTGGAGAAATTGGAACTACAAGAAGCATTAATAAACAAAATTAAGCCATCAGCAATCCCACAGCAGAAAAACCGGAAACATTTCCATTAAAACAAGAAGTAAGGATGTCTACCCTTTCAACTATTGTTTGATATGGTGCTTTAAGTCTCTGCTATAGCAGTAAGACAAAGAGAAATAGAAGAGATATAAATAGGAAAGGAAGAAGTTAAAATATCCTTTTGTACAGGTGATTTTATTATATTCATACAAAAATTTAAAGACCCCACCAGAAAATTCTTGGGTCTGATAAGCACACTCAACAAAGCCTCAGGACACACAAACATAATTAACACACAAACGTCAGTAGCTTTCCTATATACTAACAAGAAGCAAAGAAAGAAAGAAGGGGCAACACAATCCCATTTACAGTAGTCTCAAAAAGACATAAATAAAATACATTGAAATAAATCTAAAAGACCTCTAATCCAGGAGTAGTTTTTGGGACTCTGAAGAAGACACTAGAGGGTGGAAAGACTTCCCATGCTCATGTATTGGTAGGATTAATGTTGTGAAAATGGCCATCCTACCAAAAATAATCCACAGATTCAATCCAATCCCCATCAAATTTATAGCATGCTTTTTCACAAATATAGAAAAAAATAAATTTTTATATGGAAAGACCCCAGATATCCAAAACTATGCTGATAAATAAAAACACTGCTGCCAGTATCACCATCCTTGATTTGAAGTTATATTACAGAGCTGTAGTAATCAAAACAGCATGGTACTGCCATAAAAATTAGACACATTGATCAGTAAAACAGAAATGAAGGTCTAGATATAAACTCAGGCTCCTACAGCCATCTTATTTTAACAAAGAGACACAAATACACACAGTAGAAAAGACAGCATCTTCACAGATGATGAAGGAAAACTGGATCGCTACATACATATGAAACCAGATCCTTATCTCTCACCCCCAGAAAACTAGATTGTAAGTAGACAAAGAACCTCAACAAAAAATCAGACAGTTTGGATCAGTTAAATTAGAAATTTGGAAATGTGCTTTAATTTATAGACACAGAAAATGACTTTCTGAATAGGACTCTAATGGTACAGGAATTCAAACTGACAATTGATAAAAAGGGATCTCATAAAACCAAAAAGTTTCTGTACAGCAAAGGACACCATCAACCAAGTGAAGAGGCAGCTTATGGAACCAGAAAAAAAAATACCAGCTAGACAGAGGGGTAGTATGTAGAATATAAAAAAGAATAACAAAACAAAACAAATAAACAAACAAAAATCCCTAAACACCAAGAAAACAAATCACCCAGTTAAAAAGCAGGGCACAGAACTAATCAGAAAGTTCTCAAAAGAAGAAATACAGAAATGGTCAAGCTATCCCTTGTAAAGTGTTCAACATCCTTAGCCATCAGAGAAACGTAAATTAAAACCATTATGAAATTTTATATTACCATATTCAAAACAGCAAATACAATGAATGAATGCTGGCATGAATGAAGGAAAGGGGGAAATGTATTCACTGTTGGTGGGATTGTAGACTGGTGGAGCCATTATAGAAATCTCAATATTTCTCAAATAAACTGAAAATAGTTCTACCACATGAATCAGAACTTGGGTATGTTCCCAAAGGGTTCTATGTCCTCCAACAGAGACACTCACCCAGTGCTTCTCTATTCTAAAGATTTTGGGTAAAGTTGCACTATTTTTACTGCACCTTTAATCCCAGCACTTGGGAGGCAGAGGCAGGAGGATCACTGTGAGTTCAAGGCCAGCCTGGTCAACAAAGGGAGTCCAGGATAGCCAAGACAACACAGAGAAACCCTGTCTCGAAAAACTAAAATAAATAAATTAATTAATTAATTAAAATTTAAAAATAGAACAAGAAAAATCGATTTTGTTCTGAGTACAATGTAACCAGTTGGCTAGACAAAGCATTTCATGCTGATTGACTGGGATTTAGGGTAGGGGAGTTCTTGGAGGCTTCCAGCTCTCTGGGAATAAGGAACATAGCAGGATGTTACAGCCTTAATTCTAATAGAACATCATTTATCGTTAACCAAGCAGAACATGTGTTTATTCTCTATTGTTTTATTCTAAGCAGGAAACATTGGACCTTCCTGGTTTAGGCACATAGGACAAGAGAATAATTTCACTTTATAATCAAAATGGAGACTTGAAGTCAAAATGGTTTCTGATATGCTAAGAGCTGGTGTTAACAGAGGAGCCACAAGTCATGCTGGGAACTAACGTAGCTTTCAATAGAGGGGCTATAGAATTTAAGCCGATCAAGCAGGTTGCAACATTCATCTGTGTCAAGTTTCCCCCTGCTCTTCTGCAATAGACCTGTTCCTGTCTAACTCTGAGCATGCTCTGTAAGGCTGTGTGAGTCAGTCTGTATCTGTCCATTCATTGCTTCATGTGAAACACAGTCCTTCCATGTCTAGCCTCTGGCTGAGAGCTACAGGGGAGGCCTGCTAAGCCCAAGATGGCATCTGCACCTTGGTGGCAAATAACCTGAAGGCCAAGGTTCATATACTACGAATGGGTTATTTTCCATCTATTGGCTTCTCAAATGGAGTTCTTGGTTTCCTCACCTTGCAAATCTTATGGGAAATACGTACCATGGTGGAGCTGAACTCTAATGTAACATGGTCCTTTGAAGCTTTCTTATCTAGATTACTCCTCATGGCCAATTAATTATTTTTATCACCTTGCTCTAATGGGGGCCCTCCTTCATGGTCCTCAACAAATCACTGTGACTAAATCAAGGTAATGTTTTAAGATGTGTTTAAGTATACTTTCGCATTATGGAACATTTACAGGTATGTCACATATGCCGTCTGCTGTTGTAGCTTCCTGCAACATCAGCATCCCTCACCAGAGTGGTCCATTGGTGAAGAACAAGCCTGCACTGACACCCTCATTTCCATCAAGGGTCACATTTATGACCACACTTTGTGGTGTACAGCATGGGTTTGGACAAGTGTATAGTGAGATGTACCTACAGTTCTGGCATTTTATAGAATCATTTCGTCACTATACTAATCCTGTGTTCTGTATGTTCATTCATTCAGTTCATACTTTTAGCATTATACCTGGAAGACACAGATCTTCCTATGTCCACACTTCTTCTTTTTCCAGAATTTCATATACTTGTAATAACTCACTGTCCGGCCTCTATAGATGGGCTTCCTGAACTTGGCAATTTATATTTAAATTCTCTCCACATACTTTATGACTTTATAGCTTATTCTCCTATATCTATCCCATTGTCAGATGTGCTACAGCTTTGTCTACTCTCTGATTTAAGGATAGCTAAGTTACCCCAAAGTTTTAATGATTTTTGAAGAAAGCTGCTATAGACACTTGAGTATAGCATTTCGCAAAACTTAGTATAATGGCTTAGTGCTTTCAGAGGTTATCTTTTGTGTGTGTGTGTGTGTGTGTGTGTGTGTCTGTGTCTGTGTGTGTGTGTCTGTGTGTGTGTGTGTGTGTGTGTCTGTGTGTGTGTGTGTGTGTTTTGAGACAGGGTCTCTCTATGTAGCCTTGGCTGTCCTGGACTCACTTTGTAGACCAGGCTGGCCTCGAACTCACAGTGATCCACCTGCCTCTGCCTCCCGAGTGCTGGGATTAAAGGTGTGTGCCATAATTTTACATACGTGTCATTATCATATCATCTGCAAGGGAAATCTTTTTATTCTTTCTCTATATGCGTAACTTTTATCTCCTCTTATTGTATTGCATTCTGTAAATCTTCCAGCAAGGTGGTTAAGGGTAGCAGGGACAATGCATGCTAGCATTGTCCCTGAGCTCAGCAGGGAAGCAGAGTTACTCTCACTAAACATAACTGCTGGTTGAATGTGTTTTGGGGTGTTTATCAAATTGAAGATGATCCTTTTATTCCTAGCTTATTGAGGACATTTACTTCTAACGGTTTTGAACTTGGTCAAATGCCCTTCGCGCATTTATTAACATGATCATCTGCTTTTTTCTGGTTTAGTCTATTGATGTGATACACTATACAAACTGATTTTTCTTACTATGTTTTCCATGCTGAGGACTGGACTCAGTGTCTTCTTCATCCCAGGCCGAGCCCTTTACCCCATCCACATCCCCAGCCTAACTGTTTTTCAAGTTAAATTCCTCTTGCACACCCAAACTAAGTAAATCTGGTGACGGTGAGGGGAACAAACAGTTCGTTTTGTACATTGCTAGGTTTTATTTGTTAAGACTTTGTTGAGGATTATTTGCATCTATGCTTAAGAGTGATTGTGATGGTCCCAGTACTGTTTGAGACCTAACCATTCATGTGCTGGGAGTTTGGTTCTCAGGGTAACAATATTGAAAAGTAATGGAGATTGACAGAGGTGGGGCATAAAGTGATTAGGTAGGGTACCATTCTCAGAAGGGAATGATGACAACTTACAGAGGATGTGTTGGCTCCCATGCTGCTATGTGATTCCCAAGAGAATGGGTTGTTACAAAGAGGTTTCCGCTTTCATGGCTCATCCTTCGTATTTTGTCATGTGGCTATTTCACATGCCATACTTACCTTGTAGTGATGCAGGTCTCGGGGCGGGGCGGGGTGGGGGCTTACTTAATACCAGCAACATGAAGTTTGGACTTTCCACTAGAATCATAAGCCAATTACATAGTTTCTTAAGTCAACCCACTCTTCAATGTTTTGTTATAGCAATGCAGAGTGGTCTAAGACATTTTCTTATTGCAGTGTCTTTGTTTTTAGTATTAACGTAATGCTGGCCTCATAGAAAGTCTCTTTCAGGAGATAGTGTCCATGCTTCTGTCTTTGGAAGAATACTGAAGAGGAATAATATAATTTCCTTCCTTCATTGTTTGATAGAACTCACCAGTCAACACTTCTGAGCCTGGGCTACTGTTATAGAAGGTTATTAATTAGTAAATTTGATTTCATTAATAAATATATTTTTCTATTAAATTAGATACATGTGGGCATATTCCATGTCAATTTCTTCTCTGTGAGTTTTGTTAGATATTGTATTTGAAATAGTCTTTTAAAATGTGGATTATGAAGTTTGTGGGTATGAAGTACTTGATTATCCTTTCAGTATCTATGGGGTCTGTAGTGATGTGCATCACTTTTTAGTGTTTGATGTAGTTGTTTGTGTTCTGATCCTTAACTTAAGTGTTAGTTTATCACTTTTTAAAACATTGGCTTTTGCTTTTATTGTTTTTTTTCCTATTGATCTCATATTCTCAGTTTCACTGAATTATGCTTCGACATTCCTTTTGTTATACTTACATTTGATTTTAGTTTTTTTTACATGCATATAATTTTAAATTTGTATTCTACATATGAAAGAAATGTGGCATCTGTCTTTTTGAGACTGACTTGTTCACTTGACATAATGATTTCTGTCTCCATTTTTCCTGTAGACTTCATTTTTATAACTGTTAATGGGTATTTAAGCAAGTTCCATTCCTTAGCTATTGTACATAATGCAGCAATAAAGATGGATGCTCCAGGATCTCTACCACATGCTGACTTAGATTTCTTGAGCTTTCTTTGTGCATATACCTAGGAGATGAATAGTGGGCCATATGGTAATTCCATTTTCCTTGTTGTTTCAAGGAAACTCTATAATAATTTCCAGAGTGGCTGCCCAAGTTTACACTTACAACAGTTGTGAATGGTAGTTCCTCTTGCTGCTCATCTTCACTAGCGTTTGTTGTCATTTGTTTACTTGATGACCACCATTCTAACTGAGGTGACATGGAATCTCAGAGCACTTATAATATGCCCTTCCTTGATAGGTAAAGATTCTGAGCCCCCTTTCAATTGCTTATTGATCACTTGTATTTCTTTTGTGAGAGATGCTTATATATCTCAGCCCATTCACTAGTTGGGTGATTTGGGGGTATTGGTGTTTGATTTTTGCAGATGATTTTATATAACATCTTACTTACTGTGTAGCCAATAGTAAAATTTTCCCATTCTATAGTCTATCTCCTGACTCAGAGAATTGTTTTCTTAGCTGTACTGAAGCATCATAATTTCATGTAGTCCCACTTTTCAATTCTTTTTGGATTATTTCCTATTCTACTAGAGTAAGACTTTTTGTCTGAAGTTCATCATTTAGGGAGCCTGTACTTCAAGAAAGTGAACCTCAGGACCATTCCCCAGCCCTGCCCACTATTTTCTATGGGTCCAAGGGCTGGACTAACAGGGGGTACATACCCTCTCCTCTCTCACTCTCTTAGGCAGCTGGTTTCTCCTGACAGCCAACCTTGTTCAAAGAACAGAACAAATAAAAATGTAAGTATTTGAGATCTCTCCCTCCAATGCGCTCGCTCCCTTCTGAAACAGAGTGGATTTTCCTCTGTTACTGTGAGAACCTAGCTGGCTCTCCAGAAAGTAAAACTCACAAGGCTGGAGTTTTTCTTTTTCAGATGCTACTCTGAGCAGCCAGCAATCTGCTGTATAGTCAGACCTTCCCATCCATGGTGGTTTCTTGAAGGATGCTGTTTCAGTATGCCCCATACCTCTGTCTTGTGCATTTGGGGGTTGCTCCTGTGACTTCAGTTCATTTCTAGGAAGAGGTGAGGGTTTATGTATTTATTTACTTAAATGTGTAAAACTTTCCACTTGTCAGAATAGAACTGTAACATGTAAGCCAGACAGAGCATTTTTTTCCAGTTTTATAAACACTTTTTTAAAATTTTAGAATAACTTTCTATCCATAGAGAACAGACACAGTTTATAAAATTGTCTTCCTTTAATGCATTGTCTTATGTTAATATTTCAAATAATCATGGAACATTTATCAAAACTAGATTGTTACCGTTGACCAATACTTTCAACAGGCTTCCAGACTTTAACTTTTATTTACCTAGTAGTTGTCATTATACATTTCAATTCAATTATCATATCCTAAGATAATGGCCTAGGGGGAAATTTGAATCGAAATCTAAAATACGCTATTCTGCCCAAGTTTGGTTTGCTGTTGACTTTCCTCACAGCTTTATTTCTGTCATGTCAGCAATCATCCCATGCAGTCAGCTCAGCGAGCTCTACCACTGCAGACCCCTCCCCGAGTTCAGTCTCCATTCCTTATCGCTGTGTTAGAATTTCTACAGGGGGGGTGCAAACCAGGCCTATGTATTTCCTGAGGGAAAAGCTGAGGGGGACAAGAAAAATCTCCAACTTTATGAGAACTATTCTGGTTGTCAACTCGGTTCAAGTTTCTGGATAACAGGAATCACTGATGGGCTGTTGGCTCTTGTTGTTGTTGTTGTTGCTACTGCTGCTGCTATTTTTCAAGACCGGGGGTTGAAACTAGAGCCCCCCTCGGGCTAAGCAATTCTCTACCACTGGGTTACAACCCAGCCCAATAACTAACCTTTGTATATAGGAAGCACAGGGACTAAATGATGGGCAGGAATCTGTAAAGCACATTCCCCAGTTTCTTCCAGGAGGTTTTCCATAGGAACAGCCCCACTCATGGCTCTTGGTGCTAAGGAGACTTTTCAGTCTTCTTTTCAGAGAAACGCCCAAACCCAGAAACAGCCACATCCAAAGTATTTCTGAAGAAGTGTCCAGTACATAGCTCTGCCCATCCCCCACTCAGAGCAATGCAGCGGCTGCCCACAGAGCAAGGATGCAGATGCTCCAGAGACAGAACTGGGGGGGGGGGGGAAACGGTGCAGCACAGAAAGCTTCGGGGAGGACCAAGAGGAGATTAATTGCCACTGCAATCAGTGGCAATAAATTCAGTTCAATTGCCAGGCAATGCGATTTTCTATTTAGTTAGTGTTTCCATAGATTCTAAGAGTTTTCATACTTCCTGAGGTATCAAAAACTATATATTAAATGTTGAAGATGAGGTTGGTACACACGAGTAATGCAAAATGTTCTGGATTCCAGCAGGCCTAGGCCCAAATCCTGGCTCTGAGTTACTAACTGAGTGGCCTTTGGTAAATCTTACCCTCTGTGAGTGTCAGTCTTCCCACCTCTGAAATGTGGACATTAAAAAAAAAAAATTCCTTGGCATCATGGTCAGTATAGGAAATGCAACACTTAGAGATCAGTCAGGATAGGGTCAGGGAGAGTGGGTGCAGGTTATCTGTTAGGACACAGTGAGGTGTGTGCTGCATCTCTCAGGAACAATCAAAGAGGCCATGCAAATATGGACCAAACACCCAACAGTGGCAGATAAAGCAGACAAAAAATAAAAGTGAGAAACAGTGACTGAGATGTGAGGCTAAAATCAAGCAACAGCACTGAGGGCTTTCAAAGCCGGACTAAGGCTGGATAGACTGCTTACGCCATGGACAGTGAACTGGATGGTGAACTGAACGGTGGCTGCCTTGGGAGTGTGGTGGGGGTGTGGTGGGGGTGGGGCGGGACAGCTGAAGCTCAGGCCAGTCTCTAGAAAGGATGTGAGCAACTAGAGCAGCAAAGATGGCAGCAGAGAGAAGGTCACACAGGACGATGGGGCCAGGTGCCATCAATGGACCAGGCACCATCACTGGGCCAAGTGCTATCACTGGCCCAGGTATCATCACTGGGCCAGGCACCATCACTGGTTCCAGGAAGGGGCTAACTTGAGTGTCTACGGTGAGTCTGAGCTTGTAGCCTGGAACAGTACCGGACATTTGGATGTGTTAGTATTAGACATTCATCTCTCCTTACCTGAAGCCTGTGTTCAGTGGTAGTCTTTGTTTTCCTGGCTTTTCCCTATCCACTCCTGGGTCTAGAGTGCCCCACTGTTTCTATGGCAAGGCATTATCATGCCTATACATTTGTTTTTTTGTTTGTTTGTTTGTTTTTGTTTTCTTCACTCTATGTGCAAAACAGGACTTCCTCCCAACCTTCTACCACAGCTGGTCTACATCTCCTAAGGCACAGTCTGGTCTGGGGAAGCTCAAAATCACCTATGTTGGGCAAAATAATGCCCACTCAATGTCCACATCCTGTTCCCCAGTACCTATGAATATGTTATATCATGTGTCAAAAGGTTGATTATGATATGATTGCACTCCATGTTGCCCTGATATAGGCAGGGTCCTTAGGGCTGTCTGGGTGGGCTCACTGTACCAGCTTCCTTCTACCGAAGGGGCAAGAGGACCAAAGTCAGAGAGGGAGAGCATGATAGTAAAAGTAGACGCTAACGTGGTGATACCATCCACCTGGGACTGTGGACAGCTTCTGGAGAGGGAAACGGCAATGAATGAACTAACCCTGAAGAGCCTTCTAGACAAAGGCAGATCTGCCAATACCTTCTTTTTAGCCCCCTAAGACCTATTTTGGACCGATGATCTCTAGAAGTGCAAGACTTGACGTTTGTATTATTTCAAGCTTCTGTGTTTGGGGTAACTTGTTACAGCAACGACAGAAAGCTAATACAACATGCTCTTGTATCCCAGTCCAGCCTTACTCATACCACAGACTAATTATCCTATAAAACATGAGATCCTTATCTCTGCTTTCACCCTGGTCTGGCTCCGGGTTGCTCTTAGACTGAGGACAATGGTCTTGAGCATCGTTGACGTCTGCCGACAGCACATCTTTTGGTCAATGACTGTCCCTCTGCTCCGCCACATCACTGTGGATTTTGCCATTTGCTGCTGTTTAGATATGAATCCTCTTTCCCTTGGCCTGGTGACCCTTCCCTTCCTTTCTCTTCTCATCTCCTACCGCTTTCTCCATCACACTACCCTGACACACTAGCTGGGTTCATACGCTCTCAGCACCACCAGTTACTTTCTACTCCTAATGTTTCCCATATTTACAGATCTCCACTTTGGGTCTCACAGTGTACTGTGAGCTCTGTGAGGAAACGACTGTGTCACTTTTCCACCTCACGTTCTCCCAGGCCTCCTGGCACAGGGCCTGAGCCACAGTGGGTACACAGAGTGCAGTTTAAAATGAGTGGCTGGATTAATACATATCTAACACTTGGAAAATCTCATTCCAACTGGGTGTGATGGCACACACCTTTAATCCCAGCACTCAGGGAGCCAGAGGCAGGAGTATTGCTGTGAGTTCGAGGCCAGCCTGGTCTACAAAGCAAGTCCAGTACAGCCAAGGCTACACAGTGAAACCTTGTCTCAAAATACAAAAACAAAACAAAACAAAAAACCCTAAAGATCTCATTCCTTCATAAATATTTTTTTTTAAAAACCTCCCTCCCGATATCTTGGACTCCAAATAACAGGGGTCCGATCTGCTTGAGGACTTGAGCCATTTAAATGGAGCTGCCTCCTATTTGGCAAGCATCTCCAGTGAGAGTAAGCAAGTGCTGTTGCCCAGGGGGAGGACTGAGGCCCTATGCTATAAAGTCATCATTTCCCAGTGGTGCCAGCCTAGGCTGGGAGAAGGGGCACCGTGATGATTCTGTTAATCATTGCTCTACCCAGGCTGCTCTAAGTTTGGTACTAATTGCTCAGCGAGCAAATTGTAGATTCAGATAATCACCAAACCCAATGTGGCTCCTGTCAAGTCTGAATAAATTAATGCAAAGTAGACAGCTGCCTCTACAGTGCTAAACAGCAGTGACTTTTCTTAGGTCATGGAAACTTGTAAGATAGCACCGCTCACTCACAGAGCTTGGCTGGTCAGCCCAGCAGCTAGAACACACAGCAGAGCTTGGGAGGCCTTCGTCATGCTGAGGGATGATGACTGGTGCCTGGGTGGGCTCCTTTCTCTGTATGCCATCTTGGTAGTTTCTTTCATCTGTGTGATCAGTGGGCAAACGTGCATCGATTACTATGGGATGGGACTCTGCACTAGAGCAGGAATGAAGCATTGGGTTCAAGCCACTTCAAGTCCTGTCCTTAGACATCTTCTAACCCGAACATCTGAGGTAGATGTTACTTACTATTCAATATCTGGCCATCAAAATGAAGAGTTTGATAGGAATGATCTCATTAAATGGTCATGGCACTCCAAAAATTTAGGAACAATTCACCACAATAAGTGAGAGTCAGAGTCAAGGTTTGGACTCGAGCATTCTGCCTCAAGAATTCTTTACCCTTCAAGTATCAATTTCAGTCTTGGGGATGTCCCATTTTCTGAGCTCCGTTTTCCATACCAGTGAAGATTCTTCCACCCACTCGGTGTCCAGGATCATGGTAGATGTTAACTTCCACCTTCCCTCAAAGGTGCCAGGCACAGAGGGATGGCTTGCTGGGTCAGGTCACACACACAGTAGATGGCAAGCCTGAAGCTTTCTTTACCAGAAGGATGACATCCCTTTTCTCTCAATACGTGTTAACTGTGAGGATGCATGGGTGCTCACATGTGTGCCCATGGGCAGCTGGGGTTTGGGTCCTCTACTTAGAGTAACATGGAAGAAACTGGGTCACAGACTCTGTGACATGTGCATGGGTCTATATGCAAATAGGAGCCTTGAAGTCAGGCAGGGTGAGTTTACTGGGCAACCATCCAGATTACTGTAAATGTGTGTTTATATTGTTTATTTCACATCCATGTGAAAACTCCTAAATTAAAAGCATGTAAATCGTAGTGACTTGGGTGTACACAATCTATGGTGGGACCTCCGTAGGCTAAAATGAGTAGGAGAATTTGTTCCTTGTTGGCCAAGGAAGCTAAGCCCCCCCCCCCATTTTACAGTGGTTCTAACCCACCAGAGCCCCTAAGATGGCTGTGCTAGTTTGTGTCCTATTCCTGTGATGCACACCATGACCAAAAGCAACTCAGGGAGGAAAGGGTTGGTCCAGCTTACAGATCCTGATCATACTCTTCAGTGACTGAAGAAAGTCAGGACAAGAACGCAAGCAACAGCCAAGGGAGGAGCCGTAAAGGAATGCCTCTTACTGGCGTGTTCAGCCTTCCTTCTTATACAACCTAGGACCACCTGCCTGATGGCGACACCAACCACAGTGGGCCTGGCCTTCCCACATCAATCTTTATTCAAGCAAGTGCCCCCACAGACTTGCCTACAGGCTGGTATGATGGAAGCAACTGGGGTTCCCTCTTTTCAGGTGACCCTCCAAGCTGACACAAAACTAACAATACAGAAGCCCAACTAGAAAACATGCCCTTCCCCACCTCTATAGAGGGTAGTGGTCTTCTAGCTCGCCTCTGATTGGATAGTCATCTCTTGTTACAACCTCTTGTCTGGTTATCCTGACAGGTGAGTCATTAGCTTCTCCTATGGTTGTCCTTGACTGTCAGCCTGGAGGGCTGAGAATCTCAGGAAGTTAGTGGAGTGCACCTCTGGGTGCATCTGTAAAGGTTTGTGGAGAGAGGGTTCAGTAAGGGGAATGAACCCTCGTGAGTGCAAGGACCTTCCTGCAGGCTGGAAAAAGAAGGCTCTATTTCCTGTCACCAGGTATGTGAGTCACTCTGCTCTGCCATGAGGGGCCAAACTTTCTGCAATCAGGAGCACCTGTCTGTATCTCCTTAGTTAGGGGTGGGGGCTCATGAACCCCTTCCTACTTCACTAACAGAACTTTTTACATGATAAGAATAGTGATCTTCCTTCTCTTCAGGCCATGCTTTTTATATGAGCTCCAGCCAGCGAGTGTGTTCTATCACTATGGAGCTTGGCTGAGTTTGGGAATGTGCTTGGAGCTTAGCCTGGTGGCATTATACACACTGGGACATTGAGTCAGCCAGGTCAGTGGCTCTGAGCCTCCATTATTTTCATCTGTGAAGTAAATATGAGTAGCTAACACAGTTGTGAAAAATAATTATGTAAATGACGTCATTTATGCCATGACTGAAAATGGTCCCAAGAACCTTCACCCATCAATAAACTGAGTGGTAGATGACTTCTTATTCTCATTGTTGCTTTTTTCCTGCACAGGAATCTATGTCAGGAGCTCCTTACACCCCAGGTAGGCGAGCACAGCTTAGTTTCCAGAGCTGCTTGGTTCTGAGCCACTAATCCATGCTAGTCCATTAAGCAAGGCTGCTCGGGAACCAGGTCACCAGGCGTGGGTCTGACCTGTGACTAGTCCAGGCCCTGTCGCTTACTTACCACGCATCTCAGGCTTCTCTTTCGGCATCTCTTGGCTTCACCTTTCTTCTTTGTATAGTTCCGGTCTTTTCCCTGCCTGGCATGGCTTGTCAAACTGCAGTGCTTCTGAAAGGAGCCTGGGGGGCCAGAAGAGCAATCACCACCACACAGAAGTGTGCGCTCGCAAAGGCAGGTGTGGGATTCTGACATTGGAGCAAGAGGAAGCAAAGCAAGGAATTTCCTAGGCCTTGAGGTCTTCTACGGGGCTCCCAATAAAGGAAATAAAGGAGGAAAATACTTCAACAGTTTGGAGCTGTGCATATTCAATCATCAACGTTCTATGCCGTTCATATTATGGTATACTGAGAGGAAGATGTATTTGGAACAGCCTTAGCTTTGCATATCGAGTCCTGAAATGTGCCAGTCTTGGACTTTGCGCTTCCTTCTCTATGCGGTGATGCTGTGAGGAATGGATCCCACCCTCAGCTTCACAAGAGAAAGGAGATGAATCGTGAGGAGGAACAAGCCACCAAATATCACATAGTCCGTGACTGGCAGAGCCTGATTGGATGCTGAGGATCCATGGGAGGTCTTGGTCGCCATGCTGCCCAGCACAACATTCTAGATGGCGAGATACACAAACACAGGGCAGTAAGGGAAATCTCGCAAAGTGGAAAAGGACATACTCCTGGGGGTAATGTCTCTGTATACACAATCTGATTGCTTCTCACTGCCTGGGCTACAGCCACCAGATGAATTGCTGCTGCAAATCACTAAGTCATCTCACTGCCCCACACCCTTCTATCAACTGTTATGAACCATAGAGTGGCATTTCAGCGATTGATGAGTCATATATATGACACAGTACACCCACAGGTTATACTGAACCTGGAAATTTCTCATTTCCTGCTGACCATGTCCTTCCTGTGTGTTACAGTGTTCAGTGCATTCTGCACAGGATTTTAGCCCAGACAATGGCTGCATCATAGAACTTGGAGTGGATAGTAGGGTACACTATCTAGTCTTATGTTTGCACAATGATTACATCACCTAGTCATACGTTTGCCAGGATGCATCCCTGGCATTAAGCAAAGGATGACTATACTCTCAACAGAGCATCCAGCCAGAGGAAGCCTATTCCAAGGTCACTTGGGCCATTGCTTTGCTCAAAATCCTCCCACGCAGTAAAAAACCAGAAGGTCTCATAGGTATCTACAGGGTTGCCTCATCTCAATGCTGGTCCTGGATATCTTGAAGATGTCAACTCCTTCCACTCCTCCTTTTCCTTCTGTTTCCTTGCCCTAACCCCTGCCCTAACCCTGCTGTCTTTCAAAATGGCAGCCAAGATCTAGTTTAGGAACATTTGCATAAGCCTGCACAGCAGCATGCACAGAGCACTGCAGGGCACTGCAGCACACACTGAGTACACTGTGCCTAGGTACTGACTGGGAGGAACGCTCAGCTGATTATTGCCTGCCTTAGGACCTCCAATGCCATCTGTGTGGCCCACTCCTCTACTTGAAGTGTCTTTCTTCCAGTAGGTGCTAAAATTCCTTCCTAGTGAGAGACATAGCAACGTCTACACCTTCTCCTATGGTCCCAATGATGCACAGAGGCACAATTCCACCGAAGTGCATTCTGGGGAACTAATGAATATATTGGAGTTTCTTATAAAGCATAGGTAATGGCTTGCTTGTAGGCATGTGAGCACTTCTCCCTCAACCAGACACACCTGGAGGTCTTTACAAAGCAGGGAGGAGGGCTTCCCATGGCCACAAAATGGAAAACACACACACACACACACACACACACACACACACACACACACACACACACACACACGCATGCCCCCAGGTCCTCCATCTCATAGCAGTTAGCAAGACTAGTGGGTATTTCTCCTACTACAAAAGACAAATGAGGAAAAGGATGAAAAAAAAAAAGAAAGAAAGAAAGAAAGAAAGAAAGAAAGAAAGAAAGAAAGAAAGAAAAGAGGGGGAAAAAGAGAGAGAGAGAGAGTCATAGACTGAAGCAATGACCTGTGGCTGTAAACACAAATGTGGGGAAGCACTTTAGCTGGCACATTACAGCCTCTTAAGAATAGCTGCTTCTCCCAGGGTCTCAAGTTTTTGTCTTGGCTCCTCTGTTCCACCTTTCTCTAGTCAATGCTCTGCTGCTCTCCCACCTTACAGACATTCCTTCCATGCTGGTCTAAGTCACTTAGATCCTCCAAAGCCTTTCCTACTTCATAAAGATCTTGTCCTATCAAAGGGCTCAGCAAAGCTGCTAAAACCCCAGCTTCCTCAGGAGCCCGTCCCTCCTCTATGGTCCTCCAGCCCCTGATGTCCATGGAGCATCCACTGCCGATGCTCAAGTATCTCCAATGGCTCCTATGAGCCGGTCCGTCAAGAACTGATTCCCTTTGTGCTACCTCAGGCTTGTGTCCCAACGATGCATGTGTGGTTACATCCACCTCTGCTTCTCCAGCACTCATCCTCATCCCATCGGCCCCCATATGCCCAGGCTGTGAAAGAGTCTGCCATTGCTTGTTTAAAGCTTCCCTCCAATTCCTGCAGTTTCAGCACTGAACGTTCTCTGATGGCCGTGGTCTTTTCCACTGAGTCCTTGTCAAGACCTCTGTCTACATGCTAAGTTGTGGAGTTTTCCTCTCTCTGCATCAAAGCTCAGACTCACAGGGTACATTGTGCAATTCTGTTGCTTCTGGGTCCTTCTCTTTCTCATCTCTATCAGACTGTTCCCAGGGATCCAGGTTTTGGGGTCTCAGAAAAATTACTCGTCATATCTGGGTTCCTTTTTGTCTTGTAGTCATAAAAATATGGCAGGTCAACATTTCCATTTCTTCATCTCTTTTCTTCAACTAACCTGCTAAGTCAGGGGCCAGTGCTGAATCCCAAGCCTTACATTCCTTGCTCAGTGCATCCCACCACCCACCACCCACCTCACTTCATATCCACAATCTCCCTCTGGGATGGACACTCCCTCGAGGTTTGTAATGTCTGCTTTGACAGTTTTCAAAGCATCTCCTTACTCCCTGGGGAGACTCCGACCCATCAAGCAGGCTTGCCACTCCGTACCACCTGGAAGAAGATTGCCTTCCTGGCATTTTCCCCACTGACAGCTCCTGCCAAAGTGGCTGCACCTTAGTTACCTGTCTGACTACTCTCTCTATTCCACACCATGGGCACTACTCACCCCAAAAAACCTTACAGGACAAACTATCATGTCAAAATTTCTTCTGTAATCACACACACACACACACACACACACACACACACACACACACACACACACACGCTTCACTTGGTCTATTTGTTTCAGTTCATATCAGGGACATCATTGTTCTCCCCAGACTTACTCTTCTGACTATGGCAAATGTTGCTAAAACTCCTTCCCAGGGGAGACATAAATGACCTCTCCCAAGACATAAGGAAGCTCTTCTAAGGTCTCAATGGCCAATCAATGCACAATGCCAACTAAAGTTCATTCTGGGGAACCAACAAGTTCATTAGACTTTTTACAGAGCAACTGGTCACACCCGAGAGCGGTGAGGGCTTTCCTGTAGTTACATAGATGGAGCCCTAGACCCAATCTTTCCTAGCCTCTACACACACACACACACACACACACACACACACACACACACACACACA
>OU015744.1:25162456-25189537 GCA_907169655.1 Acomys percivali | reverse complement strand
CACACACACACACACACACACACACACACACACACACACACACACACTAGCTCCTCCTCAGCCACCTGCAGAGTTATCAGTTGATACAGAGGCCATTAGATACTCAGTAAGGGGGTGGGGTGTGTAAATTATCAACAATCTCAGATAGGATGATTTTTTTTTCCAAAAAGGACACAGATGAATGCCCGAAGATGGGACTTGCTTGGTTTGGAGGACAGTCACTCTACACCAGTTGTATACCATACCCGCCCCCCAACCTTGATCCAGGTCACCCACCAGGTGTAGTCTGGAATTAGAAACCACAATATGTAGTTAAGCAACATTTTAACATAGGCAACAGGAAACTACTGGAAAGGGCTGACTCAGGCCCCGTTTGTGGCTGTTCACAGGTCTCTGCTGAGGAGCCACTTTGGAAAAAGAAGTCTGGGTCCTTGCCCCAGCTGTGTCATCCACTCTCTGTGCATCTTAGGCCTCTTTTCTTTAGCTCTCCAGTTTTCTACCTTTAACCGACACAATCTAGGTGAGCTCTTTGGCCCTCCGTCTCTGAGAAGTTCCATCCCATTCCATTCCCACCTGTCTAGCCCCTCAAATACATGCAAGAAGGGGGCGTGAAGAGCAGGAGGGGGTGTGTGCCCCTGACGCTTTTGAAGGATACCTGTTGAACGCTCATGCCTTCTTTCTTTCCTCCCTAGGTATACAGTTTTGCACAGTAGGCATCACCAGGAACTGGAGAAGTTGCCCATACACAATGACCCGGAGTCCCTGGAATCCTGCTTCTGATTGGAGACGTGGCTTGCCATTTAGCCATTCATTCCCATCCATATCCACATGATCAGGATACCTTGGAATCACCCGACTCTGGGCATCACCGGTGAAGCATGGGGTGGTGGTGGGGGGGCCAGATCCCAGTGAAGATGAACAGAAGACGGGTGTTGAGTGGAATCTGAGTACAGCACGTCAAGGATTTCAGAGTTGTGTGGGGACTTCAGACATCATCAGGCCCTGCGCCCTACTCTCAGCCCAAGTGGCCCCTCCCATTGCATACTGACACGTGGTCTGTCTCTGCTTGCCTCTCTCCAGGCCTAGGAGCTCACCACCTCCTAAGGCAGCCCCTTCTGTGTGGGAATGCTCTAATCGGCACACAAGTCTGCTGCTGCTCCAGCTTCTGCTGGGGCAGTGTGGTTGGTCCTCTCTGTCACTAGAACACCCCCCAGTTCCCTCCTCACTCTGGTCATCTTCTAGACATGCTTTGAGGGGCTCCAGATGTCTGTTTGGAGGTACTATAATACTGACAGGGAAGGCATCAGAATTTTTGGTTTACAGCCATGAACATCTTTTTTTCTTTATATCTTTGTTTTTCTTTCTTTCCTGATTATAGCACACTACTTGAAGTAATAGTTCTCTCCTTGAGGATAGATTTTAAAAGATTCTGCTTAGATTTTGCCTTTGGATCTATTACCAAGAGTCCTCTCTCTCCCTCTCTCTCTCTCTCTCTCTCTCTCTCTCTCTCTCTCTCTCTGTGTGCACGCGCATGTGCGAGCGTGTGTGTGTGTGTGTGTGTGTGTGTGTGTAAAGTTTACATTTCCCCCCTGGCATACCAGCAATTGGGTCATTTAGAATGAATCTCTATTCACTTCCCTTCTGTGATAGCAGACTGAGACCCTGTTTGCTATGAATGTTAACAAACAACAGTCTTATAACTCAAGAATTAAGGAGTGGGGCTAGGGGGCTAGAGAGATGGCTCACTTGTTGCTCTGGCAGAAGATCCAGGTTTGGTTCCCAGCACTCACATGGTGGCTCATAACCATCTGTAACCTTCAGTTCTAGAGGATCAGATAGTTCTTGACTGCCTCAAGCTCTTGCACGCACATGGTGCACATACATACACTTAGACACACACACACACACACAAATAAGTAAATAAAACAAGTTAAAATAAAAAACCGTTAAGGAGGGAAACTCATTCGATTCCACGGACTGCCTCTTAGGGAGGATCAGGGTCCTGTGCTGAACAATCCATTGGTCTAGTCCTAGACCATTTTCTGCTTTGAGCAAAGCACAAACTCAACTTCATGTGTTGGGAACTGTCATTGACCACTTTATGTCTGGGAAGCTACTGCTACTATTATTTTCAACACCATTTGCAGAGCATCCTTTGTTGCCAACTCCAAGAAGATGTTTTCTTTCCCATGCTGAAGCAGCCATGGCCTTCGTTGTCTTGGGAAAGTTCATGGCAGAGAGAAGGACTTAAGACTCTGAAGATGGTTTTTCTTCTTTTCGGCTGACAAAGACGAAGTTTGCTTTACTGCTGATGAAACAGAGGGAATAGGAAGGTAAACACGGCCTAGCATCCTTGCTCTGTACACTGCAAGATCAGGATGTGTCGGGGCTTCGACTACAAGTTTTCCTTGCCCTGTTTCAACTCCTTCTTTCTTTCTTTCTCCCTCTTTTTTATCCCTCTCTCCCACCCCTCTCTCTTCCTCCTCTTGTTTTACTTATTTGAGTCACGGTTTTCCAAAGCTCAGGCTGGCCTCAGACTCACTGTAGCTGAGGCTGAACTGAATTTCATCCTTCTCTCAACATCTCTCAAGTTTTGGGGTCACAGGCTTGATCCAAGCAAGTCCTACTTGCTTTTCTACTTCCTATAATAATAGGGTCACAATTGCTTTTTTTTTTTTTTGTCCTTGTTTAATCTATGGAGGAAGAATTCCCTCACCATCCTTCTTTTCCCCATTGAAGATGGATACACCGAGAAGGGTTGGTCATCCCCAAGAAAGGAATGACATGACCAACTATTTAGGTTTAACACTGAAAGTTTCATATCCCAAGACACTCCACAGCCCTTGGCAAATTAAAGATAGTCACCATCCTTATGGGAGCCTCCTATACTGAAAATCAGTAGACCACTTAGAGCCTAGTCTCTTTCTGTATTTCCATGAAAAATTGAAGGGACTAGGGACAACATGACATGGCGATTACCCAAATGCAAATTCTTAAGACAAGACTAGGTTTATTCTGTTTGGAGAATGGCTAGCCTAGCATTAGTTCCATCCGTAGCTTCCAGGAAGTCAGCTGATACAGTCTGAGTGTGGAAGACTCAGAAGACACATAGCTGTCCAGGGCTCAAGGAGACCTAACTTGTCCTCTTCTTAAGAGCATCCTCTTCCAGGAGACCTGTTGTGCTAAGAGATGCTACTGGGGAAGAGGGGGTTGTGTTCCAGCTACTCTGGCCGGAGGAACATGGCAACCACTTGGATGTTTAATGAAGTCTGTGTCCATTCATGGGATGATAAATGGATTCACTGCACTTTCTCTCCATTTGACTTTGCAGTCCATAGGAATACCCAGTTCTGAAGATACCACTCCAACTTGTTGGGAGCCAGACTGACCCAAGGCTTAGAGGCCCTGATGAAAAGAAAAAGGGAACACTAATTCTTGCCCAGGAGCAGACTTGGCAAGGTCCAGTCTAAAGCCTGGGCCGCAAAGGAGTTAAGGTTCTGGTTCCTAGGAGCCCCAGCTTTCCCTCTGGAGGGCTATGGTTCTCAGTCCCAAGGCAGCTGTGTCTGAGGTGTCCTGTATTCTCTTGCCAACATTTTCTGATTTAGCTCTCTACCGACCTTGGTCATTCTTCTTCTGCAAACAGTATATAAAATGCTGTTGCTCTTTACTAAGCTTGCTCAGAGTAATACACAGCTTGTACAGTACCTCCCACCCCAGATCTCCTATCTTCTCACTTGGCCATCCCACTTAGATCACTGTCACTGAAGAATAAGCTGATGGTCCAGGTACCAGCCCACCCCATTAGCATCTAGAAATAAAACCTACAATGTATTTTTTTTAAAGGATCTGAGATTTCACCTGCTACTCTCATTAACATTTCTACTTCCTGCTACCAATTTGCTCTGTCCTGAAGCAAATGACTATCTGGGAAATAGGGTAGGATAGGGACATTGGAGTTGGTGAGGGTGGAGACTCACTGAGGGGCCAGAGAGTGGAGACAACCCAATTACCTTTAATACTGTCTTCAAGTGAGAACAAAATATCTTCTTGGTGCTGTGCTAGTGGCTATTTCTCTTTGATGGTGTGGCTCTCTTAGGTGAGAGATAGATGGTGCTTTTCTTTTTCTCTATCACTTTGATTTGCGATGGTCAAAATCTAGCCTAGGAGGAAAACAAAGGCCAGTGCTCTTGTCTCTTTTGGCCAAAACTTATACTCTTCCCACACAGTCTTGAAAACTTGGGACTAGATATTTGATGACAATGTAAACAGTGCAGGGACAGACTTGGAGATCCGGGCTCAGGCACCCTGTTGCACTGGTCCCAGCAGAACTACTTCACTCTATTCTGTTCTGCAAACTGCAAATGGTCTCTGAGGCAGCTGGATCTGTGGGGATGTTCTAACATGGACCACCAAGGGCCACCATTACAAGTTTTGTTAAATACATGCCTTGCCTGTGCTGTTAATGTCATAATATCATCATTTCACTTACAGAAATTTAGTTTATAGGGAAACATTTTATCAGACCCAAAATAGAAAATCAGTTTAACGTACTATAAATAGAAAACGGCCACACAGATAAACTAATAAAAATAAAACCAAACTGTTAAATTCTAACCAGATGTCAATACTCAGAGTGTGTCCCTGGCCTCTGCATATATCAGGAAGAAAAACTGTGACAACAGCCTCCTTACTTCCTCTCTGGGAGTTGGAAGTATTGAGAGAGAGAGAGTTTAGAGAATGAATTACAATCAACAGAGAGCTTAATATTTTTATTAGTACTATACTTAATTCACATTAAGTGTTTCCTTCTCTGTAATTTTTAGCTCCCTCAGAACTTAATAGTGATAACGGCACAATAAGAGAAGCTGGCATCTATCATACTTCTTTCTGTTGGGCATTTGGTTAATGTTTTCCATGGATTGTCTCATAAAAACCTTTCCTACAAGTATCGAAATCACTCCCACTTTGAAACCCAGCAAACCTCATTAGCGATACTATGTGATGGCTGACCTGACAACTATGGGTGTGGAATGGGCATCCACGCCTCCCGGTTCTAAAGTTCCACCATCTTCCAAACATTCCCAGTGGCCTTCAATGGTAGGATGCGTTCACACTCCATTGAAGCAGTGGACTATGCTAGGAGGGAACAGGGACAAGCTCTTTGCTAACGTGGCCTAAGTACCTTCCCTCTCATATCACCCTGGGACTCAGAGCTGTGCCTGTTCTAGCCTGAGCTCTGCCATTCACTTGCTCTATTGTTTTCTCCTCTGGGTGTCGTTTCCTAAATTAAATGATGGAGGTATTCTGGTTCACGGCACAGCAGCAGCAAAGCTCTAGTGTGATGATCTTTCAGGCTCCCCAGTACACAGAGCCTGGGGTGAGTGAACAGCCAGCGGCTAACTGAGGCAAATGGATGAACCCTGAATATTGCAGACCATCAAGGTGCCCCTGCAGAATGCAATTGGAATTCCCCACATCTCTTGGCTGAATTGAAACTCTATTTGGAGGCAAGCCTACTTTTCCCAGTAAGTATCCGTTTTCCACTATAAGCTCCTTAAAATTTATCTGCCCATTCACAAGGTCTCGGAACCACACAACAGCTTGTAGGGAGAGAGCTTGAGGTTCAATTTTATAGACAAGACTGTCACAGGAAGTGAGTTGCTCAAGGGCACGTGGCAGAAGCCGGATGAAAACACATTAGGTCCTCCTATCCTAGTACAGTGCTTTTCTTCCACATAAATCATGGTTCATATAAATGATGCATTTTTTGCAATCCATTCCCACTACAGAAAATCCCCATAACACAAACACAGTAAGTACTCTTGACCCCAGCTCAGTTGCACTCCATTCCCAAGGTGGGGTGGGGGATGGGGAGGTTGTAGTTAATCACTTGGCATATGTGATCCAGTCATTTGTAGTCTCGTTTTGCTGTTGTGTACGAGTAAGTGATGCCATGTGTAAAATGCTACCTGCCTTTCAATAGTAAACCTCACACATTGTTTCACGTCAACACGCGTGTGCTTCACGCTGTAAGCCTTGCAGAGTCAGGGAGTCTACAGCTGACTGCATCCATCCACACGATCAGCTGGACTGGTTTCCGAATCAAGTGGCAGACACAGCTGGCAAGAGCCGGCCTCACAATGAATCTCACCTGGCTTCCTTCCTCTTTGAGGGACTGACGCGTTTTTGGAGCCAGACTCTGCTTCCAAAAAGTCCCTCAACACCTGCTTTTGACCAAGTTATCTAAACTGCTAAGCTGGATGTGCGTGTGTTAGTGTTGCAACAAGCTTAAGAGGCATTGGGTAATCAACCCCTCAAAATGCCAGTGTCAAGTGTCACCTCCTCTCTGTGGCCTGACTAGTTCTTATAGATCACTGTCCTAGGATATGGTCTAAGTGACACTGTGGAAATATGCGGGGGGGGGGGGGGGGGGCGGGAGGGACATGAAAGTAAAATGACAAAACACACACAAAAGCAACCAGAAAACAGGCTCCAGCACAGGCTAGTGACTGCCTTCTTATCACAGCTGTTGTCAGAGGAAGTCAGAATCTCAACCCAGGACTTCTGAGTCCATGTACTGAGTCCCTTCAAGAATCACCTTGTCAGCTGTTTAAAGTACTAAGCCCGTATCTGGCAGCATGAGACACATGGCTCTTTCTGACACTGACACTCAGCCAGAGGTCATCTGTGAACTATTTATTTAAGGCCTTTAAAACAGGGCATTGTACCACAAAGCTGGTGATACAACTGGAGGGATGGAAATCTCAGCAGTCCTCCCTCAGGTGTGGGCACACTGGTCTAGGTGCCAAGATGTGGTCCGTAAGCCCTCAGAACGGTTTTTACTTTTCATATGTCTGGGTAGAAATTCAAGAGTAATATTTTGTGATGTGAATATTATGTGACATTCAAATTTCTGTCTAGAAATAAAGTTTTGTCGTAATATAGCCATGGTTATTTGTTTGTGCTGTTTGCGGCTTTCACACAGTAGAGAATGTCTGTGGCCCACTGAGCACAAATTATTTACTATCTAGCTCACACAGTTTGCTGGCCTTGCTATAAGGCAATCACTGCCAGCTACTTGGTCATATACATTTATTAAGTGCCTATGAGAGTGGGTGGCTTCCCGTCTTGTCGTTTTGCCTGGCTACCTTTGGCATCTTTACAAAGGACCTTAGGGCCCCTGCTCTATTTAGTGAGTTTGTGGTAAGGTAGGTAAACCAAGTAAAGTTAAAGAGCAGTGGCCTCTGGTGGCTGGTGCAAGCATTGTTTGGATGAGTTCCTTGCCAGGGTTACAGGGAGAAACCAGGAACAGGTTGAGTCTTGCTGAGGATTGCAGGTTATTAGTCTGCATATTTTCTGACTCTTACTGAGAGGTTATAGCCAGAACAGTGACCTAATGAAGAGTCAAAAAACAATGCAATGACAAGATGGACTATCTCATTATACGATTTCAAAAACTTTCTATTTTAAGAGACTTGAAGTAAAGACTTTGGACAGAGGTACCTATCATTCAAGAATTCAGTGTTAGGGAACTCACAGATACTCTTACTTTTCTGTCATTAGAAAGTCAATACAGTTGGGATCAGGAACATAGATTCTTGTCCTGGCCCATGAACACCAAGTCCTGACCATGAATGACTGATTTTTACCTTCTTGGCCTCAATTAATCTCAAGGAAGGGAAGCTATACAAATCCTGAAAATAGCACTATCACTGATGCCTAGAGAAGCTCCTCTGAAACAGTCTGTGATTTGTTTTCACAGCATTCTGCCATGGCTCTGTGTGTGCTGCACACTTAGAGCCACACTTTTAATGTGGACCAGAATGTGGACACAGGCGCTGAGCTAGACACTACTACACATTGCATTTCTGTGTGAATTTCCTACTGTAAAAATATGGTTTCAAGTCCATGGCAAGAATAAAGTTTTTACTAAATGTTTATTTTATGTTCAAGATAAAGCATATACACAATTGAATGCAGAAATAAATAACTAGAAATGCTCTGGAAACTTCCTATTTGCCCTTCAAATTCTTTTTTTTTTTTTTTAAGTTTGTGAATCTTTTCGTTTAAATGAATATGCCAAATATAAACACTAAGAAAAAAAGAACTACATCTTAGTACAGAAACATAGTCTTCCCTGACTATGAGTTTAGTTGGCATTATGGTAACACAAACACACAAGATACACACTCTTTAGCAGGTTGACTCAGACAGCTCTGCTGGAGAAGGAAAAGGCACAGACTGAAGGGACAATGGGCAGTAGCAGAGTAAATGGGCTCAGTCACATGACGCTGAGAACTTAGGAAAAGTGAACAAAATCAACTCTCAAATTATTTGCCTTCATTCAAGTGACTTCTTTAAATTAAGATGTATAAACATAGGATATAAAGATGTTACTTTTGGAAGTATCTTTGTATATTTCTTCTATATATAAATCTTTGTATACAATTTCCTTGTTCTGTATATATTTCCTATATAACAAACTGAGCCAGGGCCTCCCAATTCCAAGCCCAAGGTTCCCATGCAGACTACTGGCCGCTTTGGGCCAGAAAAGCCAGGAAAGGTCTATTTAAATGTAGTCGTCTTCAACTGGCTCTCCATTGACATCACAGTAGTGGATAAAAATAGCCACTACTCGCTGAAACACGCCCCTCTTCATCTGACGCATCTCTGAGATCTCCTCTCCTATTGTTTCCATACAAATGTCTGCAGACAACTGTCCTTTCCTTCGAGGAGCATAGATGGTAGCTGAAAATGAGAAAACGAAGAGAGATACTTATTCGAGGCAGGCTTGGGCTATATGAGAACTTATCTCAAGAAGCAGAGTTCTAAATTGTATTAGATCCACTGCGCATCTGTGGCACCATTTCGGAGCCGGGACCTTTTCAGGACATATTAAGATATTAAGGAAAACCAAACGAAACCTCTGCACTGTCTCTAATTTGCAAATAAAATATTAACTATTTAACATAGTAAGGTCGACTCAATCTAGAGAATATAAGCCAAATCAGGTCATAATTACTCTCTTCATCATCTTCAAAATCATATCTGGCGAAGCTGTTGGGCTCTGCTGCCCGCAGCGACCTCAGCCAAGGGAAGTCGGAAATCATGGAATATGGAGCTCCATCCACAACACCTGAAATAAGCAGACAGTTGACAAAGTCCCATTAGTATAGGACTGCTGACAGCAGCCAAGCAGACGGAGGCACTTAGAGCTGGATACAGAGACTGCCTTCAACGTGACTTCCAACCGTCGCCACCCTTCATGTTCTATCTACCTTCTGTATGCCAGTAGATTCTCACTGTGCTGGGATAGTAAAGACACACAAGCCCCACCCCCACCCCACCCCAATATGCATCCAGTTTCTGTCTCTTGCAGGGACACAAAGCTCTCAATAGCGTGATGACATCAAAGACCCTCCATTTCTCCCCTCGGGCACACCCTCCCATCTAGCTCACAGCTTACAACTTAGCTCTCTAATCTCCACAACTTCTTACCCTCTAGAGTGTAGATTTCTCTCCCCCAGGGGTACTTAGGGTACTTCTTTAAATCTTCTTCAGTTCGTGTGGCTTCCAGGAAGAATTCATATTTAATAAGCTCTCTGAAGGCAACAGGAAAAACATCAAGCATACATAGGACTGAAAAGGAATGCTGGTAGAAAGCCACTGTCTGATGCTCAAGCTTAGGTTCTACCAAGCATCTCAGGCAGCACGAGGACTCTCTGGCAGCCTCCAGTCACCCCAGCTAGAGAAGAAGTCTAATCAGTTCTAAGCTACACTTCTTTATTACCTTTCTAAGGAAAGGAAAAGGGAAGCCACTGACAAATGAGTTGTATATTGAGGGTAATTAGTAAAATTAAAAACAAAACAAAACAAAACTCTTCTGAAAAGTGGAGCATCAGTCCTAAGACTGTCATCAACTTGGTTTCCACCCTCCACGACTGGAGAAATAATGTAAAACATGAGTGCAGTTTCTTGCAATGTTTTCTCTAAGTTTGAGTAAAATGCTACATAAATACACTCATGCTTTTAAGTTTGAAATTTACTTTCATCAGCTCAATTACTATCATTTAAAATAAAGAATTAAGATCTGCCCCTCGAAACAGCCAGGAGGAGAAATGATGGCCTCAGCGTCACTCACTGATTGATGTTGGCTATGGTGTCCATCCAGTTGCGAATGCGCACCTTGTTCCGCACATTGGGCGGGTTACTGAACTCGTGGATGATGCAGATGTGGTAGGGGTAGGGCCCACTAAACAGCTTCTGCTCCAGAGTTAGTGTGTCTACCTGGGGAAGAACAGAAAAAGGTCTTTGGACCAGGATCAAGTCTGAGACATCTGTCTCCTAGTCAGTTTTGAAATTCCTGGCTGATTTGGAATTCAAACTAATTGCTCTGTCCTAGAGTAAGCTTGCCATATTTGGAATAAGACTTATCAAATTCTCTGCACAGCAGACTCAGCCCCACTGCTCTGTAAGGAGCTGTTAGGTCAGAGGAGCTGATTCCGGTAAGTCACCTCCACCAGCTCCACATCGTCTGTCCTCCTCAGGTTTCACTGCAGGCTGTATTGCAGAGCTGAGAGCGTGCATGTTGCTCCCATGTTTCTTGCCTCCTTGTAGACCACGTGACAGTGCATCTCACAGATGCCCTTCCCCATCTCTAGTTTTGAGTTCCACCCTACTTTCAGTGGAGTGTGCATGTAGCACCTTTAGGAAAGGAGAACATCCTAAGGGAAGAATAAAGCCCTGCCAGTTTGTAAGTATGCAGCCAGCTTTGAGATTAAGAACTTATTTTGGGGCTTCAACCTCAGAATCCAGGAGTTGTTTTAATATTTCCTTTTGACGATGCACTTAACTTCTGATAATAATTACAACTATCATACTACTGCTTATGGTGCACCAGCAAGTGTCCTAGTATATGATATATATTAGTTAAAACAGCATTTTAAGTATAATACGATTCTAATTTTACAGAGGAGAAATCAAGAGACAAAAGAACTTGCTCTATGTCAAAGCAGAATCTGAACCAAGAGGCTGCGATCTGAGTGTAGGTCTCGTCAGCAGGCAACTTCTAGCCTGCTCAATGAGTCCTGTGTAACTGCAAGCATCCCTAAAGACCTAGTGGAAAAGCATTAACAAGCAATACTAGCAAGACAATTTGGCTTGGTTATAAAATTCCAAGATTGTAAAGAATCCTTATTGAGGGTTGAACAAAATGGACTAAATAAGCAAATCCTAGCACGATGTGTATTTTATCATAAACGAGCAATGCTGGTTACCTGCTGCATTGGGCGCAGGTAGATGATGCGGTTCCTCTCTGGCGGCATCTTCAGTATTTGGTCTAATACCTGATCCATATTTAGTTTCTTGCACTGTGCATAGTCAAATCGGTTTACAATGGGTGCATTTTCTACCTTTAAATGTTTCAGTACCCTGCACCTGGTAGCTATAAAACAAAACAATAAGCTCTATAAATAATGTACATAAGAGTGCAAAGCATATTCTGGAAGCACCTCTGGACAACACTGTGCTTGTAAATAGGTACTATGCTGGTCATCCACAGCAGTTAAGATCTAATGACATGACTCAGGTCAGAAGCAGCCAGGTGTCTTCATGCCAAAGTGACACCAAGGCCCATCTTCCTTCTGATGTTGCTTGCTTAAGATATTAAGTCCTAGAAGTTGACCTGCCCAAATAGAAACTGCCCCCAAAACATTTAATAATGAAGTTTATGAAACGTGACATGACAATATAGTTAAAGGTCATACATGGAATAATTCACAAACATTAATGATAGGAATTGAACAGAGTTAATTAAGTTTAATTCCTGTCACAAATATAGAAACAGAATCTTGAGAAAGGGCCCAGAGCTATGTGGGTTCTAAAGTCTTTGGCTAGGTATTGCAGTGCTGTGGAGAGATCTACTGAGAAGGTTATCTAAAACATGCTCAACACAACAAACGTGAAGTCAGAGAGAGACGTACCTGCGGCTCACCACACAGACCTCACTACACTCCACTACCAAGAACACCCCAGCATTCCTCTTTCCTTGTTTAAAGTCGCCTAGTTCAACTTCAGAGAGAATCAAACAGACGCAATTATAAAGCCACAAAGCTGACCCCTGACTTTTTAAACTTTTCATAAAGGCATCTTCTACAAGATCCTCAACACAAACATCACCATCTCCCAGGACACTCTACCCTGGAGCTAACTTCCAAGTCTGAACACTGCCAGCATCCTGTCTTCAGGTGCACTGTCTCCTCTGCCTTGTCAGGAAAGGAGGAATTAGAAATAAAGGAGAGAAAACCAGATGGTGATAAGGACCTTATGGCTCTGGGCTGTAAAACCAGACATAGTTAAGGCTAGATCTAATCTCATTTCAGCATCCCATTTGCCATCAACTTAGCTGTTGTCTAGAGATTGAACCACTTATCTAAGATCCTGTGTGTCAGGACAGAGACAGGCTCTAAGAAGTGCTCCACTGCTCTGAGGATGACAGAGACCCGAGCATCTGGAGGTTGCTTTAGATGCCCAGAGGTAGAGGGTGGCGCCCTGAGCAGGTTAGGAAGGCCAACCCTGACATACACCTTCAGACCTTTCTGTTTCAACTCCAAAAGGAGGTGGTGACTTGATTAGATATCCTATGGAGAAAACCTTGTTGCTTGAAATAAAACAAATAAACAAATTCAAATTTTTGCAACATGAACAGAGTCTGACATCTTATAGAATTCAGAAGAGGGGATTTTATCTATCCTTTTCTATTCTCCTAGTTTTATGACATGCTTCAAAGGTGCCTTTTAATAGAATTTCTTTGCTTATCACCAGTACCACAGGAAATGAAAATTGTAAATAAATCACTTTAACAATATTCCTGCAATACTATTATTAGAGAAAGTGGTATTGGCTGGATTTTTCCTTGAAGATAATCTTGCTCTCCAGGCCAGGCTGGCACTAAATTCACAGCAATCCTGCTTCAGCCTTCTTAAGATTACAGGTGTAAGTCATGCCTAGTTGTATGAGGCATCTTTTAGCAGTCGTACCCTATACTGCATTGTGTACGTACATTTATGCATAGGTGGAATACACACACACACACACACACACACACACACACACACACACACAGAGAACTCATATATTAATTCTTCTTAACTTTTTATTTTGTAATTAGGTCTTACTGAATTGCACAAGTTGGCTTTATATTTGCAATCCTCCAGCCTCAGTCTCCTGGGTAGCTGGGGTTGCAGCCTGCATCAACTGGTTTGGCCTTAATTCTATAAGGGATTCATGCTGTTCTTATATAATACAGCCCCATATACATACCATGGATGAACATCATCTTGGGGCAGTCTTTCAGCACTAGATCTGTGATTCCACAATTGGTCATTGTAACTCCAACAAGATTTTTAGATTTTAATACAAGAACCTATAACAGTAAGAGTTTGAAAGTTAGAAGCTAGTGCATCTTCCCAGTGCTTTGATTTGTTTAAGGGTTTTGTTTTCACTGTGACAACCTAGAAGCCAATAACCAAAGGTCCTCTTTAGAATATGGGAAGTACATAAAGATGGAAACTTGGGTTTCTGTGATGGACTCGGCTGGACCGAGAAGGGTGAGCTTCCTTCTCTACCTGTACATGGTCATCCTCAATCACAGGGTCGCTGGTGCTCGTGGACTTGTCTGCAGTGCGCTTCCGTTTCATCGCATGGCATGGCTTTGTTTTGGCAACTTCTACAAAAGGAAAAAAAAAATCCAGGTTTTATCCTCCTTTGTCTCCTCCCACAGAATATTATGTGACTACACAATGAAAACTCCGTCAGAACACCCACATCTCAGCTTGGCTGTTGAAATAGTTAGGTGGTGTAGCTAAAAGACTGCTTCAGGTCACAATCACCCCTCCTACCTTAAGCACTCATGTTCCTGGCCTGAGACGCAACCTACTGTAGATACTTTCAGTGAATTAAACTCATGGCTTCCCTACAACCAAACTTCTCAATGGCCGCTGCTTAGTGAGTGTACTTCCAGTCCTGACACTGGAGGTAAATGCCTCAACTGCACCTCCTCTCGGAATAAGTCCACTTTGCAGACCTCTGGGATCTCCCATTGCCTATGACGGAGGCTATTAGTCATTCTAGCTTATTCTGCTCAGAGCATCTTTGTGCCTTCAGGGTATGAAAATGACCCATCTTGGTCCTAGACAATCATCATTTGTTCTGACAAATTTATTTGGAACTCCACCTACTGTTACTGTTCTGTATTTCCCCACATACCTGTCTCTACATTTAAACTAAAAATTCCTTAAAGGCAACAACTTTTCTTTCAGTGTTAGCCATCATGAATTAAGATAAACACTGACTGAACTCCTTGGCCTTCAACACTGAAGGTACATGGACTGAGGGAATATTTATTAGACGCCTCCATGTGTCCTGCACCACTCTAAGGGTTTTACTTGTATTAGCTCATTTAATTCTTATAACAGCATCCTAGTATAGTTTTTTTTAAAAATCCTCCTCACTAAATATATGAGGAAACTAAGTCATGGGAAGGTAAAATAGCTTACCAAGGTGTTAAATAGGTTCCCAGGGTCACACCCACTCAAACTGGCTCTAGTCACTAGGTGACCAGCATTATAGTATTTTTCAGTACAAATAGAATTTTATTTAAAAACAAGTTCTAAATTTATATATAAACTTAAACCCACACAATCTATTTAATCTATTAAGCTAATGAAAGTCTCATCCTCATCTTTGATACAACAATATAACAGCAGTGGGCACACCAAATGAATACAGCCCAGCCTCAGAGCCAAGCACAGAGCCCAGCAATTCTGAGAACAACTGTAATCATGCTATTCTTCCACCACATTGGGTGTTCTGTGCTACTTGTTTCATGAATAAAATGAGGGATAAAAAAAGAAACCTTACAAGCATTCACTTCAAAAACAGAAAACCACACAAAATAACATTATCAACTTATAACATAGCATTTATATGCCACAAGGCCCTGAGTTAAAAAACAAAGCAAAACAAAAACCCAACAACTCAAATGCTCTTTCTGAACTGATTAGAAATTTCCCTAACAACTAAATTTATTACTTATTAGGTATATTTCTCTCTTTAATACTGTTAAAAGGAATAGCTTTGATTGACACACACACAAAAAATGTTAGCTTTAAAATAATCTGTTCTTCCCAAGAGACCTAGAAAACACCAAAATCAATACTTTTAGAAAGTACTGATTACTTTTCTTCCAAGAAAAACTTATTAGAGTTGGACATTTGCATGATGTTTTAAAAATAATGGAAACTAATTTATGCATGAATAAAAGTTATCTCACAAACAGAAATATAAAAATGAGGAAAATAGTGGAAAGTCTAAACTGAGATTTTTCTTATTTTTATTCCAGTGAATTACTTAACCTATGAAAAAGTCAGGCCATGTGATAGATGAGAATAAAACAGCAAAAGGGGTATGAAAAACCCAAGGCAAAATGTAAGATCCTCAAAGTACAGCAGTTAATATAAATGGTTCATGTTAAAAAACAAAAAACAAAAAAACTTCTAAAATCAACTGTAAAATATCACCAAGACAGATGTCAAATAATTAGAAATATATAATAGTTCGTAAATAGGACTCAGTGCTGGAAAGATAGTGTTTTCATCAGTTAACGTAAAGTTTTCCAACTCTTGGCATAACTGCATTAGAAAACAGAGGCATTTAATAAAATGAGAAGATAGACTTATGAGGGCTGGCCTTTTACAGAGTAAAGGAGGCTTGTATACTGACGTCACAAATTCAGGACAATTAACAAGTTGAATGTTGGTGACAAGTGCAAATGTAACTATTCTTGTTGCTGAGCTAGCTGCACACTTCAAAATGATATCGTCTCTAGTCATATGTACTTTCCCACACATTTTTGAAAAAGAATATCACAAAACATTTAAAATTCATGCTGGAAAAAGTAATTTTGTTATATAATAGGAACAGAGTTTACAAAGCACAATGTATCTTCAAATACAACTTACGTTTTATATGAATTTATATCACTATAACTATCTGCACATAGTTAAGTCTTGTACTTGAGAAATCTTACTTTTGTGAATTTAACATCTCATGAATATAGCTTACTTAGTACATGAAAAAATAGGTTCTGCCTCTGTTGAGGGATTGGCTTTACAATTTGACAACTGAAATGCTTAAAAGGAAAATTAAAATCCATTAATATCTCCTGATATTTATTAGTAATTTAATAAAGGCAAGAGGGATCACCT
Source organism: Acomys percivali (assembly GCA_907169655.1). NCBI lineage: Eukaryota > Metazoa > Chordata > Mammalia > Rodentia > Muridae > Acomys > Acomys percivali. Next base: position 25,173,272 of record OU015744.1, on the reverse strand, counting down.
TAGAACCGATATATAATTGAGATTAAGAGATATATTCACTTCAGCATATACACTATAAATAGCACGTGAGCGTGTGTATGTATTATATGTATGTATGCATGTATGCACATATGTTCACCAAAATAATCTGAGGAAAACTAATTACTTACCTGCTTGTCTCCTGCCAAACCTAGCTGGGAGCAAAACAGATTTCAGAAAAACAAAACAAAGCAAAACTATCACTAACCCAAAAAAGCAGAACCAGGAATGCACAGGAAACTTCGCCAGCCCAGCTAGCTCATGCTCCTACCTTTCCCTAAGGTCTTCCCCAAGGCACCCTAGGTGAAGGGGGGAGCAGCATTCTTCTATGAGGACTGAGGCATCAGAATTGTATTCAGGGCAAATATACACAGTTTAACTTTTCTTAAAGGTAAAATGATTCTGAGTTTTCTGGACTGAACGTGTTTTACACCCCCTTCCACCAAAACACTTTTTAAAAACTACTTAAAAGTTTCTATGATCCACAGAACTCCCAAATAGGGTTTAATTTACCAAAAATTAGCTTTTTATAAGAAAGCTCACGAAACAAGCTCAGGCTTTCTCCAGCCCTGCCCTGCAATTGCTAGTCCTGGGAGCATTGCCATACCTGACTCAGATATCAGCGGTACATGGGACAGTCTGCTCCTGGCCCTGGTTAGGGGCCTCCGAGGGTAGTCTTCATTAGACTGCACGTCACAACTCTCAGGCTGGGAGCTCCCCCTCCTGTCCTCACCTGTAGCCCCACAGCCACTCCCATTAGTCCTCTCATCATGTGCTGGGCCTGAAGACCCCCCTTGTGGCAGAATCCTAAAGGAAAAGGCGGATCTCGTACCATCCGGGCCATTCACAACACAGGCTCGGCTGGTTGAGGGACGGTCCTCATCAGAACACCTGCTAGTTCTCCTTTGAGACTCCTGGGACCTGCGACAGCAGCATCTGGGGCAGACAGAGCTCTCTGCATCTCCCTCCTCCATGGCCTCAGAGTCCTCTGACCCACTCGGGGAACAGACACACTGCCTGGACTCATCCGCTTCTGTAGGGCTAGGCTCAGAAGAGCGGCCGCTGGTCACCGTCCTTACAAAGTCGGGGCTCTGAGAAGCAGTGCTGGGTGAACTGGAGTTTCCCACAGTGCTGGCGGCTGCGCTGCTGCAGCTGGGATAAGCATCCTTGTTCTTTTTCTTTTCAGGGATGTCCCTAGCTGCTTTCATGTCAGCTTTTATCTGCTCACTGGTGACCTGGCAGCCCTTCTCACAGCTGCTCTCCTCCAGCGGAAACTGCTTCGACGGGCCCGGCTGATGGGAGTTGTACCTCTTTCGAAGTGGAGTCTTACCTTTTCCACTTACTGCTTTCAGAAAAAGAAGAAAGGCTCGTGAAAAAACAAGATTTCAGTACAAACTCTGGGTTTTTTGTTTCTTTGTGGGTTTTTTGTTTTACTTTTTTCAAGACAGGGTTTCTCTGTGTAGTCCTGGCTGTCCTAGACTCGCTTTGTAGACCAGGCTGGCCTGAACTCACAGAAATCTGCCTGCTTCTGCCTCCTGAGTGCTGGGACTGAAGTCGTGCACCACAAAATTCTGGACCATCTGGACAGGAGGCAATGTGTCCTGGTGCCCTAACTGGAACCTTCACTGCTGCAGAGCTCTGCACCGGCTCTAGTGATTCCTTTGTTAGTCTCTCCAGCTGGCCGGCTAAGGCCCATCTACCTGCACTCTGTACCCAGCCCCAAAGGTTCCCTCACCCGCCTCACCACCCAAGGGCCTGGAGCTCTATGCAAGGCCTTGGTGTGCTCCACCCTAAAGCCACTATAGTAATGCCTGCAACAGTGTGATCCATGTTTTCTAGCAGACTTTAAGTGGACTAAAGGCCTGTAAGACAGACAGACCATGACATAATACAGCCTGTGATCCTTCGCAGCACCTACAAAGCCCCTAGCACAGTGGGACTCAATGAATACAGAATGGAATAAACAAACGAGGTAGGTTTCTGGCTGGCAAAAACATTAGCAGCCCCATATAGAAAATGAATTTTCTACAAAAAATTATAGGTTAGTCAGCTGGTCACGTTTCCTCCTAAATTTTAGTTTCCATGAAGTTTCTTTTCAACCATAGTATATTATTTGAATTTAAAAGGAGAGAATGAAATTCTGAATAATCCGTCAGTGGGTAGTAAATGAAGATTATATATAACTCAGGTACAGTGTTAGCTGTGTACTGAGCTGTCAAGCTCATTAAGAAATAAAGAGCAAATGAGCAGACAGTTTAGACAAACTAAAAAGACAACCTATTAGAAGTACCCTTTGCTAACGGTAGTGAGTGTGTGACTCTGAGAACTGAGCGGACAAGCAAGGTAAGGGCAAACTGGGGACTAAGAGGGAAGAATTAGTCTTTAGTAAGGCAAGTAGAACAGGCTGCTGCCCGGGACTAAAGGGAAGCCAGGGAGTATTAACAATGCATCTTAGGGAGCTAGAGACACAGCTCAGTGGCAGAGTGCTTGTCCAGTATGCTAAAGGCCTGGGTCCAAAACCCCAGCGCCACCAACGCCCTCAGAAAGAAAGGGAGCCCAATAGTCGGCAGCAGCCGCCACAGTCAGACCACGACTGGACGGAGTACCAGCGGAGAGCGGCTTCCTTATCTCTCCACTGGATACTCGCCTCCCTTCCCTCTCATAAACCACGGCCTCTTGCTGACCACTGACAGCCTGACGCCACAGCTACCTAACGCCCCACGGGAAGAGTCCTCACGCTCACTGCCCTCCCACATCTCGCTGTCCTACTCACCATGGCAGTTCCGCCCACACTCATTAGACTTTTGTCTTCTTGCTTCTTACCATTCGTCATAATGTGTCAACTGCACTGTAAGCTGCAGTGTAGACACATTACAAGACCAAGAGAAGCAGTTGATGCCTCCCACCAACAAGCCAATGTCAGGTGTCCTCTCACCTGCCATTTCCCTGGACTGTACCGACTCTCCATTTTTTTCTTCCCGTTCTGAATAACGCCGGGCGCCATTCTTAGGAATCCAGACCTCTTGGAGTTCTAGACTGTCTTCTTCATCATCACTCTCGGAATCGTGAACATTAATTGGGGTTGGTTTCACCACACGCTGCAGACCACTAGGTCCTAGAACAACAAGCAGAAGGCTAAGAATACTTTTTGCTCAAGAAACACCCTCACATGAAGTACTGCTTCAGAGATGTGTGCTCAGCGAGATGCTTTCAGCAGGGCAGCCTCTGTGGCCTATGTTAGTCAAACAAATACCTGGTGAGGGTCTGTGAAAGCATTTTAACAAGCTAAAGCCAGTGTGACAATATCAAATATGACCAGAATGACAACTGATAGCATACATTTCCAGAGGCAGGTTAGAACATCTGTCCCAGCTGGCCGTGGTGGTGTGCGCCTGTGATCCCAGCACTTGGGAGGCTGAGGCAGGTGAATCGCTCTGAGTTAGAGGCCAGCCTGGTCTACAAAGCGAGTCCAGGACAGCCAAGGCTACACAGAGAAACCCAAACCATCAACCAAACAACCGACCAACCAACCAAACAATCTGTCCCAATGTTACTATTTCAGAAAGCACAATAAACCATCCTAATATAACAAAGTAATAGTTGTAATATTTTAAAACTAAGAGCCACAATTTCCCAATTTTGTAAACACATAAACCACAGCAAACAAGATAAACCTGAGAATGCTTATTTACTCAGTGGTGAGTGCAGGCCTATCTTGAGGAACACGGTCCACTTTGGTAGCAGATGGGCACTTGTGCATAGCATGCCTTATCTGCTCAAAAGCACAACTTCAGACCATCGCTCTTCCCTCGGGATCCTCACCTCTGACTAACATTAGCACTACTGATAAAGCACCGGCTGCCAACTCTTGCCTGCGTTTCCGTGTCACACGGTACAAAGCCCAGCAAAGCTGACACTCAGTAAGCCTGCTGGGTAAGTGACTGCACCTGCTAGACACTTAACAAGGTACTGTGCTAGTGAGTCAGGAAGGGCAGTGCTCCATTCTAATCTCAAACTGTGCCTGTCACTCTCAAGTAATGCTGAGCACATCACCCGCCTCTGAAAAACTGTGTTCCTGTCATAAACCAAAGAGCCGATCAAGGTCACTTAAAGACCTACGGCACGAGCCTGCCACTGTGGTCAGACTACCTTCTGATCTGCATACTAACCCAGATCAGCCTCTGCTCCTTGCTTCTTGTCCCCTCTCAAATGTGGTCAGAGTACACATTACTTTTTAAATTTTAAATTAAAAAAAAATACTTTTTGAGACTTACATAAATAAGCACACTGTCCTTACATCATTTACAGCCCTTTCTTCCAACCTCTCACATTTATGACTTAACTCACACACACACACACACACACACACACACACACACACAGCTTGCTGAGTCCACTGAATATTGATCACATAAATAGAAGATTATTTAACTGGGTTATGTTTCATCAACAGTCTGAGTCCTTTCTTTTAGTACATCCCCAAAGACGAAGCATATAGTGAAATAGAAAAAGTAGCTGTTGCCTGCAACTACAAAGAAAAACAAAAACAAAAATGGCAAACCCAACAACAACTCTTAAGATATAGGGCATGATGGCGCATGCCTATAATCCTAGCACTCAGGGAGGCAGAAGCAGGTGGATCTCTGTGAGTTCAAGGCCAGCCTGGTCAACAAACTGAGTCCAGGGCAGCCAAGGCTACACAGAGAAACCCTGTCTCAAAAAAGGCAAACGACAATAAGAAAAGACATAATTGCATATGGCAAGAAGAGCAATGCTTCATTTCAATTCTCAGTAGTGAGTAGCAGATAACATATCAGTACTTGTCCTCAGTCCTTCCTATCCTCCACCATGCCTGGTCATCATTTCCAGGATGATGGATGTGGAAAGAGTGACACGATTACCTGCTTGCTCCTCATCAGCATCCACAGGAAGAATTCCCGGATTGTGAGCTGGCACATCAAGTCCACTCTCCGCTACCACCTCTCCATCTTCCTGTACCATGTCTTCCATCTCATTCAACGCTTAAATAAAAATAAAAGGAAAACTAAAGAAAACAAAAAAATCTATAGTGCATGTAAAACTGTGGTAGTGCTGAGGACAGCACAGCCAGTCATTTTGAGGCCTGCTTGTAGAAGAGCAGCTGGTAACTGGTTCAACAGAGAGAAAGAAGTGTCTAGCTAATCCACAGAAAAGGAAACCACAGACGGGACAGGATTATTTCATGTAAGATAAAAGCAGAGGAAATGGTCACAGTTGAGACAAAAGACCTTATTCATCCCTGAAGTAGTACCAAGGATAGCTGGGTGGTGTCTCCACTATGGTATCTGCCTGAAGATGATGATCGTTTTATGAACAATGAGCCTGTGTACCTGCTGTCTTAACTAGGCTACACTGAGCATGCAAACTCAAATCCTACCTTTCTCATGTACTGTCTAGAGGTTAGGCTGTCATTTATTGACTAATGTATGGTAAGGACCATTAATAAACCCAATATAGTTTATAATACTATATGGCCTTTAAATGCTTAATGTTTTTCAGTGTTTACTATTATACTTAGTGCCTATCATTGAATGAGAACACGTGGCTTTATTCTCACATTATCCAAAGGGTATGCCCCATGAAAATTTTAAGACAAATAAGCTTCAACTCATAACTACTACTAATGCTGACTTCATCAAATGTTTATAAAATTAAGTGCAAAATTTCTCAAGGCAACATTTAAGACATTTAATCTAGCAGCATCCTCCTCAAAACACTTTGACTGATCTCTCAGTTGGAGTCAGAACAATACCAGCATTGAATACAATGAGACTTTGCAACAAAAGGCATTCCCTCCTCTAAACTGAGCTGTGAGCACATACTTTTCCATTGTAATCTATCACCACAATTGGGCTTATAGGATTTGCAATTTTTCATTACAGTTGTAAGAACTTCCCAGAGATGAGTTATGCCCTTTGAGTCTTTATTTTTATGGTGCCTGTGATCTGTACATGGTGTGACTCTTACAACATGACTGTTTTCGTGGACCTATCAAATGGACAATACTCAGTTCACACTTCCATCTCTTGTCTTTACTACCTGCTAGCACTATACTTTGCTGTATCTCTTGGGCTTCAGATCAAGAGACTGACTTGACTCTAAGCTTGCAATGTCTAGGCGTCTGTATGTGAAAATAGCAAAGCTTAAAGTCATATATAGCCTCATTTACTTTAAAAGAGTGCGAAGTTCAAGGCTAGAAATGTATAGTTGGCACTAATGACATGATTCTAAATGACGATGACTAAGGAGCGATGGGGAGTAGTGGGGAGGGAAGGGGAAGAACCTGAGGAAATGACAAATGACGTCAGGGTGAAGCAGGCACGGCTACAATCATAAAGAGAAGACAGCAGCTCAAGAAGCTAGAAGCAGACGCAGTCTGCTGGTGACTTTGCCGAGACAAAAGGACAATTCTATAGGTGACTCTCTGGTCAGGACATCTGTTCTGACCAGAACACTCACAGGACACCTTCAAGTATAAGTCTGCACAGATCAGGGCACCCTACTTCTTATCAGTTACACTCTCTAATGGAATAGTCAAAAGAATGACGAAGATGGCTAGAGAAATTATTTTTCTAGTTTTGAGGGATCAAGTGAGAAACTAGAAAACGTCATAAGGAAACCATCTCAGCTCCCCAGTAGCAGAGCCTCTCAGTACATGGGTTGGCGTACAGCAGCTGTCCACTAGCTAGTAAAGCAGGTAATTACAGAGCTGAAGTTTTATAGGTTGGAGTTAGTTCATGTACTTTACTGCTACACAGTTGTGAAGATTTACAGATTAAGGGTATGTGACACATGCCCATGCATACAGTTGGTATTCACTTTTTTTTCCACCTAAATAGTTTGAGAAGCTACTTTGCCATAATCTACAGAGTTAAATCTCAGGTAAATTAGGCCTCTAATGCTATCAATGTACCCTGATTGTAATCATCTATCTGTCCTTCCTACTCTCTGAATTATCTTATAGGTTTCTATGTGTGAACAAAGAGTGACAAGCTCAAAAACAAAACAAAACAAAACAAAAGCAACTACAAACAAACAAACAAAACCCAACAATAGAGGACCAGAGAAACCAAAGCAACATTCATCTGCAGCTGGAGCTCATGAAAGGTCTGAGTTACCATCGGCTGCAAACTGTTGCTCTCCTGGCTGTAGGTCTGGACGAAAGTCATTGTCCTCATCCGAGTCATCAGGGTGATGGTGGTTATTGTCATGAAGGTTGGCATTATTGTTCTGAGCATTATTGTCATTGTCATTGTTAGAATTCTGGTTGCTAACGAGCGCCGAGGAAACCCCAATGCCAGTTCCCGCACTCAGGCCAACTCGAGCACATCCCTAGGCAAGACCAAACCGTGTGCTTGTAAGTTTGGGTTACTACAGAGTGCCTCATTAGTAACTAGAATTTAAAAGTACAACTTAAGAAATGAAAGGCTTTCAAATATGCATAAAAGCTCTCATCCGAGGCTCACAACACTTCAAGCAAGATAAAGCATTGCTAGCTTGATTTACAAATATCAGGTGCATATGGGGAGAGATATTTGTGACAGCACACCACCAATAAATGGTTTAGCTGGGAACTGACAAGAGGTTCCAGGACCTCCAGTCCTATGTGTTTCCTATTATAACTATTTCAAGCGTGAGAACAGAAGCACAGCAGCAGAGACTTCTAGGAGTTGAGTTCTACTGGTGAGACAGTTGTAAAATAACCTTCTGAACAAGTGGGCAACCTTGGCTTGTTCAACATCTAACTCATTAGGACACAGAAGCAAACTAAAACATCTCCAAAGTAAATTCCTACTCCCTAGACTTGAGTTCCTGCTGATTAATTCCTGAGCGCTTCAGGGAAAGCCCTGCCCTGACTCAGACTTGCAGCTTCACCTCTATCACCTTTAAATTATGAACAGAGGCAGCACCCTTGCCCTGCCCTGCCCTTCCCTGAAGAACCCTCAATACTCACTGATAATAACAAGAGGCCCTCCATCATTATACCTTCATTGAAGATGGAACTTTTAAAAAATACAACTATAACAGCATAAAGGCCCATTTATTACAAAGAAATAAACACCACAGACTGCTTTGCTTTCTTCCCTGTTTCAAAACAAGTTGAAAAAACAAACAAACAAACAAACAAAAAGTAAAAACAAAAACTTCTCTCAATGTGATTTACCTTGGGTGGTTCTCGAAACATCTGGTCCAGTGAAATAAACTCCAGGCTAGGCAATAATTCAATAAACTGGCCAAAAGAATCTAGCTTCAAAGCATGGCACCGCACGAGGTTGATATCAACCAATCGAGTCCATCTAGAGTGGTCTGTTGAGAATGACACGACAGAGAACGTACTTAGCACTGTCCCCAAGTAACTGATGAATTTTTGCCACAGATCACAAGACTTTCCAATCCTTTTTTCTTGAGTAACCTTTCCCTTACTTCACGATCTTTAAGGCCTGATAACTCCCTGTTATGATGCATCCACAGCTAATTTCACTGTGAGAAATACATGGCCCAGGAAACACTGATGTGAAACTAAGGTGGCCCTGATTTAAATGTCATCTCTTCATCAGCCTACATGCCTTTGAGCAACAGGACACTGTGGTAAAGCAAGCATGGCACATTCACTTAGTCAAACAGATGCACCTACTTTGACAGAATGAGAGGAGCTATATATTTGCTGAGATGGAGAGCTCTCTCCAACATACTTAGTATGAAAAATAAGGCACAGGACAGTGTACACATAGGAAGATCTGTCTGTCTATAAATCACTTTAAATGCTATATATGGATAGGATGTAATATGCACAAAGTCATTTGTCCAGAGAATATATAAGAAACTGTTGATGATGGTTACCTTGAGAAGAGGAGACTTTTCATTTTGTACCTTTCTGCACTGTCTGAAATTTATCAAGTGCATGTATTACTTTAATTTAAGTGTTAACAGGAGTTCTGAGTGATGGGATTATAAGCCATTTTTTTGTTTTGTTTTGTTTTCTTCTTTATACTCTTCTGTATTTAAGAAAAACAAACCAAAAACCCAATAAATGTTATTTTTTTAAGTGCTCTATACCCACTATATACTAAAATTCCTAATTTCCAGTACCATGTTGGGTCATCTGGGCCACTGATAGGTGAGGTACAGCCATTCAGGCAAGCAATCTCAGAGGAGGCTCCAGAGCACTGGGCAGTCCTGAGCAGCTCGGCAGGGAGGTACAGATCCTTGGCAATTGCTCTGACAGCAGAGGTCAAGGGTTGTAGGTATTTACAAGGGTCTTTGGTTAACGTAGGGATTCACAAGAAACTCATCCTCTAATTGCTAATCCATTAAAGCCTTGTAAATGAAGACAGCTAATAAACAGCACTACTCTTTCAGGAGAAAATGAACTTGTGCCAGAAGGAAAACCATCAAGTACAAGTCACTCTGATACACGATACGGGTGGGCAGGAGGGCTGAAACGGAACAGGACTTCTGACCAATAAAAGCTTTCACTTCAGGTAAGTGTAGTAAGTCCCATAAGTTAGTTAGGTTTTTAGAAATATGCCTGAACTTTGTCTCCTCAGATGATGTGCCACCTTGAAGGTAATTCGCAAAGGAAACAATAGTATCCTAGGTACACGTGTGAAGATGAGGGCACTTAAATCTGTAACTGTGGCAGTGCAAATTTCTATTCTAAGACCTTTAAAAATTGAAGGAGGCACTGAATATATTTCCAGATCATTGAATGATGGTACTCAGAACTTCTACAAAGAATCCACATAAGATATATGTATATATAATATTTACATAAGAAATATAATCTTATCACATAAAAAAGATATCATTTCACTGACAGAAAACATAGTGATATTTCCAAGTTTACAGTACCTGAAATCCAATTGTATGGGTTGTGTAGATGGGGACAGTTATAAATTGCCAAATATTTGATACAGGAAAAAACTTCATTGACTGCCTTCATCCCTATATCAGTGATGATACCAGGATTTTCTACCACATCAGCCAAACCATACTTCACGAGATCTGTATTAGCCATCCTGCCTAGAAAGAAATCAGTGTCATAGACAGTCTCAGTGCCATTCCAACTCTGTATCGCATCATTCCAGGTGATGAAACTGTTCTGTTTCATCTGTGGTCATCATCGGACTGGCTTCAACTTTGAAGTCAGTGATCTCAATTACGGTAGCATTCTCATACAAAAAGACCTTATGTTGCAAATCAGGGATGGCTAATACTCAACTGTTTGGAAAGCAGAAAAAGCATAACTGAGAGAAGATGTAGAGGTTCATACAACTATGAAATTTTATCTTAAAAAGAAAATAATCATAAAAATGAAACTCATACATATGTATATATACATATGCATACATATGTACACATACACACACACACACACACACACAGACCAAGTTTTTGAACTCTGATGTGGCTATGAGAAACTAGGATCAGATTTTACTTTGGAGCCCATTGCATAGGTGAAGATAAGTGTCTACCTGTGCCCTGAATTGGATTCTAACTCAGACAAATGCCACTGGTCAGGTCACAATCTGGGGTGGAAGTGGGCGTGGCTCCAACTCATCGTGCTGTTAGGAACCACACCACATCTCTTGCATAGCATCATTCTCCCATCCTTAGGGCCACTCCTCATTCTCCAGGACAGTTAGTTAAATATAAGAGCTCTCTGAAGGATGGTATATTTAATTCAATTGTATCCTTAGGGTAGTGCTAGGGATCTAAGACACACACACACACACACACACACACACACACACACACA
>OU015744.1:25140464-25162446 GCA_907169655.1 Acomys percivali | reverse complement strand
ACACACACACACACACACACACACACACACACACACACACACACACGAGACAGAGAGAGACACAGAGAGACAGAGATATAGACAAAGCCTGTAGTCCTTAAAATTAACTGAATAATCCTATAAGGAAAACTCAGCTGCTCTTGGTGAAACTGTCTTGAACAATAGAGCAATGTGGTTTTTAGCTTCAAATATGTGTTAACCAATCAATCCATCCCAAGTACTATCAAGTTTACTTTCCATATAGTTCATACTTCCATTACTGTCCAACCTGTTTACTGGCATTTCTTGCAGAAATATTTCTTACACCACCCTAAACATCAACTTCCTTGTTACTCTTTGAACCTGAAGACTTCTTTCTCACTTAAGATGAGTTAAATCTTGAACTGGCCCTGTATATTAGGCGTTGTCCACACAAGTGTTCCACTATAAAATGACAAATGCATGGCCTGTCTTTAGTGCAACCAATTCCTGCTCCTGAAGTTTTCTATTGGCCATAATTCATAAAATCCTGATAATACCAGAATTTCATTTCTCTTCATTCTCATATTCTTTCTTCTCCCCTCCTCCTCCTTCTTCTTTCTCTCTCTCTCTCCCCCCCCCCCCATCTCATAGCTTACAAGGCAGCTAAAGGTAAAAACTACTACTTACTAGATACCTCAAGTTTTAGAAATTGCTACAAATATATTTATCTCTTTGCTGTTGTTTTGTTTTGGAAATGGTCTCATGCAGCCTGGGATGGTGTCCAGCTTGTTATGTAGCCAGGGATAATGCTGAACTCCTGACTCCCCTTCCTCCAGCTCCCATGTGCTGGGATTCTAGGTATGTGACAACAAACCTGGCTATATTTATCATTTTTTTCAATGTCTCCTCAGAGGCATTAAAGAGAAAAGTAAGGGAGTACTCAAGTGTCTTATTATACAATAACACGACCAACAACTGGCAACTCTCAATTCCATCTCTCTCTCTAGAGTTCTAGTATGGAAGTCTATATTACTGATTTTCCATCTTGATCACCTTCACACAAAGCTCTAAGATAACACATCTGTGTAAACAAAGAATCCGTCTCTAAGTATTCCTAAGGTCACTGAATCCTAGCCACCTTTATTCCTACTACACAGCACCAATTTTTTGGTACATTCGTCACCCACCACTGGTACTGCCAATCTTAATAGATGCTAGAGGACAAAGGTGATGTTTTATTTATCTGTTTCAGCAGAAAAAAAAAAGTGACGTGTTTCACAAGAGGGTACTAGTCCTTCACCTTCCTGGTTCAAAATATAAATTACTAAGAAGGCAGATGAAGTAAAAGAGCAAGAGTGAGCAGCAACTCCTTCTCTCACTTTACTTTCTGTCTTGTGTGTGTGAGGACACCTATGTACCATGGGGGTCAGAGGACAAGTTCTGGTGTAGGTCCTTGTCTTCTAAATTAAGATAGAATCTCGTGTTGCTTGATCATACAAGCCAGGCTAGCTGTACTGAGATAGTCCAGGGATTCTGCTGTCTCCAGCTCCCACCTTGCCAAAGGAAAGCTGGCATTACAACTGAAAGTCTTAGATGTGTGCTACCACATCCACATTTCTGTGGGTTCTGGGATCTGGTCTTAGGTCCTCATGCTTGCCTGGCCAGCTCTCTAGTTTGTATTTTTCTTAATACAGTCTCAGGCTGGAGAGATGGCTCAGAGGTTAAGAGTCCTGACTGCTCTTCCAGAGGTGCTGAGTTCAATTCCCAGCCACCACATGGTGGTTCGTGGTTCACAACCACCTATAAATGATCTGATGTCCTCTTTTGGTGTTTAGGCATACATGCAGACAGAACACTGTTTACATAATAAACAAATCTTAAACAAACAAACAAAGAAACCAGTCTCTAACCTAACACTTATCCTGATTCTTTGCAGAAGCAGAGTCCACATATGAGCAGGTTGGATGGTCTAAGAAGGGAATGGCTTATAAAAAGGCTAACAGCAAGAGCCTAGTAAATATGAAAGAAATAAATTGCTGTGAAAAGTATGAAATAATAGTAGTCAAAAAGTAGTGTTTATATCCTACTGAAAACGTGGTGAGGAAAGAGAAAGACAATAGGATGGTAACTGGTTGTAAATACAGGAAGCAGTTGCCTTTCCCTTGCAAATGGGACTTTAACTTAGCAGGTAACCTTTCAGTAGACCTGGAGGTGGCCACCTTGCAGATAGGGTAGTTGTTAAGTTATGAGCTTTTAGGAACAGAACGTCCTATTCTGATGTTAGAGCAGCTGTAAGAAATAGAAGGTATTGGCAGCCTCTTTCAGAACCAGAGAAGCTGGATAAGAAAAGGGTTAATTTTCTATGAAACCATTCTACTATTTTCACCTCTTAATGCTGTTCTGATAAAACCTGATAGTTTTTAAGCTACACAGATTAAAAGTAGTTCCGGTGTTAAATTGCCTAAAAATGGGTGTTTTGATTTTTTTTTTAAGGAATCCTGCATATATACTAATGAGAACTTCAATGAAGAAGGAGGAGGAGGAGGAGGAGGAGAGGGAAATACTGAAATGAATAAGGAAGGTAGTCATGTGCTTTGGCCAGGACTGCCCTATGTTTTGACCTAGGCTGACTTGGTCAATAGTATTTTAACTTTCTATGCTCTGTGATGCAAATTAGATCCAAAGGAAGCACAAAAAACATGTGGTACTACAGAACTACACTGATGTTCAAGAATTTTTATAAATTACTTGAGAAACAAATTCTTGAAAAAATGAAAATATATTGTTAGTAGAAATTTTCTTAACTATCTTATAAATGCCATGTGGGAAAACAATTTGAATAATGAATTTGGCTGACTTAAGTTCAACGCTAATGGAGAGTTCCTAATTGTAAATGCACACCCAAAATGTTATCAAGCCAGCAGCAATTATCATAAATGGATACTAAGCACTGTGTGCTCAGTGTCTGCCAAGTCCAGAACCCCAGCAGGCTTCATATGGAAATGCAAAGTCTGAGCAAAGAATGGGACCACATCTGAGGAGACCATCAAAAGCTTCAAGAAATGTGACAGATAAAATTCAACAAATGGAACTATGAATGACACTCAGTGAAAATGAAGCAAAATCAGAGAAATGTGGACAGCAAAGTGGAACAACTAGAAACCTAGGTAAGGATTTTCTTGGCATAGTGTGAATTGCTACATTCCCAACAGCATGCCAACAACAGAGGCCATATGGAAGAGAAAGTCATCGAAGTAAAACAGCTCTTCTCAGGACACACAAGCACTTTCTCAGGACACACAAGCACTTACGACATTAGGCCAGCTTATGCTCAGGAAGATTAAGGCACACAATACTCAGATTTCAGCATTTCAGTCTATCAAGCATGTCTCTCACCGCAAATTCAGGCAATAAAACGTGGTCTTACTCTGTAGCAAGAACTCATCTACGTATCCTAGATGAAGGGTTTCGAACTGGGGAAACTCCAGTTCTGCCATCTTTAGGGCAGAAAAGACACCATCTTTGGTTAAAGAAGGCTGGATGCGAACTTCATGTAACCTACAAACAGAAGAACATGTTAAAGGAAAACAATGAATCATTCTTCCTGATAATAGAGCTTAGAATCTAGTTTATAATTTTACTACAGTTACCACAGGTAACTTTCCCCTCTTTCCATTAAAAAACAGCAATATCAACAAAATAATCAACCAAACAAAACCCCAAGATTGCCCTTTTCAAGTGCAGCCTCACACGAGGCAGTACACTCTAGCTATGCCATTACTAACACTGAACAATACAGTGAGAGTCCTAGAACCTGCCTGAGGACCTGTCTCCCCTAAGATCTTCCTTAAGCTCGATCAAGGTAAGACTCCAGCACTGGTGGATGGCTCAGTGGACGGCGCCTGAGCTCCAATCGAGGAACCCACAGTGGAAGGTGAGAACTGACTACCCAAAGTTTTGTCCTCTGACTTTCGCATTCACATTGTGGCATGTAAGCATGCATGCATCCACACATCACACACGCACAGAGCAATAAAAGACAGTGTGAGAGTGTGTGTCTAGTGCTGGGATCTTTGACAGTTTTCTTATGCTATCGTTAATGCTTCATTCTAATAAAGGACCCACTTCTGTGGTACATCAGAATCTTAACTTAAATTTAGAAACACTGTTTTGTTTTACTCATAATTAATATTCTAATGGTAAAAACAACTTCTAATAAACTAATACAAAGTCAACTTAAGAAAAATAGAAAAATCTAAGTAGAGCTAGACTTCTAAAAGGTGGGAAGTAGCTAATGTAGTATAAAGTGATATGAAGACACATTAAAAAATTATGGTCATCCAACACTGCAAAGGCTGACTAAAGGCCGATTTCTGACTGGGAAGTATATCATCAACTCAGACAATTCAGAAAACCAAATACAATGGAGAATGGTTCCAGAGAGGCCTTCAGATACCACCGTCACCAGCTGCTGTTGATGCTACACTCAAACACTGCTCTGCTATGCAATGCTACCTTATGCCCCTACAACTGACCCACCTGGAATGCAGTTCCAATGGCTCTAGCTCTAAAGTAGGGCAAACATGAAGTGATGCCATCTGCTCCTGAAGCAGTTGGTCCCTCTGTATTTTCAATCCAAATAAGACATGACCAAAGTTTATACCTGAACATGTACAGATACACTAGCTCCCAAGTTTTCTAAAACCTCTAATGCTAGAAGAAAAACCCTAAGGTGAAGACAAAACATACCTACGGGCGGCAGTGATGATGAGGTAGCCAAGATCTACTTCAAGGGCATTCTTGCAAGCTCCCAAAACAATAGTGTGCAAATTTCTAAAACCACCTAGTTAAAGAAAAAAAGGGACACATATAAGCATTTCTCTGACCTGAGAGCTTTTGGTAAAGACGTTACACATGCCTTAAGAAATAATTAATTGTTTAAAAGTAAATGCTTTGTTCTGCAACCAAATTATCTCAAAGTGAACTATATTCTTCTGAAAACACGCTTTGCACATTTGAACACTTCAAGACTCAGGAGAAAGAAAATGCGAAATCCATGAGGGAAATATAAAGACTGACCCTGCCTGGCCAAACCCTGAACCTCCACTGCATCATGGAGCAAGACCATTTTCATGTTTGACTTTTTGAATTTTCTTGTAATTACTCAATTTCATGCATGTGCATGTCCTGGTGCACACACCCACGTGCTAGCCAGAGGTTTCTTTAGTTCTCTTCACATTATGTTTAAGACAGGGTCTCTCACTAAAACTAGACCTTGCCATTTGGGCTACCAGTCATCTGCCTCTGCCTTTTAATACAGGGGTACAAACAAATGTTGCCTTATATGTCATCTGAGTGCTGGGACAGGTCCAGCTTATTCAGGTAGCAAGCCCTTTACCCAGAGACATGTATTCAGCCTCTATATTTTGTTTTGAAAGGTATAACTACATACCAAAAGGGAAGGGCAGCAGACAAAATCATTCATGTATAGTACACTGAATTTCACTTCAACACAAGATCACCAAGTGTGCACATTTTTGTGTCTGGCTTCCGACTAAGATTCACCCACCCTGCTGTTGGCGGCTCTAAGCTTGTTCTTTAGCATTGTGCAGGGTAGTATGTGACTGCGCCACATTTTAATTATCTATCCTGTGGATGACCAGTGTTTGGGTGTTGCATTTGGGGGCATACTAGGTAGAATGCTTCTATGAACAATATCACATGTATATCTGGGTAAACATATGTATTCTCTTCTGTTGGGTTCAAAGCCATGAAGCCAACTGTTGCTTTGTCTATCAATAATCCAAGCAGAGAAGCATCAGCTTATACAGTCAGCACTGTCCCATAGAGCACACCAGCCAACACTGCTGTCTTTTGTACTAGTCATGCCAGTGCTTGTGTGGCTCACCAGTTTTCATCTGTACTTCCTAAGTCTTGTGAACATTGACCTTTTTTTTTTTTTTTCATGTTGGTCCTATGGATAAACTCCTCTGTCAAGACTTTGGTGTTAGTCCTTTCCTGTTTCCCTACTGGGATGCAGGTTTTTTTCTTAATTTCAAGGATTCCCTGCATATTCTTAAAGCAAGCCCTCTGCTAGAGATTCATCCTATGAGCTCTTCCCACTCTGTATACAGATTGCCTTTCACGCTCAATCATGTCTTTTGAGGTACAGCTTCTGTCGCTTTCTCCAGTGCACAGGGAAGGGCACGGTGGTCACCTTTACTCTTTTGACTTTCATCTTATTTATTGAAATAAAAATAAAAGTAACGATGGTCTGGAGGGAGCTGATTCTCATGTCAGGTTCAGTGCAATGCAGATGGACACAGGTCCCACACCTGAGCAGGTGGCAAGATGTCCACAGCATGCTTCAGCAGTGTTAACCACATCTGTACGCTATCAATGTTACTGGAAGGTTGGTTCTTTTTCCATTTTACTTTCTTTTCTATCTTACCTTATTAATAATTTATATTAACTACATTTCTAGCTTTAATTACTAATTATCTAGGTCAATTTTTTTTTCTTAGCAAGGAAATGATTAGCAAACTTTTAGGCTCTCTCTCCTGCAGCAAGGGGGTATTAAGAGTATCTCTTCTTTCAAGAGCTATCATCTGACAGATGAATCTAGTGTCCAGGTCCCAGGCGTGGAAATGTCTACACACAGTAATCAGTCCCAGACACAACAGCACTACTAAAACCTGAGCCATCAAGTCACAGAGCATTTCTCCTCAAAGGGCACTGGAACTGGGAACTAAGAAAGAGCTCAAGATAGGAGAAGGGATTATCTATTCACCAAGTAATAAATAACAAACCAGAAAAGCTGCCTTATTACTCTTCTATTTCTCTTGAGAAGGTTTAACATGCTAAATAGTATTAGCCTGAGCTCATGGATAATTATCTTCATCAAATACACACTAAAGAAAGCAAAGACAATTATAAGCATTATTTTTTTTTAAATATAAGAGGCAACTAAACAATGCCTTAATGAAATCAAAAGCTAACTTTAAAAACTGTTTTGTAACTATAAGAAAGGAATACCTGATCTCCAGCTGTCTTCTACCACATGCTGGATGAGACCTCCCAGGAAAGGGACTCGAACCATTTCTAAGTGTTCCAAGTTCCGGGCTGATGCCAGACCGGTTACCAAGGGCACATATTTCAGGGAATTTGTGGGTCCTGGAAAAAGTAAACAAAAACAAATCTTAATGTAATAAACTATTTTAAAAGATAAAATTTTCAAAACAGCAATGAAATGAGTAACTATTGTTAATGCTTAAGAAATCAGAGACTAAAAAGACTGAAATCTACTAAAACAACCCAATGGCCTAAAACCTGCGCTTATATAAAACACTCAGCTAGTCTGTGGTTTTTGTTTTGTTTGTTAAGGTTGATTATGTTTCTGCTGTAAACAAAACAAAAGATATGGTGCATTCACAAGTTGTGTAAATCAAAAACATAGGTAGTAATAACATAATTTCAGTACAAATGCAGTTTGTCAGGCCATTTTTACCAGTGAGTGCTTAATTTAATCCTAACTGTAGAACATTACCTGCACAGTTCCTCATAACAAAAGTCCGCAAGCTGATGCAAAGGAAATCTTTAAACGGCTGTGCTTTGGTGAGTCTCACCCACTTCATGTACAGGTGCCTTAGCATGGGGATGCAGGGGATTTCCGGAACATTGACACCTAGAGCACATACATAGGACAAGAAAGTGGCAACAATACTGTGTACTCTGCACACAGGATGCTCAAGAGTCCAGTTTTCAACTGACAGTCTGTCCTTCAAGGGGATGTTTATCGAAACCAATCACATACCTAAAGTCCACCAAATTTGGTTTATTTAAAATGGGCTATTAAACAACTTTTATGCAAACCATATTATAAATCATGGGACTTAAAATCTATTTCTGTACTTCTGTATCTTGTAGGTACAAAGTAAAAGTAAGTTTCTAAAAGGCCAACTATGAAGATGGAAGTGAGTCACACAAATATTGTATGGCCACCAATGACCACTTCTGTCCTATCAGTAAGAAAGCTCAATTTCTCAGCACAAGGTGAGGCCAGCTAAGTTTTAATATTATGGTTTGTAGTAGCAAGATACACTTTGAAGTCATTTCCACAAATATATGAATTTTAAGCATTCGTAAATATGTAGAAGCCAGCATAGCTTTGAGAATAAAATCTGACAGCTGATTATTTTAATATCTCAAACTGTTATGGCTATTTCATGCCTTTGATGAATCATATCTACAGAGGACTCAGTCTGGCAAAGGGAAAGGGTGTGCAAGGGGGGAGGTGTCAGCCGACGTGGAAGAAGAAAAAGACTGACAATTTGTAAATCCTAAATGGAAGGAGGCAGCTTCAGAAACATGCTCCAACAGTCAAAACACTGCATGTTAGACAAAAGCCTATGAGAAAACTTAAGGGTCCAGTGTGACAGTAATTAACAAACAATGGCTGATGAAATTAACGCAACACCACTTATATTCTGAGCCTGCTATCAAAGAACAGCTAAAGAAAGCAGCATCACACAACGTAAGAATAGTGGGTTATCTAATAGTTAACCTCTGCAGAATGCCCCTACTACCACTTACATGGAGTGCTCCTCAGTCTGTCTTCTAAAAACCACAGCTTACTTTAGTTCTTACTATGGAAACACACCATATGGATACAGATGGGAAATAAAAATGGAGATAAGACCAAAGGAAGAAATCAGACCAAGAAAGGGACAGAATTCACAAACCAAGCTTGGCGTCTACCACAGAGGTGGCCCTGCTGGCTGTGTGAGTCAAAGCGCAAGGCAAGAAGGGTCCAAACACAGTTACCTGATGCTTAATGCTACTTTCTGCCACATTTAGCCTATAAACAAAGGGTAATGTGTACTTCTTCACACGGACCAACACACAGTTAGTGTGTGAGTCAATCAAATCATTATTGCATTTCAGTGAAACTTACCAAATACTTATATTGGCAACTAACTGGTGCAGGCACTATGGAAATTTGAAGATATAAAAATCTTCTATCTTGAGGTTACATTATAAATTTCAGATATTACAGAAGTAAAACCCCTTTATCACTTAAAAATCTAGATATTCAAATCCCTGCTCAGATTCACTCCACAATCTTACAAATAAGAGGGTCTCTACTGTCCTCCTACAGCCATAAGCCCTTCCCCATTTTATCCTTCAGGTCCTCCTATGACGATCAAACCCTATTTTAGAAATTTCTGAAATTCCTCAGAATATCCCCAAGAGCTGGAGTAATCTTTGAAATATAGCATAAAGTCAATGTGAACATGAATAGAATAATAAAATATAAACTTAATTAACAAAGTATAAACTGAAAGTATTTGGGCTGAGGATATGACTCCGTTGATAAGAGTACCTGCCTAGCACACACAAAGATCTACCTGAATTTCATCTTTGTCTGACATCACATAAAACTGGGCAAAGTAGCTCATGCCTGCAACCCAAGCTGTTGAGAACAGGCAGGAGGGTCAGATAGTCACGGTGACCCTGAGCTATCCAGAGAGTCTGAGGCCAGCCTGAGCTACATAACATTCTGTCTCAAAATAAGTAAAAAGTAAAGCATCAGACTGTATTAATAAGGAACCTTCAAAAGTCTTTTGGCAGATTAAGCCAACGATGAAAAGTTAAAGTTGATCAAAATATTTGCCCTTGTTGAAATTATAGAGATGTAATCTAAAAAAGCATGCACATGGAAGAAGCATACTCTAACTACTATGCAAATAAAGGCATTTCTGGAAAAGACCACTCCATCACCGTTTTTTAAGAGGAAAAAAGATAGAGGCCAAATGTTCATTCCAATGACTCTAGATTGAAGGACATGGCAATATTTTACTAGAAGAGAAAAACTAACAGTTATCGGGGTTTTATAATGTTCTAGGCTGAGGTTCAGTAAGCACTGGCTACACCTGCCATTTAAGTAAACTAACTGGGCATGGTAGTGCACACCTGTAATGCTAACACTCAGGAGCTGGAAAGACAAAGACAGATAGAGAGCTTCTGGTCAACCTCAGCTACACAGAAGATCCTGGCTCATTTCTATTTTAGTAAGAAGAAATTTAAATGAATTTTAAAAGATTCGTTCCTTAGAGGAATGAGCCAGATAGCACAGTAAAACCTGGCCCACGGCTTGGTGGGTAAGAGCATCTATCTGTGTCGTGTAGTAAAGGCACTTGCCACGCGAGCCTGATGGCCTAGTTCCATCCATGAAAGCCGTTTAAAGATGGGAAGAGAGAAATGACTATATGCACTTGCCCTTTAACCTCCACAAGTGCACCATGGCATACACATGCCCACACATCACATACACAAACCAAAATTACACAAAATTCTTCCTCTCAAAAAATCACATCGAAGATCCCTCCTCTAAAAGGCAAAATCAGAGTAAAGGCAGAATTATAGCTTAATGGAAAAAGACAAAAAGATAAAACTGTCTTCAACATGGCAACTGACTGCCTGAGAAGCAACATTCCCTGAGGGACTTTTAATTAATGGAAAATTGAGCTTTTCTATAAGTTTCACAAGAGTTTCTTTTTCTACAACCAATCAGTAAGACGATCTTTTCTCGTGGCTGTTTCAGTGACTATTCACTTACACAGTGTTTCTAGGCATGACAAGTGAACCAGAAAGCAGGTACTCACCAACTAAATGCAAAGTTTGGATTTTGGCTCCTATGGGGATTTTCAGTTTATTTTCAGGAGGAATTGGAAATGCTCCATTACGATTACGAAATTTCCCCAAAATATGAACATGCGGCATGTATGTCCAAATGGATTCTACCAACTCCAAATGAGATGTTTCTACACCCTAGAAAATAGCACCACGGCAAGCATAAGGAAGGCTTTCATTTTGTATCCAAAGTGTCTCTTTCTGTACAAGATGCTAAATACGCAATGGAACTTACGACAACGTTATGTGTGCACTCTGCATGTGAGGCTTCTGACCCATTATTTCATCAACCAGCTGATGTTAAAATGTCCCAACAGGTGCACTTACCACCAAGTTCGGGCATGCTTGCAAAGCTTCTAGGACTCCTGGAATGCTGAAAGCCTCATGGCCCCTGACTCTTCGCCTCTCGAGGTATCTCGGGTGAAGGCCATAGAGCTGCTCAACATCTGGCATCTTCTTCAAAAGCGTTAGGAAACTAGAATCTGTGAAGCCTGAGGTCAGAAGCACGTAGAACAGGTTCATCACTCATTCATAAAGATTTACTAAGTACTTATAAGTTTCAACAAAAATTCCAACAGAAGGGGGTCCCTTTAAAACTTCTATGAAGCTAATGCCACAGCTGAATAAACTGTTACAACAGAGGATGCGCTCACACGCACTACCTGCTCAGGGTTCCACTGTGTATTTAGTGTGCTTTATAGCTAAGGTTTTCATCTACTGTGTCCTTTTTTTGTTCTGGCTACTGTCAAGGCATTAAATCTTCAACTAGTAGCACATACTGACTAGATGATGTGACTGTATGGACTGAAGACGGTAAGGGAGAACGCATCAGTTTCCCACCCAGTCTCTTCTTCTCCCCCAGAGTTGCTATTCTAGAAAACCTCAGGGTTCTGCAGAGCACTAGAAGCAAAAATAGGCTACGGCCCTCACCTTTAAGAAACCCAACATTTGACCTAATTACCATCCCAACCTAGCTTCACCCTATTCTAACTATTTCCTTGTGATTTTCTTTTATATGTTTAACTGTTACGTCCCACTATTTCAGACAGTTTATTAAAAAAAAAAAAGAGAGAGATGGAAGTAAGAAAACAAGAATGATAGAATGTGAACAGATGCTGAGATGGTAAAAAATAAAAAAATAAACATTGCATATCTGGGAGGCCAGCTGTGCTCTGTAGCAGGAATTAACATGATGCAAACAGAGACTGGCAACCCTTCACAGCAGGAACTATTGGTTAAATATGTAAGGAAACACGTCACAGGCATGACATGTTTTCTTTTACTGGAGCCTCAGAAGGTATCTGAAAGCCAACTCTCAGCAATGATAACATTAACTTTCCCACTAAATCAACGAACTGAAGCTTTTTAAAATTTGCTCTCTTTGTATAGGGCTAATCCAGAGTTGCTAGCTACAGAGTCACAAAGGTACACAGTAAGAGCCAGGCATGGTGGTGCAGCCTACAGTCTCAGCACCTGAAAGGCCAGCGTCAGCTCACCTACCTAGTAAGTTTAAAGTCAGCCTGGCCTACAAGCAATCTATTTCAACAACAAAATAAATAGTCAAAAGTGACCATAGAGATTACTTACTCTCTACAATTCCAACAGGTCCTATTATTCTCTTGTAGTGCCCACTGAAGGAACTATTATTGAAGAATTAACTAGCAATGCTAGAATTCAAAGCCGAATGTGAGCACTAACTACAGACATTGGCCTCTTTTTACACACACTGAGTTGGGATATGACTCCAAAGAGATCACACACATATGAACCATTGGGTACTTCCATCAAGATGTAGGGCTTCATCTAGACACAGCAGTGCATATATTTAATCTCAGCATTTAGGGGGCAGAGATAGTTGAATCTCTGAATTCAAGGCCAGTCTAGTCTATACAGTGTGTTCCAGCCAGCCATGGCTACACAGTGAGACCCAGTCTTAAAAAATGACTCAGGACGCCAGAGAATAGGCCAGCTAATGTGGTCTTCTCCTACAAACTGTTTGCATCCATTTTCTTTTATATTCACTGCAGAGATGAAAAGCTTTGGGCTCACAGGTATTTATTACAGTCTGAAAACTGGCCCTGTGCACAGATTCTACCTAATTTGCTAAGTGTGTAAGCTTGGAGCACACGAGACCTCTGCCATCCTCCAGAGTCCTGTTCGCACCCTCTGCTACAGCAAACCCAACACAGAATGAGATGACTCTTCTCATGCTGCCCTGACTGCTTTGCCTACCATAAGGCATTGCTCTCTAAGGTTAAATGAGCACTTGCCAGTCACACTGCTTCCTAACTCTGCAACAGTCTTTTCAAGAATGTATATGCTGTCGTCTCTTCAAAGGCCAGGGCCTCACAAGCTGCACATCACAGAACTCTAGAGGTAGTCTGTTTTGCCTGGCCAGGAGAACTTTGAAGACAAGGTATCTCTTCAGCCTTCCATTTCTAGGTTTCTGGGAAGGGCTTCTCTGATGTTCTGTTGCTGTTGTTGGGTTTGTCTGCCTCAGCCTCAATCCATGTTCTAAGTCTCCTGGTCTGAACATTATCTTTTAGAAGCATGGTTTTAAGAGTCTAGTTAATAAGCAACAGCAAAGTATACTAATTAACAGACAATTGTTAAATTAAAGATAGCCCTCTTTATTATTATTTGAGTAAGGATACACGCTAACGGCTCTTTATGACATAGTCATACATGTGAATCACGGATTTTCCCATCATCTTTTGCTCCCTTCCTCCTGCTAGACACACCTTCTTCCTCCCCTCCAACAGTCTCCGTCTGCTTTCATGTCATAGATTAATTACATTTAAAATATTTAAAATAGAGTCACAGTCTATGGAGCCATTAACAACTCTCTCCAGCAGGGCTCAAAAGCCCCTTCAGAGCTCTGTCTTCTTACCACTTGGCATGTATTCCCACCACCGCCCTGCACAGAGATCCACCACTCTCACGACTCTCAGGTACAGAGTCACTGCTTCCTTTAGCTTCCGAGAGAGACACTCCATGCACATGATATCCTGCAGCGGGAGGTACCTTGTAATGGAAAGAAATGTTAATCAAGTATGCATGCAGGCCTTTCCGCTCTACCCGCCTACCACCCTTTAAATGATGTGAGGTCTTAGGAACATTCACAGCACTTTAATGTGTGAGCTTATAATTTTTTTTCTTAATTTATTTTTCGAATGTTTGACTACATGTCTATGTGTTGAACATGTACCCCTGGTGACGTCGGAGGTCAGAAGTGCATGTTGGATTCCTTGGGATTGGAGTTACAGATGGTTGTGAGATACCATGTGGGTGCGAGGAATCAAACCTGCATCCTCGGCAAGAACTCTTAACCACTGAACCTACTCTCCCTCCTGCTCCCATTTATGAGTAATAATAGGTAAGTCTGCAAATATTCAAGTAACCAAATAAAATAATGAACCCTTGCCACATTTCTACCTATTTTCTAATGACATCGACATGTATTTTTAAGGAACAGAAAACCTTATCTTTGTCTCTTAAAAGCCCTCCACACACACCTAGACCGTCAAGTGGAAGCCACCTTCTATCCAACGGGTGCTGTGTCACAACTGCATTACAAGGAATGTAGCTGCTTGTCTTTGCCACACAGCCCATGCCCAGTTCCCCTTTTCTCCTCTGTGCCTCTAGCTAACAGCTACTGTAGCAAGGAGGTGGCACCAGCTGCAGGGTTGCTCTCTGCCGCCAACAGTCTCCTGGATGAATCTGCAACATACATCACTGGTTCCTTCAATGATACAACTACGTAACAAGCTCTTAACTAAATTGTCTTCAAAGATCTGCTGACTGATTCTTCTTTTTGTGCTGGAATCCTCATTCATCAGGTAGGGGCTATTACTGTGCTATTTTTAAAGTAGCGAACCTGCCTAGAAAAGCTAAGCCTACAAAATTTCTTACAGCTAAGCAAGTGGGAAGGGCAGCAATGCCAACATATTGTAGTGATTCTAATTCCTCACAGCCATGCTAACTCCAATAGCAGGTGCACTATTTTTCTACTGTACTGTGTTCCTACCACTGGTCCTTCATAAAAGCTATTTAAATAGAGAATGACGTCAAACTAAATTTCCACCAAAACCATTACTACTAGCCATAACTTATTAACCTCTTTAGAACTTAAACAATTTTCAGAAAATATATGACTACACATTATATAAGCAACTGAAAAACACTGAATTTGTGTTCTAATCAAGTTCTATACTATTCCAATATTTTTACTGTTATCCAATAGTTGCCTGAGTTAGTTTTATAAGCCCTGGGTAACTTAAAAAAAAAAAAAAGAAAGAAAGAAAGAAATCAAGATTATTTTTCATCAAACTTTCCCTAGGAAGAAGAAATGTATGTTTTTCTATGAAAGATATGGTTAAAACTGTAGAGTTATAGGGGCACAGAGAAAATGGCCAGCAGGAGGCACAGGATGGATGCACAGCAAAAACCAATTTTACGTGAAAAATAGGGTAAGGAAACCTAAATTTCATAAGATAATAAAAATTGTACTTAACAGAGTACAGAAGTACATTTTAGAAGAGTCAACAAAGATTAGACTTCTTTTAAGGGAGACCAGCATTTTCTTTGTCTCAAGAACATACTTAGTAATCACCACACAAGCACTGCAGGAGTCTTCAGGTAAAAATCTTAGAAGCCTAAGAATAAAACTCAGCCTATTTATTCTAGAAAAACCCACTCCGCAAGCTCAGAGCAGCTGAGTTCCTGCATTCAGTTCATGTGCTCGAAGCTTATTGGAAACAGTGCAAGACCCTTTTGCCTGATTCTCAACTTTACATCTGAATAACCCACCCAACTATAAAATGGTATCTGCTTTTAATGTAAAATATGGTCCAATTTGTCCACAAGAGATCCAAGCTATTTAAATTATTTTTGAGACATAATTTCTGCACATTTTTCTGGGGATACCATGGTCAATCAACATAATATACTCTGTGTAGTGACCGCCAGTCACATAACAGCTGTCACTAGGCTGCTTCAGCTCTTAACCTAATTACAGTGTACTTTAAAATGCAGTTCAACATCAGGTACAGTTAGCTGCCTTTTCTGAAACTTTTGGCAATTTCTACATACTTTTTTCTAGCACGTGAATTTTAACATCATTTTGTGATAGTAGGAAAACTATCTATTGTTTTACCTAGGCCTTTGATTCTCAAAAATTAACTAAAAAAAAGTATACTATGACACAGAAAAATATGAAAAACATATTGCAACATTAAAAAAAAAAAAGAAGAGAATATATGATCATTAAACCACGTATCTATGCCTTACAATGTAATGAGTGCTATTAGTTTCACCACTGAATCCTAAGACACCTCTGTCCCCATCAGTGGCCCATAGGTAGAGAAGGGTAGATCAAGGATGTTAACTTGAGTCTCTAACTCCAGGGACGTATTCTAGTCTTTGAATGGCATGGATAAAGATCATGAAAGAAAAGAATGAAAGCTGGAATAAAACATTTCCTTTCTTGGTTTAATTAATGGTTCTTATAATGCAGTTTGAGTAAAAAATAAAACTTAAAGTTGTTTGGAGGACTCAACAGTTAAGAGCACTTGCTGTTCTTGCAGGAACCAAGTTTGATTCCCTGCAACCAGCTCACACCACCTGCAACTCCAGATTTAAGGGATCCAACACCCTCTTCTGATGTCATGGGCACTAAACACACACATGGTACACAGATATACATGCCACATGGCACACAGACAGACATGCCAGCAAAACACTAATACATATACTGTAAAATAAATCTGAAGGAAAAACAGTTTTATAAAAGTTTGTTCTTAATTTTTGCATTTTAGGTACAAAAAGGGTGAACCACACAAAATCTCACCTAAAAATATGACAAAGCACTTCATGTGACAGCTGATTCATATAGTCCTTCATTTCCTCTGCTGTCATTTCCTCTGGGAGTGCACTGTCCATCAGACACATTTTAACACTTTTCTTTCGTGGTCCCATTGCTGTGCTGCACTTTGTGTCAAAGAACAAAGCTCTCCTCTGGGTTTAGTTCAACACCTGAAAGGCAAACAGAGAGCAGAGTAGCCTAGCGAAGCACACCACACTCACCCCCCAGGTGTCCCTGTTATGAGTGAGCTCAAGCAGTATCCATTCAGAATTACTGATGGGCAAAGCTTACAATGCTGATGTTAGTACAATAACAGCATATTCAAATTTAGAAAAGTATTCAATTGTTCTAAAGACAGAGAATATCTTTTCCCAAAAAAATAGTTGATATTATAAATATGAACTAGAATGAACAAAACCCAAGAATAAAGTCCCATTTTCTAATTTAAACTCTGGGGCTTCCTACCCAGCTGACTCACTCTCCTTCTCCAGGCATCAACTTCTTCAGTGTGTAACTAAAGCAAGATAATTAAACTAGGTAACAAAACTGCTTCTGGCTAAGAGCTTATGATTCAAAACATGCATTCAAAATTCATGTGTAAAAGCATGTGTGAACGCACAGAGAGCCTTTCAGCTATGAGCTTCATCTGCCCTTCACTTGGGGGCCATTAATATGGAAGCTAGCTCTAACACAGCAGACTCTGGGACTCTCATTTTTGACCTGCCACAAATTATTATTTCTAGGACAGGAATCAACTAAATTCTTCATTCTCCTACCTGTAAAGTGAAGAAATCAGACTATACCTTCTATGAATGAAATAAAATCAAACTATAGACACTCTTCTTAAAAACAAAAGAACAACAAAAAAACAGAACATGCAATTTTTTAGAGAAAATTCATTTTTATATAGCATATACATCTTGCTTTTAAAATAGTAAGGGAAGAGGAAAAGGGAAGGAAAATGAGGTGAGCAGAAACATTTTTTGTTTTGTTCTGTTTATTAGTATGTGGGAGTAACACCTAGGTTGTCAGATTGTCTGGGAGAATTTTAACAATGGTGGTCCAGATATAGAATAGTTATAAAGTATGAGCTGAGTCTCTTTAATGGGGCACTGTAGTCAGAGTTAACAAGTGAAATGTATTGAGGTACTCTTTAATTCACACATGCCTTCACATATTTCCAATGCCTCTGTGACCACTCTTCTCTCATTTCCCCACATGATGTCTCTGTCCTGTGCCAGCTCCCCTGCAAGCCCACTTCTCACAGACAGCCATTCCTAAGGCTTCCGCTCCCACACACGCAAACACAACACACAGCACACTCTGCCCTCTGGTGTGGTTCACTAAACTCCTAGCTTACAAGTTTTGACTATCCTAAACACACCCAGACCTCTCACTTTCCATGACTACTCACTGAGCTACCACTATTCCTACATGCATTCCCACTGGCTTCCAGTACTCCATCAATCCTCATCTGGGGTCCTGTGGTTGATGGCTTTCTCTGTGGTACCCAGCAGTGTGCCATCAAGGCTGACCGCAAAGCCGACCATAGCTCAAGCTTTCAATAAGTAATTCATTGGATAAATGCGCATCATACCACATTTTACAGTGAGGCTATAGCAATCTTTTCAACACATTCTTCTGATTTCTTAGTAAGTTTTAAAAAGTAAAAAGCAAGTTATAGACCAAATCTCAAGTATGATTTTAATCAAGATAATAGTAATGACAAATATGTGAGTGTCTCTTACAAAATATTAACAGTGGTTCCTACTTAAAATTAAGAGCAGATGGCCAAGAAAAAAAAACATTGTTTTATATTTACCTTAATCATTTAAGATTTTCAGATTGATCATGCTCATGGATTTCTTTGAAAATGAAGAAAACAGAAAAGAGAAGGAAAGAAAATCTGTCTCCATGGAACCCTGGCTTCCAAAGGGTAAGGGTCTTTCCAATCCAGCCTCCAGTAGCTTTTCTAAGCTCACCCTGCAACCCTTATCCCTGACTCCACTCCACTTACCCGGTCACTCCAACAGGACCAGCACCCACTCAGCTTTCTACACATGATCTTTCCTTATCCGTCATTAATTCTAGCTGGAATAGTCATATTTCTTTAGCCTCTCAACCCCCTCCTATTTCCCCTTCTCTTCAGATCCTTCTCACTAGTCTAGGAAACCATTAATTAGCCTTCAAAATTCACTTTAAATTTTAGATGCTTCGTGAAAACTTATTTCAACTGAGTACTCTATGGAACACATGCTTTACAGCAATCTGGGTAGTGCTTGACTGTCGGGAATTTTTGCCAGGAAAGGATCTCAATCTCACCTCCAAGAGCTAACAAGTCTTCACTCATAATAAATCCGTTATCTATATGCACCTGCTAATCATTTCACACTCTTGTGAGAAGTTTGCTGCCACAACATTCAATATGCTTGCTCAGCAGGAAATAACCATCAGAGCTTAGCCCAATAAGTAAATACACACGCAACAGCTAATTATAGCATGCAAGAGCTCTAAAACACTATTAACTTGCCAGGCCCAATCTACCTACCTAGGGCCTGCTCAGATGTTCAGAACAGTCCTCCAGATACCGAGCATGTTTCAGGTTTAAGAATTTTGACAACCCTTCAAATGACAGGCTCCTGCCTTTTCCTTAGCGCCACTGAATCCACTGCACTTAAAGCACCTTGCACTTATGACTATCTCTGATTATGCGTTATTATTTTGCAGTGCTCTTTCTGAGCCATATTTAGTTTAGAACTAAAAATTTAGAGATAAATCATATAGAAGATAGGTGTCCGATAAACTCATGAAAGTCTATTTAGCCTATAGTCTGTATCTAAAACCAAAAAACAGTGACAAAAACAAAAAATAAAAATAAATAAAACACCTAAATTATCAGGACTCACAGTGTACTCATAGCTCCTACATTACACCCATAAGTAAACGTGTTCTTGTAAGTACATAATTGTCTGGTAAAAGAGGCTGTAAGCTTTTGGTGAAGGGAGGCCTTGAGATGACACTGGGATAAGGACAGACCTTTACATCAGAAGAAGCCCTCTCAAATACACACAGGTACCATCCAAACATTCAGGAGAAAAACCCTTCCTCACAGGGGCTCCTTTATGTCTCCTTGGCCCCGGTGCACGCTGAGAAGAGACAACAGAACTGCTCACCTCCAGCAGGCATCATCTCATTTACATCACATAGCAAGCGAAGCTATGTTGGGCATTATCCCCAGCACTGGGTAACAGGGGCCTGTGCTCCTGCACGTCAAGAAGACACCAAGCACTTCATGACACAAAGTCCCAAGTGCGATAGTACCTCTCTGGGAAGGAGACTATCATGTCTTTCTTTCCAGTAAGAGGGATTAGAGAGCAAGTCAAGATGAAGGAAACTGCCTTTGTTTTCCTTTCTTCCCACCTGTTACATTCCCACAGCAGTAACCATGCTGCTTCCCTGGAGGAAGGCAAAAAAAGGACTAAGGGAGTACAAGGTTAACAGAGAGGGTGCGGGCAAGCCTAGTTACCTGCAGCACATGAAGGGTGAGTCATGAGGAAGACGGACTATAAACAACACATGAATGTAAATACATAAAGATGGCATTTTAAAATACCAGCATTACTCCTAAAGGTA
This sequence comes from Acomys percivali, assembly GCA_907169655.1. Classification (NCBI taxonomy): domain Eukaryota; kingdom Metazoa; phylum Chordata; class Mammalia; order Rodentia; family Muridae; genus Acomys; species Acomys percivali. The sequence continues at coordinate 25,142,297 of OU015744.1, read as the reverse complement.
ACAATTTTAGGAGGCTCTGAACCTCCAAGAAATGTTACTCTGACAGAAATGATAGCCAATCCCTGAATATTAAATGCTGAGGGGCCCTCAGAGACTACCTAGTGACACTGCTGACTTTTTGTGGGCTACAACTCATCTGAGAATATGGCAGTGTCACTTCTCTCTCCTCCTCTCATTCAAACAGAATTACAGATAAAATTTCAGAGGCTCTTTTAGATAAGCAAATAATCAGAGAGTGTAACTAAGGAAGTTTCTTGCCTTGGGTCCAATATTAAGTGGCCTACATAACACACCCTATGATTGTTAGTCCTCAAGCACAACAGCTGTCTGCCCACATTCCAGAGCTGCACCCCAATGCCTAGAGATGGGCCTCAGGATGTGCTTATTAAAATCTTGGCCATACCCTCCTTCACAAACCTTGGCTCCCACACAATCGCCCTCTGCCACCTGGGTAGTCCATTGTCACTGCACAGGGCCCTGTTTACCAGAGTGCAAGCACAGGAAGCCTCAATTTTGTCCTGGCATCCCAAGCACGGTCTTAAGCCCCAGTTCCATGCCAGTGCCCTTTAAACCAGGTCCTTCTAAAATGTGTCTTCTCCAAGGCTGTTCTTCTCTCTCAGCCATGTCCTCAGCTAAAAGGACACTATAATAACTCGACAAAATCATTTGGGTTGCTCCTCAAATTATGCCTGTCTTAAGCTTTAATGCTCTAACACTGCCTTGCTTGCAATTAAATTCTTTTAATTGTGCACTTCTATCATAGATGTATTTACTTAACACTATGGTGCATTAATTCTGAAATCACCTGTGCCTACAAATCTTACCACCGGGACTCCTTAAACCCCTTTCAACTGATAATCGTCCTCTTCCTGACGTATCTTGTCGGTATCTTTATCACTGGCTACTAATTAGAAAGGAGTAATTCTTTCCCCATCTCACATGTGGCACTCTGGAACACGCATTTGTTTCACACCGGTATTTCAGAGAGAAGAATTAAACTAACTTATCACAAAACTAACCAAAATTGTAGGGATCTGTTAAGATCCCCCCCCCCCCAACACACACAATTCTGAATAAATGTCTCCATCTGTATCTAATCAACGGCAATTCTCTTGAAACGATCTCTTCATCTCGATGACTAGTCCTCCATCCCCTCCCTCACTCATTTACTATTTGGTAAGTACAGGTGACAGTAAAGCCTTCCTACCATATATCTTAGATCCTACCACGTTTATTCCTCAATCCGACTTCTAAGATCAAATGACACCTTATTACCCTGGAAAACAAACATAAACGCAGAACAAACACCTCTTTAAAGCACCCAATGGTCCTACTGTAAGGTTCCTCAGATCTCTTTATCTTCGGTTGGCTTCAGTCTGTTATGCCAAAGTAGCCTTGCAAATCACCTAATTAATATTCACAGAACATTTTATGTACCTATCATCTAGGATGCACCCTCTTGCCTCAAGAGTGTCTGTCACCCACTCTCCACACTATCTTGGTTTAAAAGGAGAGTTGGAGCCAAATCTATACTGATGAAAAGGACAAGGAATCTAGATCAACTCTTTATTTTACAAATAATGAAAACGAGTACCAGAAAAATACACATCTGTCTGTCACTGAAGCAGAATGTACCATTTCTGAAGTAAGGATCTAGGCCTTCAAACCAGTGCAAGACCAATCTTTACAACACCTAATTCTAGTGAAACTTAATTTTCCCATTCTGTTCTGTCATGCCCTTTTGACTAAAGATAAAATGTGTACCTCAGGCACACAAGCATTTACACACACACACACACACACACACACACACACACACACACACACACACAC
>OU015744.1:25089975-25132625 GCA_907169655.1 Acomys percivali | reverse complement strand
TGTGTGTGTGTGTGTGTGTGTGTGTGTGTGTGTGTGTGTGTGTGTGTAATAAAGTTAAACCACTTGGAGTGATAGTGCTTGCCCCAAGAGCCATAGACACCAAAATTCCCAGTAGCAGGCAGGAGAAACCTCTTTTTGAGTTATTTGTCAAGAGAGTCCATAATACTCTCCACCACGCTCCACAAAACAATAGTCAATTGCCATTGCCCTCACTTCCTTCCCAGAGTTGGAAGTAAGTCCCTGTTGCTGAAGACACTATACACTTTGGATGCAGGACTTGAGGGAATCAAGTTGGATCAACCCAAAAACCTCTTCCCTGAGAACTACCTTTCATAGTACAACGTGTTATGTAAACTGCCAAAAGAGAAAAGGCAGTCATTAGTGTTACATAGATGTCATACCTAGAAACCATAACAACAAACAGCCCAGTGAGATGTCCCCAGATGTGCAATAGTGGCACTTATAGCATTGTAGTAACCAACAGTTCTCTAATTGGACTTTAGGCTTGATCAACAAGAGGGAATTTATGCCTTTACTGTGAGTATAGCCAACTAGTAATGGCTGATGAGGTCGCAGAACCTAGAAGAAACCCTACTCCTGCCACTTTCCCAAGCCAGCATAATTTCTGACTTCATTCTAAATATTTACCCTTCTACCCATAGCTTAGTATAGCTCTCACTCAACATCAAAGAAGCTTCTTTTTGAAGCAGACAGGGACCATCACAGAAATTCACAACTGGTCAAACTTCAGAGAACAACTGACTGTGAGGTTCCCAGCCACAGCTGGTACATTTCAAAGCTTCCCCTACACATAAGGTTCAGGGAAAATCTTGGAAAACGGGAACCAGAATATCTTCTGCAAGACTATGTGGTCTATATAGGTCGGGAAGCTACAGTTATGAAATCTCAACACTTTAGCTGTTTAAAAAAAAAAAACACCAGAACAATCACAACAGCATTTGACATGCCAACATGGATGGGAGAAATCTCACGATGCTCCTACCTATCGATGGGGAGTTTCAGACAATTAATTACAGCTGGGAAAGAGAGAATCAGTCTTGCGCAGGGATAAATTTGTTATCTAATATTAAGTGGTCAGCCCTAAATACATATATGTGTAACACTAAATGGAGGCAGCAGGTGGTATGTATAAATGTACACACATATTATGTAACAATAGTGATTAAAGAGAGACCATGGATTTACAAATTCAGGGGAGGGTTTGATGGATGAGGGAATAATGTAAACTCCACACCCATATATAAAATTCTCAAAAAAAAAAAAACCTATAAAATAAATGAAAGCATGGATGTAACCAACATGTGGAGAGAGATTTGTCAAAATATGTGGCGATTTTTCACACAACCATATCTGAATTTCAGGTTTTTTAGTAGGTTATCATAAACTCCTGTTTCCATGAATTCTTGCACCTCCAACTCCTTACACTTCCTCATATATTTTTTGTCTTCATTTTTTTTTAAACTAGAGAGCCAACCAGTATAGAAGATGATATACAGAGGTTGTTTTACTATCAAATATGTTTAGGATATGACCTCTGAGTTCTCCACTAGATGGTGTAGTTCATTTATTGAACTTGAAGCAAGCAGTAAATGCTTTTACATACTTGCTGACAAAAGCACCTGCTGGCTGCATAGTAAAATGTATTACTTTCTACACTAAGTTTGAATGTTAATAAAAAGAACGCCAGTTGGGAAGGAGTACTCTGTAAGTTGTAACTGCTCAGCTCCAAAGTCTCTGCCTTACAAGGATTCTCATGGCTAAAGGTCTAGAAAGGAAATTAGAGTAGGCTTTTAAAGACCCATGACAGAGCCAGGTGTGGTGGTGCACACCTTTAATCCCAGCACTCCGGGAGTAGAGGCAGGCAGATCACTGAGTTCGAGGTCAGCCTGGTCTACAAAGCAAGTCCAGGACAGCCAAGGCTACACAGAGAAACCTTGTCTCAGAAAAAGGAGAAAGAAAAAAGAAAAAGACCCATGACAGTCACTTAGTTTTAAAAAGAAAGGAGTAGAAACAGAGATGGCGAATGTTTCTCTTCCTTGGGCTCTGATGCAGGCATTCCTAGTTGCTTTACCAAGAGAGAGATTTTGTGTTTACAGCCAGCTCAGTGGAGTATGCTGGCCTTGATCACTGGCATCTTAAGTGGGCATGAGAAGCAGAAGGGATGCGTATGATTGACAGTTGTTATCTGGAGGAGGGGGCTAGGTGTTTCTCATAGGAACACTGCTGGCATTTTGGGTTGTTTTTTTCCCAAGCAGGACAGGACATTGCAGGGCTTTAGCCACTAGTCCTAGCAGTCTCACGCTTGATGTAAATAAAAACCAAGGGAGAGCGTGAGAATGGGAGAAGGGCATGGAGTTGGGTGAGTGGGGAGGTGGTGAGGATCTGGGATGAGGATGGTTCAAGGAGGGTGAAGACGTGATTAGAATATACTTTATATTTTTTCCAATAAAAAAGAACCCTTAGTACTTTAAATGCCCAATATGAGGATAACACTCCACTTAATCATTATTGTGCTAGACAAAGAATGACTTGGTATGGATTTATGTGAGGATTTAACTAGAGTCTCAAAGTCTTTGGGATTAAGGAAGAAAATGAGGAACGTCTAGATTCTAGGACTAGGTCTGGCTTTGTAGACAGAAGACAGACACACTGGATGGAGATGAGAATGGGTGACGAGCAGAGAAGATGGTCACGGTGACAGAGAGGTAGAACTTGACAGCAGCTGATTGACGTGTCACCCCTAGGTAAGCAAAGGAAGTGGAGACTCCCACTGTGTGGAAAGGAGCATAACTTAAACATCGGTGCTACTGGACTCCCCTCCCCTGGTTTAGTGCTCCACTGTCATACATATTATTTGGCCAGGATGCTGTCTTTCTTAGCAGTTCTAAGCAGCTTTCTCTGGTGTGCCTGCCTGCATTAATAACATTGACCACTTAGGTTATTTAGAGGGCAAGGTAGTGTGTGAGGTGGTAATCTGTGTTCACATTAGACATCCTTGCAGAGGAGGAGAGGAGGAGGAAGAAAAAAAGAAACTCTGGGACAACAGAGATGAAGTGCTACACTTGTCACCATCTCACACAAAGAAACACACCAGCAAGTTTGGTTTGCTATTATGCATCACGACCTGGGAGGTCCACAGACCATGCCTCTAAGAAGGCATTGCAGGGACCCACCTACTGCAGGAGATTGTACTGTTGAGTTCATTCTGAGGAAGTTTTAAAGGGAGAGTTTGCTTTGGATTGAATACTCTCATAGATTAGACACCATCTTTCCACTGGGTGTCTTCAGAAACCTTAGTTGGAATGAAGGGAAAAGCCACAAGTGGTGAAACATCAATCATTTTATTAGTCTTAATATAAGGGCATATGTGGCAGTCTGTGGCTTAGAGAATGTGTGTATCTTGCCAGTATTCAGGCATGATTAGCTAGTTTTGCATCCTTTGTTGCGATTCATCATAGGCACAGAACGACTTTGTCAGATGTGCATGTTCTGTGAATTTGTTCATCTTAAAGCAAGGCTCATACACAGCCTGTTTCCTCTTTATCACATTGAATTGTTCAATAATTATGTATTTTCTTCTTCTTTCCCCTGGAGTGTAAGCTGCAAAAGTGCATGCATTTTTTTGGTTACTACTCACAAACAAGAGTCTAGCCAAATTTCTTATTCTCATTAAAAATAATATTCCCTGGCAAATGACCAGTAGCTCAAGTAGTTCCTTAAACTCTAGTTTTTTCAGTCAGAGACAACCTTCAATTTAATTTTTTATCTATACAATCAAACAGTTCCCATGTGTCTCATTAATTATATCTCAAGACAAAAAGGATCTTTCCCAAAAATAATATTTATTGATTTTTTAAAACAAGGTAATAATAATGAATTTTGCCTTATGAAGAAAAGATGACACTTGTTCTAAAGATCCCACTTATGCTGAAAGAAGAACAATCAAGAAGTGGACTTCAGACATTTTCCACTGTATTGGACTCGAAGAGTGAGATGCAAAGCTCTAAGGAAAAGCGATATAAATATTTATACATAATATTTATGAAATACAACCTTTCTGCTTCCTAATACAATTGTATAGTAATTAGAAGGGATGGGAGCCTTGATTTGTAAACTCCTGAGTTACACATACACCTTAACTAGAGAGATTTGCTTCTTGTCTCACTAAATCGTTCTCCCACACCCTCTGTCATGGAGACCCCTTTGTTTTGTAACCATAGTGAATAATTATAAGAGTTTGAAGCAAAGATAGAAACCTGTGCCCCAAGAGATAGAAGAAGGGTGGAACCAACAAGTTGCTGTACCCTGGGGAAATATTTTCACCTCTCTAAATTATAATGATGAGATCTATAAAATTATGACATTTTTTTTTTTTTTGGTTTTTCGAGACAGGGTTTCCCTGTGTAGCCTTGGCTGTCCTGGACTCACTTTGTAGACCAGGCTGGCCTTGAACTCACATCGATCCTCCTGCCTCTGCCTCCCGAGTGCTAGGATTAAAGGCGTGCACCACCACGCCCGGCTTATGACAATTTTTATAATCTATTGAGATATATGTTTGGGAGCTCAGTGTGAATAAACTATAAACAAGACAATCACCTCTCATGAGAAAAATAACAATGGTCAAGAAGGGAAACAAAGGGGCATGGAAAACATCAGTGAAAATGTTTATCAACAGAATCTTAATTACAAGACAAACCCAATTATTAAAATTTACACTACATTGTCATCAGTGGGTTTTACTTGCATATTCATATAAAAAATGGCCCAGCCTTTAAAAAGTAAAAGTATCTATATAAAACCCACTTAAAATGATGCAAGCATCAATTTTCCATAAATACACCCAGTATAAACTTGGGAAAGAAAATTAAGTTTGGAGTCCTTTTTTTATATGGGAAAGGAAATGCCTTCCACATTTCCAGCCTACAATAGAGTACTGCCGTGAGTATTATAAAGGCCCTGCTTTTGGAAATTATTTTCTTATAAAGGTTTGCTTGTCTCCATAGTATCTGAAACGATGGTGTGAGGGTAACAGTATCTTGTTTGATATTTGCTTTTTGCCCTTCACTACACCCAGCCGCAGTGCCTGGAATGCAACAGATGCTTACTAAGCACTCACAGGGCAAATGACACAAGAATATATATTTTTGCAGATGCTCAGGATAAAACTTCAGGCTTTGTATCTGCTAGACAAGGACTTTGCCCCTCAACTACCCTTCCAGTCCAAGAAAGAGTTTCTATAAAATTCTAAATTCCTGTACAGATATGAAATTCTAATTTTGAAATAAGAAAATGGGAAGCTGAACCTGTTTCTTCTATGGATCAAATTTGCATATTTATTTCTAAGTTGGACAAGCCCAGGGTCTCATTAGGTTTGTTTTATTCTATATAAAATGGGAAGTAGATATCTTATGTCTATGTTGAAGGCTGTTTTGAATAATGAAGGAGACAATTCCTAAGCAGAACGAAGTACAGTGTCTGGTATACAATATATTCTAAGTTAAAATAAGATCTATTAATGAGTCTTCAAAAGACCACAATCATGTATTTTTAATACTTTATAGCTGCTTGTACATAATTCATATATTTTTAAGTCCTGACACCATATCCATCATATGGTAGTGGAGAAGAGGAAATTTTGTCCAAAGCTTTAGAAGCAGAAACAGACCGTTTCTGCATTTGAAAAGTAGCTGGAAAGAAAAGTTAGTGTGGTTGAAGCATTATGAGTGAGTGAAGGAAAAACAAAGTTAGATTTGGGGGTAGAGCATGGAGATTGTGGGGTTATGCGACTTCTCCATCTCTCTTACCACAGGGACAGAACTCAACTTAAAGCACTCTGAACTCAAATATTGAGACTTCTTGCTTTGGTCTGATCCTAGCAAGGGTAATTTTTCAAACATTTTCAGAAGACAGGTTTTTTTTCTCATCCACTCTCCTAGTAAAATGAATGTTCAAAGCATATACAATAAGGCTTCTCTTACAAACAGGGAGCTGGGCCTCAGTGCCCACTTCTCTTCTACCCATTACCCACAGCCCTCAAGTGCAGCCAGTGACATGCCAATTTTAGTTTACAGAGTCATATCTTGAGCAATTCATGTACATTTTTCTTTTTTCCTCTTTTTTAAAAATTTGCTTTTATTGTATGTGCATTGGTGTTCTACCTGCATGTATGGCTGTGTGAGGGTATCAGATCTTGGAGTTACAGACAGTTGTGAGCTGCCATGTGGGTGCTGGGAATTGAACCCAGGTCCTTTGGAAGAGCAGTCAGTGCTCGTAACTGCTGAGCCATCTCTCCAGCCCCTCATGTACATTTTTCAAAGGAGTAAATGCCAATCAGTCTATATGGTCAGGTACACATTAGACTCCCTGAGGGGTTCTGTTAACTTACACGTTGGCGAAACAGTACACGCAGGAATTAGGATATGTGACATTATTAGAAGCACACAATGGGCTGACTCTTATGGAGCATATGTGTTTCCTCTGCACAAACTTCTTTTGATAATGGCTGCATGAGCTGACCTGAAACAAAACTCACAGGTTAAACTGTCTCTCCTCCAATGACCTGTCAATGGCTTCTCACATGGAGTGCTGGGGTATTTTCTTCTTACAAAGGAAAACAATGGTCAAACATCTCTCCTTTAAATCTCAAATACCAAGACTGTCTCTTGATAAATTCACCAAGCAGGGCCCTTTGTGATTGGCATGTCGTAAGGTAACTGAGGCTATGTAGCTCAGACCCTTGGCTGCGAGGAAAGAGAACCATCTGGGAGAAGTAATGAGAAGGGGATTGATCACTTTAGAGTTGCTACAGCAATGATTTTACTTCTTCAAAGCCATATTCTTACTCTGGTCCAAAGCCATATTCTTACATGGGATCCCAACCCAACCCCGGCCATAGTTCAGGCCTCTGAGCGTTAGATTTCTGGAATAGAAAGGGGAGGAGTTGCAATGCTTAAATCATCCTAATATTTATCTTATTTTGTTTGCCTCAGCAGCATAAGGGTGGAATAAGCTTTCCTTGGAGCATCGTGAATATTAGAGTGAGATATCCACATAAAGAATGGAGGCTGCAGGGTTGGGACCCTGTGTAGGGCACTGATGGGGCAGGCGCTGCCACGTGTCTTAAACTAGCAGATCAAAGGCCACTCACAGGCCTGACACAGCACACTAGGCGGTTCTGTCCTCTGGAAGCCTCTCATGACAGAGATGTTTCCAAACTTCTGTCACTTCATGTAGGATTCCTTCCAAGTCCATGTGCTATTTTTCCTTAACTTGACAAGATTTGAACTTTGCTAACAACAGTTAATTTATCTTAAGCATAACTGTCAATAATAAATCCGAAGATACAATTACATTTTTTTTTCTGAAACATTAAAGACTAGCAGTGATTTTTGAAGTAAGAGATTCATTACCATGGTAAGTAAAATAATGACCCTGTTCAAGTTCTCTGAGGGAAATACTTCCTATCTCCTTTTTCAGTGCCTAAGTCAGAATGGTAGGTTGGGTGGATCCTACCAAAAATTGATGTGTTAAGTGGGACATTCTAACATGCAAAAATGGCTTTAAAGTTGGATATGGGAATAAGAAAAATATTTATTTTTTGAGTATTTATTTATATTCTATGCCTATGAGTGTACTGTATGTATGTCTGATGCCCTTGGAAGCCAGAAAATTGTGCGAGATCTCCAAGAACTGGAGTTATGAGTGGTTGTGAGTCCCCATGTGGGCGCTGGGAACTGAACTTGGACCTCTGGAAGAGCAACCAGTGCTCTTAACCACTGAGCCATCTCTTCGGCCTCCATAAGAATATTTAATTAGAAAGAAATGCATGCATTTTAAAGAACGTTTATAAAACTATGTTTCCCTGTGGCTTCAAAAAGTGGGAGAATGACATGAATACATTACTCGTGTTATCAACTTCCCTAAAATTTAAAAATTAGATTAAAAATTGTATCCTCAGTAACACAAACTGAAATAGTATGTTCACCCAAATACTTTCTATTAATTAGAATCTAGAAAAATGAAGGGCCTTTAAGGAAAAAGAAAAGACACTGCAAGCATACAGGACTTGGTCTTAACAATAGGAGGAGTCATTGTTTTAAGTAGAAAGACGTCCCTCTTAGGATTCTGTTGTGTAGACTCCATCCTCAAGATTAAAGCAGAGGTTGCCAAACATTTCTTCTTCAGAGCCAGGTGGTAAATATTTCATGATTTTTCAGCCATTTGCCTTCTGGGGTACCAAGCTACTGTGCAGTAACCTGAAAATAGCCACTGCTACAGAGGGAGCATTAGGAATGAGCACACTTAAGTTCTATTTCCTAAAACAGGTGCCCCTGCCTTGCCAGTGCCTGGAGCAGGTTGTCTGTAAGGGGGTCAGTGGAGAAGAGAGAGGAAAGGCAACATTAAAGAGGAAACAATGAGGGACTTTCTTCGCCAGTGGTAAAACACATATGAGTGTGTGTGATCAATCTCTAGGACTGATTTTGACAGTGATACTGAGTCTGAACCATATGAAACTGACATCACGAGGATGGAAAATGGCCAGATGCTGTTTTCATATGGTTTAAAATAATAGAATCTCTACAAGTTATTTTTATACAGAGGCAAACTTACCTTAAATGAAGTGTCAGCAATAACATCTGTAATAAAAATGTTAAAAGTATCCAATAAAACAATGAGGTATTGAAATGTGGAGCTCATTAAGTCAGTCACATAAATATTGACCATGGAAGTCATAGACAATTGCCTCATTTATACAAGTATGTCTGATGCCCAGATTTGTTCTCTTTTTTCTTGTTCAAGACCCTCTGTGGCTGATGAGATGGTTCAGCAATTAAAAGCAACTTGTTGCTCTTACAGAGCACTTGCATTCCATTCCCAGCATTTACACAAAGACTCATAACTATTTGTAATTCCAGTTTCAAGGGATCTGACACCCTTTTCTGGCCTTCATAGGCACCAAATACAGACATACATGCAAGCCAAACACCCAAATATATAAAACAGACTTTTAAAAGACCCTTAATATTTTGTCTGAAAACCTAACATTGACCTACTCCTAGATTTAATACTGGCCTTAACCAAGAGGGACATAATGTTAGGCTTCATTGTCAGGGATTCATCAAGGCCATATACTACTGGGATCTTCAGGTATTGAGTAGATTTGTTTCAGAGAAAAGTATTTCTTCATAGTTATCCTAGCTATTGGTTGACAGACAAGTAGACACACATCTTCATTGATGATTATCTCGAATAAGACCTTTCTATATATTTTCAACCTGTTGAGAAGGAAGCTTCTTTTTGTGGAAATTCTATGTCAGTAGTTACCCAAATTATGAACAAATTTTTTTAGCTTCATATTCATATTTTACATTCTTCTTTGCTCTGCTGTGGGACATCCCTTCACCTGTCCCTGTCCTCCACCACTGATGTGGCAATGACATCATCTGTTCTATCATGTCAGGGTCATGCTGAGACATCCAGAGATTAGATACCCAATAGTCCTTTAATAGTAAACTATTTCCAAAGTGTGGATGCTTTGTTTAGAATGCTTTGTGTATGCATACCAGTTACATACACATGTGCAGGCACACACACACACACACACACACACACACACCTAGTGTGTTTAAGAGTGGAGGGGAAAGAATTAGGAGGAAAGAGTGAAACAAGCACTTACAGTCAGCACAGAAGCCCAAATTATCTCTCGTATATTGATTGTGGTCTTCACAGACCATTGCTTAAAAACCTAAGTCTAAAGCTATCCGTGGTAGATGTCTCGGAATATTAAAACAAAACAAAACAAACAAAAAACCTGAGTCAATCACCCATATTCATTCTGGTCATGATATTAAATTCTTCATCTCTGAGAATTTCCAAACATCCCTACATCTAAATAGTAATATTCACTTGTTCTCCCACCCTGGAATATTAAATGCTCATTCCTTCCCTGGGGATCTTTGACAGATTCTTACATGAGAAATAGCTAGTAGCCAAGAAAGCCAGGAGGAATGCTTTTGGCTTTTCCATGGGTAGCAATGTGATTCTTCTACTTGGATTCCTTCAGCCCAGAGTTTCTTGACAAGGATCTCAAGGCTGAGTTCTTCTATGGAGCTAATAATGGTGATGCCCCCATTGTGAGACTCTCAGACCCTATTATGAAGTCACTCTGCAAGGGTTCTATTTCCATGTGACACCAAAGGAAAAGTCACTGTTATCAAACACCAAGAAGACTTCCAAAAGAAACACGTCTTGTTAACAGACCGTAGAGCAATGCCTTGTTTTGTTTCATTTCTTGTCATTTGGTTGCACAGAAATATGTTCTGTTTACTCTCTATAAGGAGGAAATGAAGACATTAAAGACTAAGTTAGAATGAGTAGTTCTGGGGATTCTTTTTCACAGGGCTTACATATTTTGCCTTCTATTCCCTCCTCTCAATCTCAAGATTCTGATTCAATGACTCCAGAAAAAGAGTGAGTAGGAGACCCACAACTTTATACTAGAGGGTTACTTTCCATCCATTCCTCTCTTATTCCCTAGAGGCAATTGCTATTTTATTGTCCATTACCCATTCCTACCCCCTTTGGACATATCCATATTTAACGTAAGACATTTAGATAAACAGAGCCCTGGTCATGGAAACTCAAGGGGATTTTGTGCTATTTCTATTATTATATATGGATTTGAAGATGCCACACTTACACATGCACAACTAATTCTATACTGAAGGGTCTAATGACAGATTCAGTGAGGCTTAGCTCAGATCTTCACCAAAATGATACCAGGAGAAAATTTAGCCTACGTTTTATGAAAGTAAGTTTTTAAAACCTAAGATCTGTTCTCAGATTTCCTAGGAAGACAAAGCTACAAGTTCCACAGCCTGTTTGGCCAAAGTGAAATGTCTTGGAACAAATGGTTCTTTCTACAGAGCAATAGATAAGAAGAAAACCGAAGTCAAGGAGCTTAGCTGCTCACTTCATGCCTAGCAGCTTTCACGGGGTAAGTTCTGCCTCTTTTTGGAGCTTTGGTTCCCCGCCTGTGAAACAAGCTGCCAGTCTTGTGGACTTTGCAAGTCATTCCCAGATTGTGAGGCACAGTGTACAAACCACTGAGGACATATATTGCCTTCAGACCATATTTGGGGTACCAGGCTAAGTTCTGGATTCTCCACTTGGAGTGGAACTTCTTGGGCTGCCAATACAGTGAAAATCTGGATACTAAGTCTTATAAATAGTAGAAGATGCATGGCTGTTTGCTATGAGAAGTACAGATTCAGGAAGAAACTAGAAGATCATTGGATGCTTTGGGGTTTCATTTCCTAGTTTGGGGGTGAAGGCAACGAATGGGAGCCAACATGCACATTACTTTTATTATAATTGGTAGTCTCTCCATCCTACAGCTGAAAACTAGTGTAGAAAACAAGCAAGGAACTCACCCCCACCCCCAGGTTCTGGCCACAGTGGTTAATAGCAGTTATATGCAAATCTGGAGCTACTTCCAGAACCCACTAATGTAAGATTCCATTATCTAGCCCTTTGAATTAACAAAGAAAGTACAGAGTGGTCAGGGAACATCTCATTCTTTATCGCATCTTGTGCTTCTAGCCCTGTGCCTGGCTCTTTGTGTATCAGTAGTGTCACTCAATAGGTTATCTGAACAAATTGTATTTTTTTTTGAATACTCAAGATTCCTCACAATAAGCAGGCTCAATTATGGGGACCTGAGGTCCTTTTTGTGGTGGCAATTGAGATAAAACTCAAAGGTTTAATCACAATCTCTTAGAGGTATTGATTCAGCCTTCTCATCGAATTGTAAACTAAAAGAGAAAATTCTTTCTCTAATGCTGCAATCTTGTGGCTTTATGATTGCTCTCCTCCCTCTCCCCCTTTTCTCGCCCCCGCCCCCTTTCTATCTATCTCCAAAGAGTCTAATGAGCTACAAAATTCAGGCCGGCTTCAAACTTCAACCCTACAACCTTCAACCTCAGCCTTCTGAGGAATGCATTCACAGGTATGCACCAGCCCACCTGACATTTTTAAAGCATCCTTTAAAGGCAGCAATAAAATGCACTTTTCAAGCTGTCCTCTACCTGAAAGGCATACTCCACCATCTCTGAGATAATGGTGTCTCTGCATTCCTTAGGTGGCAGGAAGTCAAGGGGCTGCTGTTGTCTGGTTAAGACAGCAGAAGATGGGGGCTGTATGCTGAAGATAGAAGAAAACAAAAGGATGAGGGGAAAAATGGTCCTGAGTTGAAGAAGGTCAGTAAGAGCACTGAGGAGAAAGTGACCAAGTAGTGTCAGAGAAGTGTCACTGCCCCCCCAACCCCTCCCTGTGTTTGCATTCTTCAAACAAGAGAGTTGAACTTTAAGACCCAATCACATATCATCAAAAACATCCAAATCCTAAACCATACAGCCTGGGACCACTTCTCATGGGTCTTTTAATTCTCAACGAATGTCCACTAGAGATTTACAAGAGAGCAATTAGATAGAATTAGGTGACTGTCAAATGCAATGTCAGGTGATCTTATAATGCCTTTCCTAGTACATGGCAACCTCAGAACTACACAGAGAGCCCAGTGAGAGCAGGAGCCATCTCACTTGCTCACTGCTGTACCACCGGACTGCACCCCAGCACTGTATGTTTAGAAACTCAGTAAATTTTTCTTGGATGGATGATATGTTCAAGAGTTTCAAGAATGATCAGAGGATACCAAAGACAAATGTACTCAATGTTGTTACAAAGAAAGTAAAATCCTGTATGTTTCTATTTTACCAATAAAGACTCAGGAGCCACATGCTGGGGTGAAAAACCTGCCAGCTTAGAGAGTAAGAGCAAGCATCCAGCTGACCATCCTACTCACATCCTGACCATCATATCCTGATGGAAAAGGCCCAAAAGGTTAGCTGAATGCCCAGGAGGAAAAGGCCAAAAAAAAAAAAAAAACAACAACAACAACAACAACAACAACAACAAACCAAAATCCAAAAACCAAACAAACACAAAAACCCCAAGGCCAAAGGCTTGCTAGCTCAAAGCCCCAAAAGCCACAGGCTAAGCAGCTGAGGAGCTCAAGAGCTAGAGAGCTAAGAGCCAAAGAGATAAAAAGAGCTAAACAACTAAAAAGAGCTAAAGAGCCCAAGCTAAAATCCCAAGACCTTTCTACTTCTACACGCTGTCTTAAATACCCCTCAACTCAAAGTCCCTCCTACTCTTTAAACCTTGTCAGCTGGTTTCTTGTTCTGCCTCCTGACCTAGGGTTAACTTTATTAAATCCTGTGTACAGATAGCTCTCGGATTAAAGGTGTGTGCTAGGGCTCAACCACGCCAAACAAAAGACAGGTTTTTACAGTTGACCACCTCAGGAATCACAATGGGATCAAAGACCCTGCAGCATTCAAGCATGAGCACGACACAAGACTGAGTCCTGGTATTGGGGAGCAACTTTTTGAAAACAACAAAGAGATAGAATTTGATCTGCTGGAATTTGTACAGCAATATTTTGCTTCTCTTCCTAGATACTTCAGACTAGCTCGCTTGGTGGAGGGTAGAAACTGGGAGTCTTAATCCAGGACACTCCATGTAATACCTCAGGGATGGTAGAAGATTCTGATAAAAACAAAAAACCAAAAAAAAAAAAAAAAAAACCCCAAAAAAAACATTTTCTAGTACCAGAACTAAAGGCTTTTGTCTTTTTAAAAACATAATTTTTTGATTATTTGGAAATTTTACATAATGCATCCCATCACATTCACTTCTCAGTCCTCCCAAGTCCACTCCCCCCACCCCCAAATCCTTATGACCACCCCAAAAACAAAAGAAGAGGAACTAAAAAGAAGAAAGTAATATACCAAAACCAATACTCACTGGAACATGGTCAAACTCCCAGTGGCCAGCCCCTTAATAAAACTGAGTTTTTCCCCACTCTGACTCCCACCCCCACAGGAAGCCATAACTTGTGAAGAGCTACACTTCGCCATCCCTATCACAATTTTAAAGAATTCTGTTCAATGGCTTCCTGTCTAGACTGTTTCTTTGGGGCAGGAAGTGAGGATGGGGGAAGACACAGCTGTGTCTCCCATTCTCAGCTGTGAGTCTGTAGTCACTAGACTCTGTGCAACAGAAGCTTCCTAGGCCTTTATAGTCAGCAGCTGCATAGCTCATAGACTACCACACAGTTTCTGGCTACAGCATGGACCTTGGACCATGAACTACCAACCGCGGGCCATGTGTTGATACGCCACTTAAAGTGGTGGCACAGGTCACGGACATCTCCGTGGTCTTTGGTGGTAATGTGGATCAAGGGTATCAACATAGGCTTCTGTCTTCAATGTGAAAACTTTTCTTAATTGTTTTTTCAGATTTCAGCAATGAATCTATGACTCAACAAGCCAGAGTTTTTACCTCCCTGACCTGGTCTAGAATAAAAGCCATGGTTTAGGCAATTTGAGCTACTGATTTTTCCTTTGAGCCAACAGGGAAACTTCTAGCGAAAGTAATTTTTGGTTATTAAAATATGCACCCAAATTTCATACCAAAATTTCAGAAAGAACTTCCTTTAGGTCCATTTTATTTAATTCGTAACTTAATATATAAAAGACATTTTTTTCCTGAGACATAATTGCCTTTCATGTATATTCAAAAGCACTTCACCTCCCCAAGGGCAAACATTTAAATGAACAAACATTTGCTTCGTAAAGAGAAAGTGAAGACTAGTGAGGATTACTACAGCTATAGGCAGTTTCTCAGCCTCATGCTCCACCACAGGGATGCGGGAAGCTTGTCTCTACTTGTCTGTATATCCAAAGGGAGTGACTACAAATGAAGACTCTCATGCTGGCTGATGTAACATGCTAAATGAAAAAAAAAATTACTTTCAATCTACCACAGTCAATTCACATCCCCTGATGTTACAATTTTACCTTATTTTCAACAGAATCAAAATAAAACTTTTTTTTTAATTCTCTATTATAAGGGGGGGGGGCGGAATTCAGGATGGAAGAAGCTGAAGAAAATGTCAAGGATACCACAGTCAAGTTGTCCTTCACATACAGTATGTTAAAAATAAAAGAACCGATGGTAAAGTGCTTATGAAGATTTGGTTTAAATTGTATTCTGTTTCTTGGTGTGGCACTGTCTCATCCTTTAAGATGGCTTCTTTGGAACAGGCAGTATCAATCTGTGTAGGTATTCGAACCCTCCTGTGGGGTGCCCAGCACAGCCAGCTGTTCAGCACTTGAGCCATCTGTCTGTTTTTAGCATACAGAACAAAACACTCAGACCTGTTTCCAGCTGCCATGTTTGTGGAAAATGCAATGCACACTGAAGGAGGTGGGCCCCCTGAGACTGCAGCTTCTCACTGTGGCATGGCTTCCTTGAGGGGAAAACAATAGGCAACTGGTTCAAAGACAGAATACTGCAACCAGTTTGTGACTTGAGAAGAGAAACACTATACTTATCTGAAAATCTTGTGTATTAGCAGGATGTTGCACCCAAGAAGTATACAACACATTAAAGTCAAACAAACAAAAACATCAAACAAACAAACAAAAACAACTCCACATGCAGTTTATATATACAACTTAAGCATAAAAAAGGAAAAGTTCATATTTTTAACTTGGAAAAATTTGAATTTGGGGGGTTGGATTTTTCTGGTAGTTTTGAAATCTTCGATATATAACCATTCTTCTTCTAGTGGCATCTTATTATGAGTAAATATTTTATATTTTATAATAATTATCAACTGTTGTAAGTTACCTTATTAATGAGGATTTAGCTATTTAAATTTTTTAAACTTACTATTCTTTAATACTTGCATACATCCATTTCCTTCTCTTATCTCCCTCTCTCCTTTGTTGAAGCCCTCAAGCCCACCTCCAATTTCCTTTTTCTTTTTGTATATGAGAAATTACTTTAATAATAGACTTTTTTTTTTAAACCACAGCTTGAGTAGAAAGTAATTTCCTGGACCAAGGGCAACTTATTAGTGGGTACACCACTGAAGAAAATGTCTCTCTCTTGTACAACACTTTGGCCTCTATTATCATCCTCTTTGGGTAACCAACTCTAGGATTTAAGAGGCCAATGCCTGAGTCCTTCAATGCCTACAATGACTCTACAGGTGTTCCCAGGGGAATTCCAAATAATTTTAAGTCTAAAAGCCAAGTAGTTACAAAAGTCAAATAAACTGTATTCTTTTGGTCAATAATCAATACAAATATTAAATAGTCAAAAAATGTATCGATGGTATCTGGGATGCCTTTAAAGGAGCGTCTAGCCAGCTATATGCCACTAGCTAAACAGCTAGGAAAACCAGAAACCCACTTGAAAAGATGTTAACAACAAGGAGATATTTATGTGTTCGGTGAAAGATACACTTTATTCCCCACACTATTGTTCCAAAGAGGGCAAATTCAAGGTTCTTCATGGACTAAAAGGTTAAATAAGGCAAAACTTTGAGAGAGAGAGAGAGAGAGGGGGAGGTAAAGGCACCCTTTGGCAGAATGCAAATTCCTCCCGAGTCAGCACTTGTGGAAACAGACTACATCCTACCCACTAAAGCTGCACTGTTTTCAAATATTAAATGATGTGGACTGAGAAGGCAACATGCCCCCCACTTCCCTCTGTCTGTGTCTGTGTGTCTGTGTGTCTGTGTGTCTGTGTGTCTGTGAATAAGAACAATTAAAGAACTAGAGGCCAGGAGAGAGACAAGCGTTGGAGGGAGAAAAGGGAAGAGGGGAAGAAATGGAGTTTCTTAATTTCAAAACTAAAAACATTAAAAATAATAGCTAACCATAACCAAAATGTGAAGCTCTAACTACTAGGAGTTAGGCACGTGAGCCCTTTGCAAAAGCGAAAGCTAAGACAAGCAAATGGGAGCCCCCGCCAGACATGCTTGCTGGTCTTAGCTCATCCACTCCCACTGCACTAAAGGTGGCCGTGGGGATCTCTTAGATCTGCCACAGCAGGAGGAAGCCAGGACAGCCTGGCCCTGGTTACTCCAGTGGATTGCCACCTACTTGTGGTGGGAGTTTGAGGACTAGACTACCTAAGGACACAAATAAATTGTTCCTTCTTATTTCCCTCAGGCACAGACACTATGTAGTTTTATTGTTATAACATTTTCCCAGGTCTTTGCAGCAGGTCTGACCGCCACAGTCCCAGTGGGTTGAAAATATGGAGAAAAGATTCTATTAGTGTTCCTTTGGCTCTCTTACAGAGGACATACTGCCATTTATCTGTTGCTGTTGACCTGGCCCTTATGGGTATGGATCCATCTTAAAATTCTTGACTGTGAAAGACCTGAACAGGTCAAAGAGTCTCCTGGATCCTAATTAACTGCATCTCCTGTAATTGTGAAGGGAGAGCTGGGACACAGGTGACTTGTATGGAGCACGGTTTCCAGCCTTTGAGGGATTCAAACCTGTGAGGTTGTCTGATCCTACCTTGCCTGATTCCCTTAGAGGGTCCATTTCGGCTCTCGTAAAAAAAAATATGGCTAATATAACAAACACAGCTCATTTTATGATGCTCTGGAAATACAAATCTGTGGATCAAACTGATGTTCTGGACCTCTAAAAGGGATATGAGCATCAAAGGCAGGGATGTGGCAGAGTCCAAAGATCCTGTGAGCCCTGTGAGATCCATCAGACTCTAGTCAGCGCTCTTGAGCTTCAGGATGCAAACCTTGGACCCGGTATAGCTCACTACCAGGACTTTCTGTGAGTCTCAGTCTGGCTCTGATCCATACCATCTTCCTCTCCCTGTGCTATGTCTGGGTGACTCTCTCACTTCTGCACTTATAGTAAAATCTATAGGTGATGGGAAATTTTAACTTACATTTCACAAACATTTTTAGCTCTTCTACACAGGATATAATGCTTTTATCTGTTTCTGTTCATTTGGCCCTTATGTGCACGGAACCATCTTGCAAGTCTAGAAGAAGCAATAAAATTATAAATTACTATCTTTTACTGTTCCTGTATGTGAATGCAAGGTGACAAATGAGATGTAGAAAATGATGATTGGATGAACTTGGGGTTCAGCTTCTGGACAGATTAAGCTAAGCCTGTGTGTGTGCCAAACTGTTCCTGGCTTATATCAGTTTGGATATCTTGTTTCCAAGTCAACCCTTACCCCACAATAGCTGGACTATAGAATGAGACTATGTTTCACTCCCCTCCCCAAATGTAGTCTGTGATCAAGGCTAATAATTGATAGTATATAATTATTGTAAGCAAAGGCCATGACTTCAAAGCTCATATTCCTGACTTGCATGTTGATTTACTGTCCTTTTATCTATGAGGCACAGACTCAAAGAGAGCCGTGGTGCTGCTTTAATTGCTTGCATATTACTTGAAAATTTTTATTACTGCATAAAAAGTTCTGAAATACGCCAATATGTAACATGTTACTGAATCAGAATAAAATGGTTTAATCATGTTCTTGAGGAGTAAATCCTCACATAATTATTTTACAGTAGTAATTGCCAGCCATTCTATAACAAAAGGCAAAGGGGATGCATTGAAATCATTATAAGAATGTGTTATTTTCATTCACTATGAGGCAGCGAGTGTGCACTGTTTCCCTTTGTAGAAATGAAGGATTTGAGGCATGAACAATTGAAGTGATTTGTCCAGTCACGTATTATGACAAGGCTGGAGGCCAACAGAATCCTGACTTTAACTTGGTCCATTTGACTTCTTCTCTATTGGCACCAGTTAACAATCATTTGACTCCAAAATAACACCCACAATGCCAGCTTTGATATAAAAAAGTTAATTCTTAGCAAAATATAAAATTATATGGCAAAACACATTTAGTTTGCATGACTGTATATGGTTCTAGGCTGTATCTTCCATACAGCAGAGGGTATAAAGTGGAGCTTTTGTTGTAGATGGAGAAGTTAATCTGTGATGATCAATCTCCATTGTCAACTTTACCAGATTAATAATCACCTAAGTGATGACATGCTCATCACTTAGTGATGAAATGGGTGCATTTCTGAATAGGCTTAAGCTGAGGAGCCAGAACCTACCATGGCTGTTGGCAGCACCATTTCATGGACTGTAGTCCTAGACAGAATAGCAAGGGAAAAAACAAAACAAAACCCAAACAGCTGAGCACCAGGCTCCATCTCTCTGCTTCCTGAGTGAACACAATGTGACTAGATACCTCATCCTTCTGCCACGGTGAGGGACCACGTCTTGTCCAGCTGTGAACCACAATAAACACTTTCTTTCACTTAAGTGATTGGCTCTCCCCCCACCCCCCGCCACACACAGCTCTTAGTCTGTGCCAGCTGACATGGGATTTTCTTCTAATTTTTGTATATTAAAAAAAAGCAAAAAACAAAAACAAGAACAAACCCCCCAAAACCTACCAGATTCAACTCACACAACAAAAATGGGATTAACATGATTGCCCTTCTAATAAGGCAGAATACAGAAAAGAGGCCTTGTATTTATTTTCATATGGAAAGTAAGCTTAATAAATGATTTTAAAATATGTTTAAGTCATCAATAAATGTAAAGTGGGCAAGTGGATAATATATATTTTTTAAAAAATCTAAACCTTGTGTCAGTCGTAAATGCTGAGTTACTCGATGTTGATTTCTACTCAGTAAAGTGAGAATATCCAACTGACATGAACTTGTCATGAGCACACCTCACCTGACTGATTATTTCTGACAGAGAACTTCTGTTTACAGCAGGGATTAGTTAAAAGTCAGTCATCTTTCAGGGACCTCCTAGGAAACTTCACTGTCCAGGAAAGAGTTGGGTGGATGGTTGCCTTCAACCCTGAGATGAAGCAATCAGGGACTTACTGTCAGAAAGAAAAATAAATGAAAATGAAAATCAGGCTAATTTACCTTTTCATGAAAGAAGTCCAAGATTTTCTGGACATAGGTTCTCAGTTGAGAAGATAAATGGAAGTAATAGGGCTTATTGCTCTTGAAGTTCTGAAAGTGGTTAAAGGTTGAGGTGGGGGAAATGAGCTGCTGTGAGTCACCTGAAACCATTTAAGTTCTGTGTTGCATCCTGGCCAGATGTGTCATCTCTATTAAGAAATTGCTATTTCCACAAAGAGAACCTTAAACAAATTTAAAGATGACTTAGTGAGTCACTGAGACAAAAAAAATTCCTTGTGAAAGAAGATTACATAACATGCCCCAAATTAATGCTGGCTTCCATTTGGCTGGCATATTACCATTACTTAGTGTGTTCACATCCTCTGAGTCAGCTGACTAACATAAAACTTGGGGGTTGGAACTGCCATTCTCTCATTGTATAGAGACAGAGACCTTTAGGACTACAGACTGCTTTAGACCCCCCCAGGTTCAGTGGTCACTTTCATGCACTAGTTTCATTTTCATGTGGGTTTGGTGCAGCCATCAGGATGGTCATCATCTGCCAGCTATTTGGTCCATCTTTTGTTTATATTCCTCTCTAACTGGAAGGCATCTAAGACAGGTTACAGCATGGGTCCTAAGCTTGTAAGTGCATCCACTTATCCTAGTTGCCATGGTTTGAACAGGGATACACAGTTTCCAATAGGAAATGAACTGTTCAAATATGGTGGTACAATGAGTGGAGCCAATAAGAGAGACAGCCAAACATGCAAGAATCTACATGTTTTCTGCAGGAAAAACATTTGACATTCTTGAAGCACTAGGATTGTGATCTGTGTGGGGATGTTAAAGACCCACCAGTGTGCAGACTGAATGGCCCCTGGCTCTTTGACAATGATTGTCTTGTTTCCAAATACGACAACTAAACACTCAAGGTCACTCAGTGATGGAGGACCAGATCTGATTCCCAGCATACGTGTAGTGACTCAGAACCATCTTTAAATCTAGCTTCAGGGGTTTCAACACCTCCTCTGGCTGTTGAGGCAATTCATGCACATGCTGGACAAACATACATACAGGCAAAATTCTTATATGTAAAATCAAGATAAAATTTCCAATTTTTTTAAAGAGCTAGAAACATCTATGCAGCCTCAAAGAACATAGTAATTAGTAAGTCCATTGCTGCTTTTGAAAGGTTGTTGAGCGTCTGCACTTCTCATTCTGCTCAAGAGGAGGCAACTTACCCTGACTCAAACTTTTACAAACTATTCTTGGCATGATATGCAAAATGGTATTTTCTGCATGTGGACATCCAAGGTTTTATATCACAATTTGTGGAAGATGCTATTCCCCCCCTCTCCTCTTCCCTTTCTTACACACACACACACACACACACACACACACACACACACACACACACCGTGGGAGAGGGAAGGAAGGAAGGAAGTAAGGAGGAAGAGATTTGCCTCTTTGCCAAATGTCAGATTCCTGTAGTTATGAGTATTCATGTTTTGGTCTTCTACTTTGTTTCACTGCTCTACATGTGTGTTTGTTGCAGGCAATGGATGGACCCAGAAAAGATTCTACTGGGCGAGGTAACCCAGAGCCAGTAAAACAAATACCGCATGTTCTCTCTCACCTGAGATGCCTGCCTCCAAATTCTCAGCTGTGAGTATACAACAGAGTAAACACAGAAACCAGAAAAGTGTAAAGGGTCTATGGGTGGGGAAGAGTCCTAGGAGGAGGGTAGCAGGATGCAGGTGGTATGAACAGGGAGGGAGCTCCAGCTGGGAGGAGGGAGGTCACTACAGGAGGAAAAGGACGGATGAGTAGCACCAAAGTTCTTTGATAAAAGCTCAAAAAAATCACATTATTATTACTTTATGTTTACCTAATATTATACACAATGCATATGAGTGTGTATGCATGTATATATATGTACATATGTGCATATATATTTATATGATATAGCTATTGAAAATGTTAAGCTGCTTGGTCAGTTAAGGTACTGTGGACTAACAAAACCCCAGTACCAGGCACAAGAAACCCTCCTTTCAAATGGTTGATAAATGTAGTCCAAGTGACTCCTAAAGCATTATAGATTATTTAAGTAGCCCTCAGTTGCCTCTTAGGGCTTGAAGAGAGGCCCCTATTGCTGAAGATACTGTATACTTGGAGTTAGGACTTGGATGATTTGAGCTATTGTCTGTCCCAAATATTTTAGGAAGTCACTGTTTGATGTGGAGAGAAAAAAGGCAAGAGAAAAACAGATATTCTTATGGTTTATATATAAATATAATATAAACAAAATCATTTATGATGTTAGTACCAGTGTCAGATATACAATCAGTAAAAATTGTATATACATATAAAAACTAAAATAAGAGGTTTATTAAAGATTATTTCCCTGAGTCAGGTGAATAGATAAAGAAAATGTGCCATATGTATATAGAATTTTATTCAGCCATAAAGAAAAAATAAAATGATGACATGTGATGGAAAATGGATTGATCTGGAGGTCACTATAATAAGCAAAATAAGCCACACCAAGAAAGACAAATATGGCATCTTTTCCACTCTAGGTGCAATATATATATTTAAAGTATTCATGCATAACATGAAAGCAGAAAGTGGACTATTTAGGAGCAGGAAAGGAACAAGCAAACAAGGAAAAGGAGAACAAAAGAACATAATGAGCTCTGAATATGCTCAAAGTATGTGACGTACAAGTATAGAATTCTGCAATGAAACATCATTTTGTTTAATAAATATACATTAGTAATTGAAAAGGAAACTACCTTATGAAAAAACATTTAATTATGAAAAGACAAAAAATTATGAAAAAAATGTGATTTTTTTGCCTTGAATTTCTATTGTGATTCTTGTTTTATTTCTCAATAATTTTTTTGTTTTTTGTTTGTTTGGTTTTTTTGTTTGTTTGATTTTGGAGACAGAGTTTCTCTTTGTAGGCTGGCCTAAACTTCCTTTGTAGACCAGGCTGGCCTTGAACTCACAGAGATCCATCTGCCTCCGGCCCCGAGTGCTGGGATTACAGGCATGCACCACCATGTCCAGCTCAATAAATGATTTTTAAAAGACGGCACTACAATTGGTTTGTGAAACCCCAAGCCTTGCTGAATTATAAGATTCCCTTCTTAAACTGGATCAATTTCCAGAGTTCTTCTTTTATAAAAAATTTCATTTAGAATGTGTCCTGAATGTTTTTCATCATGGAACCTTTTACAGAGAAAGAGGAAAGACAGCCAGAATGATAGACACCCTGCTACACCCTGCACATTTGGCCCACTTACGTTGCTTTCATGGTCAAAACTGGAACTGTTTTAGCAAACTAATAGGCCCATTGAAACAAAATGTCCTTGTGACCAAAGAAGCCTGTAATATTTAAGAAAGAAGTACATTTTCCTTAAAATTAAGTGAATTGATGCTCTTATCAAACCTCAAACCCAGAGCAAATTTGTACTTAGAATCATCTACTTCTACTGCCTTGTGCTCTGTGTCTTCCTTATTTAGTTATAAGTCATGAATAATATAAAATGCATATGGTAGACATGTGGCTTAATAAAAATAAAAATAAAAATAAATGTTTCAATAGCCATCAACCAGATAAATGAACTATTCCTTCCAAGTGTTTCAGAAGTTTATTCCCTAACACCTATTCCTTACTGCTACTCTGGCCACCAGCTGTCACCTGCTTTCTTCCTTAGGTTAAAAATGCTCATCACTTATGGAACATTTCTTCATGTGTGGAGGCAGTGAAGCAGCTCTCTTGTTCTTTGCACTTAATGATTAATAATGGCCCTGCTTATTATTTTAAGGCAATATAGAATTCAGATGTGAGGGAAGATAACTTTAAGACATTCGATTAGTGAGTATATATCTTCAAATACACTCAAGATTATATTTCTTTTAATTTTTTTCTTCTGAAAGTTCAAAACTCACATATTCATATAAGACTCCCTTAACTATAGGATTGGTAGTAAAAAAAATAAAATAAAATGTCCAGTGTAGATATAAGATGATCAAAACCAAAATCCTGCTATAAGGAGTCATAAAGCCAGGAGAGATGTATTGTAGCTTTTGACCCAAGTTATAAAAAGGCATAGATAGCTCTTCCAAAGTCTCTGATGGGTGGTTGTTTACTTTTATTTTGTTGCAGTCAAGTTGCTTGGCTGACTATGACATGTGGTTGACTGTGTGGAAGGAAGTGGAGCCCAAAGTGGCAGGGAAAGCAGAGGTAGCGTGAACAGAGAACCGAGTGAAATCTAATCGATGGTGGCTTTGAGCGTGCAATTAGGCTTCTTCATTTTTAGAAAGAGTAAGACTGGGATGAGAGGAAACAGACTCAAGAGGCACAGAATGAACAATGAAGGTCAGGGTGCTGGACATCACAAAGGACAGGACCCAAGTGTGGATGTGGCCATCCTCAGAGCAGAGTACTCACACACAGGCAGACAAAACCATGAATGAGAAGCAGCATGGTGGCAAGGACGGAATCACACTCCAAAGCCAAGCTTGTGCTTTGAGGAGCTCCCAGAGTGTGGCCTGCTAGCTTTATTTGTCTTGGCCCCTGAGCCTGCTTATGAGTAACAAATGCCTCATGTTTAAGAGACAAGTCAACAACTGCAAGTGATCTGAATTTCCAGAACATTCTTACAGAATTTGTCCTTGCTTTACACAGAGTTCTTCAAAAGCTTAATTCTGTATTGGCTCATGACTTCGGGTGCATGAGTTTTCAGGATGCATCCTTGACTGTGTGCTTAATTAAGGTCATTATCACTCTAGCTTCTATGCTAGCTGTTAAAGAACATTGCAAAGTTCTTACTTCAGCATCATGCTCTCTGGCAGAGTCTGGGTTATTGGGTGAAGTAATGTCTGCTTTACTTAAATATGTGGACAATCTACTTAAAAAACGAAGCAGGGTGAGGTGTCTTAGAATTTGTGTCAGCTTCGGTCCTGGAAACAGAATGTGGCTGCGTTCATGTTCACTCTATGTTACTTTGTCTATCTTTAAAATCTTACAACAACCTTCTTTTCCAGTTATAAACGGGGATTCCAGAGGGGTGTTGCAAGAGATGGCAAAAGAAAAGAAAGAAAGAAAAATGTAATAAGGAGCCTTAGGTTGTGGCATGTTCGAGCTCACCGCTTTGTTGGCTGCTCCACAAATGTTCAGGGAAGCATGACTCACTCTCCATTGGTTGTGAGTTCGTAAATTCTTTTCAGGAAGCTCAATGAAGCATTCAGTGTGCGTTGGTGCTGACCACAAACTCCCAAAGGTAGATCAGGAGTTGATGCAAGAATCAGACAACACTGTTTGGCTGCTCTCTTATTTATTGCCAAATTCAATTCATTTTTATTTTGAACACACGCACGGCTCTCAATATGGCATAGAAAGGCAGACAGTTAATAGGATGGAAGTATAATATTATAGGTGCTAATCTAGGAGAAGCAAGCACAAAGGCCACGCTTTTTAGAGAGGGTGGCATCAGGGCTGAAAGGTGGCATAAGCATCAGAAGGCTGGAACCGAGGCATACGCATGTGATAACTTGAAGACAGCGTAGGAGCCTCCGACAGTGGTGCCTAGAGTGGAGGAAAGTAGAAAACGGAGAGGATGGTTTGCGGAGTAAGAGGCTAGTACTGAGAGGTAGTAGGGAGGGAGACCTGCTAAAGCATTTGGTGGTGATGAACGAGCGATGAGGTCTTTGTTTTAGAAATAAGTCTATGGAGATGATGGGAAAATGGAATATGAGGAGGAGTGAGTGGTAGGGAGAATAAAGAGGAAAAGAGAGGCTGAACTATGTAATCAGGGTAGGCATTTCTCTACTCTACTGCCTCCATTGCTGCTGGATCAAGGCTGCTGCAGAGATAGCCCACTGCCCCCCTTAGTCCTTCAGCCCACGGTATCATCACCCCCCAAGAGCTATGTTTAGCCCTTGAGCAGCTGCCCACTAAAATTTAAAGTGGCTCCTGGACAGTCCTCCTTCCCACCTCAGGACAGTCAGGCCCTCATTCCTGCCCTGGAGCTGCCTGTTGAGACAGGAGACAAAATGGCAGCAGCTCCTGTCAGCGCCTCAGTTGGAGCTTTCCGTGGTGACTATTCCTGCTTCAGCCAACTGCTCTATGAAAATCCCACACCAGCACCAGGCATGGTGGTGCACGCCTTTAATCCCAGTACTCAGAAGGCAGGTGGATCTCTGTGAGTTTGAGGCCAGCCTGGTCTAAAAAATGAGTCCAGGACAGTCAAGGCTACACAGAGAAACTCTGTTTCGAAACAACAAAAACAAAACAAAACAAAACAAAACAAAACAAAACAAAAAGGAAAAAGAAAAAAAAAAGAAAGAAAGAAAGAAAAGAAAACCGGATACCTTTCCCACTTCAAAAAGCCTGCTGTGGTCACCATGGGAGCTGTCCATGATGGTGACAGCCTTTTGTAAATTTTGGGCACATTGTAAACTTTATTACCCTTTAAGGCAGAAAAGTGGCTGGACCTCTGCCTGAGAAAGCTCCTGCAACTCAGCTGCCCACCCAGTCCACCCCACCTCTATAACTGCAATCTCCAGCCCATCAGTGGGACTCATCTCAGATTATGCTAATTTGAGATGAGAAGTCTGGACAAAACCCCACCAATCTATGAGCTTCCCCCCCAGCTCAGGCTTGAAATCCCACCTATCCTCACTCTGGAAATCCCTGCCCCAGAAAGCCCCACCCCCTAAGAAACCCTATATAAAGGCTGTGTCTGCCCAGTTCCCTGCTGTTTTTTCCCAGGAGCAGAGGCAGCCAGCCCTGGATTCATCCCTCCAATAAATCTCTTTTAAGATATTCATGACCTGCTGTGACTCTCTTGTCAAAAGAAGAAATGAAGAAGGAGTGGAGTGTTTGCTGCTCCTGAGAAGGATAGAAGTTCAGTTGCAGTGGTGATGGCAGGAAATTCACTGCTACCTGTAACTCCAGCTCCAGGAGTTCCAAATCCCTCTTCTGGTCTCCATGGAAACCTGGAATTATTGCACACACACACACACACACACACACACACACACACACACACAGAGAGAGAGAGAGAGAGAGAGAGAGAGAGAGAGAGAGAGAGAGAGAATAGCAAGAATATTTTTTCATTTCTCATTGCACAATTGTGTTGGGTGATTCTGTACTCATGGATTTTCTTCCTAAGTATGTTCCCAAACTTTCCAGAAGGAATGTTCATTACTAACAATGAAGGAAAAGTGAAACTGCCAGAGTGAGGAGACTAGAACGATATGTGAGCATCAATGGACCGTTTGTTTCTTTACTACAGGCTCAGTGGCAAGTGGGTGCTCTGGCTGAGCTACTGGAACGAATGTGTGCATGGTGAGCATCATAGTTATAGGTCAGTTTCTAAGAAAAGTAGAGGTCAGAGTCAGTTCCTGCTTCCGTGAGAAACTCTGCTGGAGAGCCACAGTTCCGCTGCATTGGGTCAGATCGAACTCGGCCTTCACCAGCTGTTCTTGTTAACCCATTCTTTTATGTTCTTTGGTGACTTTGTTCTGGGACTTTCCCTATAAAAACTGGTCCGTGGTTTTTGGGCTATATAACAGATTCGGTCCCTATCAGAACTACCAAAGTTAAATATCCAGCCATGATGGAAAAAAAGAAACAAAACACTTGGTCATCTTTGCATTCAGCTACACATCTTCAGATGAGAATATCTCATCACCCCAACTTCAGGTGAGTCCACCCATTGAAGATTGGAGTCTTAGAGAAGGAAGGTGTCATAGGTGGCATTAGGAAAACATCTGCCTACTTCCTGTTTTTCTCTAGGTTCTTAAGGTGCATTACTAAATATCCTAGGTAGGCCTAGAACTATTGTAGTCCAGATGATTCTTGAACTGACAATATTCTTGCCTCAGCATCCCAAGATTTCAGCCACATACCACCGTACCTGACTGACATATTGGTTTTCAAAGCTCCACTGATCCCAGGTGGACCCACAAAGGCTAGACAGCAAAAATTTCTTCTAGGGTCTAAACAATGCTACCAGCACAGCAAACTCTTGTCTTTAAAGATGAGTCACTATTTTATATATAGTTTTAAAATATGAATATAAATATATGGGTATACTTTTATTCATATATTCATGAATGTATATTAATATATCGATAATGGACCACATATATATGGTTTTACAAGTGTTTCATTTGAAATGAAAAATTTCTCATAAATATGTCATAAATGAGAAGAGTTTACCAGTCTGATTTGAACCAGTTGATTATGAACCTGTAATCTATTCTTCCAATTTGATCCTTTCTTTGATGTATGAAAGATACTAATTTATCTTATATGTAAAAGCAAAGTCAGTAACAAAGGTATGTGGTACCTCCAGGTTTTGTGTTTAGCCTTGATTCCACAGGTCCTGGGTAAATACTGGATGTCGTTTTCTTTTCTTATCTCATTTCTTCTCTTCCTGGTTTATGTTGCATTTGCAGGCCAGGTACCATATACTTACTGCAGTGTCCACCCACATCCTAGAACTGAGGCTGGCTACTAGAAGGTTTTTGCTACCTGAAGGTCTAAAGCACTGATTGAGATACACAAAAACTGAGGTTATGTGTCACATGGAAATCCTGTTTGTTGCACATAGTGAAAAACTCAGGTTTAGGGTTCCAACAAATTGTGTTGATGCCATTTACTCTTCCATTTTCCAATGGAGAGAAGAAAAACATTGCAGAACCTTCAGAGGCTTAGTCATGAGAAGAAGGGTGTCCATATAAAGTAATATTAAGAAGAAGAAAGTCATATGTGATACGTAGCACTACTGAAATCAGTGTTCCTAGTTCTAAGACCTTTTCCAAGTCTTCTGAATGGCACAGATTTATGTGACATTTTCTGACAAGTATACAGCCAAGATCACAAGAGAGACTGTCAGTGATGTAAGTAGAAATCTGATTTCTTGGGCTCAGAAGCTAAGAGTACTTGCAGAACCCAAGTTCAGTTCCTAGCACCCACATCGTGCTCTTGGGAATACCACGGCCTCTTCTGAACTCCTTGGGTACCAGGTATACAGTGTATAGGCATAAATGATCCAGACATGATATTAAGCATTGTTGTATTATCTTTTTAACAGTAAATGGATATTCTTGCCAGTTCATCAATAGAAAGGTTGTAATCACAGGCCAGTTGGCTGCTGTTTCTTGTACCTATATTAGATAATTAATCAGTTCTAGTAGTATTTTACACACATGTACCGAGCAGCAAAACATCCAAGTCACATGAAAAAATTATCCCTGGCAGAAGTGAATCAAGGTATGAAGTTCTGCCATCTTCCTTCAACTCTCATGTTTCAAATGACTCTTCTTTTGCTCTCTTGTGCAGGCTACACAATGCTATATACTTTCCCCATCCAAACACTTTGAAGACACATTTAGAAGACCAGCCAGCAGGTAATGGTGCTTCTCACCTTAGAAAGTATCCCATGGCTTCTGACACTGATAGAATATGAAAGCCAGGGACCTGGTCACCACCTAGGCTTGCCAGATGGGGAGAAAAAATGTGATGCAGAAGCCTGGGTGACACACAACAGATGATGAAGACAGTTCAATTGCTCCATGTAGACATCAAAATACCATGATGGAGGATTGGATAGTATTCCCTGATCTCTAATGGTTGTGGATTTGTCTTCAAAGCCTGATGAAAAACATTTATCTTTTTTCTTTTCTGTTAAACAAACAAACAAGCAAAGATCTCAAGGGATAAGCTCACTTCTGTCTACAAGGTAATCGACTAGTTTTATCCTGTACATTTTTTACTTTGTTTATTATTTATATATGTTACATAGTATGTGTGCAAGTTTTGTGGGGGCACAAAAATATCTATACATACATATATAGATAGATAGATATATAGGTAAGTAATATATATATGTACATATATTAACGTAGTAAGGACTTCCACATTAATGTTTGAATGGGGTAGTAACTTTGCCTTCTGTGTTCTTCGACAGATTAGCTCAGAAGCTATGGAATGCTTCAAGAAAGAAATTAACAACCACCTCTCTGTGAATGACTTTTCAGAGTGGAAGAAGTTTGATTTTTGGAATTATGGAAAAGAGATAGAAGTGAACACCAGTATCATCCCTAGACCATAGTTCCAAGCTGGAAGAGGGGAACAGTGAACTGGCATTCATGTATCTATGTGTGGACATCTTGTGTCTTGTGTGGGTGTGTTTGTTTTTGAAAACCACTCAGTGTTCACTGTTCAAAAGCAACTATTGTATATTTCTCAAATTATCTTATAATTGAGATATTATACATCACTCATGAAGCAATTACAAAGAGAGGTAAAAGTAGACTTTCTGGAGAATTTAATTTTTTAAAATTCAGATGCAAAAGAAGGTGCTTCGACAGGACGATTGCAGGGTCTTTCAGCAGTCAGTGAAGATGACTGACTCTAGATCCGACCCCACAGAACCTCAAAGAAGAGAAGTCCATCAGAGTCTGCACGCGATGCACACGATGGCGGCATCACCGTCCTCTCTTTGTCCATGGAGAAGTTAGCAGTGCCCTTCACGAAGAAACTGAATTTTTCCATTACTTCTCCTGAGGGAAGCCATAAGTAAAAAGACTCAACAGAAGCGTAAATACAAAAGTTGAAAGGAAGTATGTCTTTTATTTTATAGCTAAGAACAGGCTGTGAAGTAGAACTACTTTCCACAAGAGGGAGGATCTGAGTCCCCAACATTATATGGTATCTCCACAGAGCACAAGTTCTTTGCTTCAGTCACGATTCTAACCCATCTACTCTGATCCCAGAGGCAGGAAGATCACCCAAGGTGTTGGAAGAACAAAGAAGACTCCATAAAGGGATTTGAGATGGCCCAGCTCCCAACTGTTAGTGGTCAGTGGGGCAGTGATGGAGCAGGATACTGCACTACTGAGGAAGCCTTCCACCATGTCTTCCTCTCAGGGTCTCATGTCCTGAGCATGCTGAGCTTCGTGGTCCAGGGCTGTATACAGACCTGTGCTAAAGAATCTTTCCTTCTGTGAAATGAAGCTTTCTAAACATAAATGTATATGTAGACCTGTTCTCCGGGCTCAGGCCTAACTTTTTAGTCTAACAAAGATGAAAACACAGGGCATGAAATAAGTGTCCCGATGCCAGTAGCTTAAAAGATAGTTAGCAATGATAAAAAGTGAACTTGGTGTAAGATAGCAAGTGCTAACTTGCATCTTACATTTCTAAAAGGTGACATCTGCCTAGTGACTATTCTAAACACTGTGCAACCCAAACAAAACATCTAAATTAAATGTGTCCATGGGATTTTGATCCAATAATGACAGCCTGTATCCTTCATTTTAGGGAAAAGGGAACCCAATCATATTTACACTGCCTTTTCTCCTTAAGACTCCTGATACCTACTTAGAGCCTATAGGACTAAAAGCCAGATTCATTAAAGTTGTTTAGGATTTTAGAAATCATGCAGGATAGTGGATTTCAGCTATTTATTGACCTCTCTTAAAACAGGAAGTTGTGTGCAGCCCTCTTCTTAATATATGTAAAACTTGGGCTTGGGGACCACCCCAAATGGCCACTTTATAGGGACAAATATGAGTTTGAAAACTCAGGAGCTTCCAAGTGTCACAATAACCAGAGATCTTCGGGTAGGATGGGGACAGTTCAGGTTGTCAGAATTGCTGGCCAATTTTTGTTCCCACCCTCTGTTCTGCATGGCAATAAGTAGACCATAGAGTTAAGAGAGGCCTTGGGAAGGGGAAGGAGTTGAGTACAGAAACTTGTTCCCAAACACACTTTAAAAAATATTGATACTCACAAGATCTCTGTACACAACTTGCATTTATTCCCATAGGTGATGTAGTCAGAGCCACAGACTGGTGTGTTTTCAATGGGACAAGGGATGGCCACCACTGGGTACTTCTTATAAATGTCACAGTCCACCTAGTCAGACACAAGAGGATGTCCTGATTTTTTTTTTCAAGTGTAACTATCTCAGGTCAACTAGACAGACTACAAGAGCTAAACAAAGTCTCTGTCATCTCAGATGTTCAGATGCTGTTGAAATTGCTTTTATATATAGTGGCATTACCATCCTGAGCTATGCCAGTGGTGCCAGTGCCCTTCCTACTTTTTAATGCCACACTTGGTGAGCAACCGCTCAGCACTTCTGTGCCAGACAACCAACTTCAGCGTTCCATGAATTCCCATTATTTAGTGCTTAGGACACTTGGATGGGAGAAGTTCTGCTCTACTGCCTGTTTACACGTGGGGAAACCTTTCCTTCTCTTCTCTCTGTTTGCTCTCTTGCTTTCCTTACACATACAGCATGGGCTGTGTATTGATCCTTCACAAATATTTGTTGACTAAGTGACAACCAGTAGAAATTGAAATTAAAATCTTGTTCAACATACTTACCGTTGCTAATGGGTGGCTGATAACTTCTGAAAGACAAGTACAATGGGAGCATTAAACACAAAGCAGAACCCGGGATTTCATTAATCAGTGCAACTTTCTCCTTCAGTTAACGACTGACTTTTTATTTCTCCTGGCAATGAATCCCAGCAGAGGCCCCAACATTATTCCCAATCACGCCTGTTTACTTAGGAACTCGAACAGCCAATGGGTAAGCCCTTGAATTAGGAAGGCAAACTTATTTATTCTTTCTAGAGCTTGTGTATTTGATAAAGTCAACGGTCACTGAAGCTTTATCACGGATATACTTTCTCTCCTAATCAACATAAGAATTATAAAGGGCTGCATGTGGTGTGCACACCATTAATCAAAGCACACTCAAGACAAAAGCAGGCAGATCTCTGTGAGTTCAAGAACAGCCTTGTCAAGTTCCATACATAGCAAGTTCCAGGCCAGCTAGGACTACATAGTTAAGCCCTGTGTCAATCAATCAAACAAACAAACAAACAAACAAAAAGAAAACGGATGGCTTCAATGTGTCACAAATTTATTTTAACTACACAACCTTTCACAATTTAAAAGCTGAATCATTAACTTGAGAATGCTAGAGACGTGCCGTGAGGACACTTTTGTATCTCTGCACTGAGGAACAGCCATCTCCTGACACAGCTGCAAGCACCCTCATGCAATAGAATATTACAGATAAATCAGGACCCCTTTTTGTCTGTGGGAGCCTTCCTTGCAAGGGAAGGCACTAAATCCTAATCCCTCAAAGTGCAGCCAGAACCATGATCCTTCTTCCCAAGCAGATATCACTTTAAATCCTCTCGATCAGATATTTATGCCAGCAGCTTAGATCCTAGGAGAAACTGTTTGAAAAACAAAAAACACATAAATCTTCCGAACTGTATGTGACACTGTGTAACCCAACTCACCCGAGCTGGTGCAGAAATAGGTTGCCATGAAGAGCAGCAGGAGACCCCCAATGAGCTTCATGGTGGAGAGGTCTGTGATGGGTAGACTGGCCAACTGAGATTGGCTTGAATGGGCCATGCACTAGGAGAGAGCTCATGTTTATATGGTGAGCCCTGGTGTCTCCTCCTCCCCTGTGAGCTCATCCAAAGTCAGTGTTGGAGCTGAGAGGTTGCAAAGCGTGTCACACCCAGTGATGCTGCAGCACTTGCCAGGTAATTACTGTGTCCCTTCTCAGTGACAGGTAGGTGATCTGAGGGAAGTAGTATTTTTCTGTCTATTGCATAATTGAAGACTGTTACTTACATTAAGCTTTCCACAGAGGAGATTAGGCATGGCTTTCTTGCCTTAGATATGAAACAGAGTATCACATGCACACATCCATGCTATAATATATATGCACATGTAATCTATATATAAATACATATACATGTGGAAACATGTAAAAGTACATATA
Organism: Acomys percivali; assembly: GCA_907169655.1. Classification (NCBI taxonomy): domain Eukaryota; kingdom Metazoa; phylum Chordata; class Mammalia; order Rodentia; family Muridae; genus Acomys; species Acomys percivali. The sequence goes on along the minus strand of OU015744.1, from coordinate 25,098,911 downwards.
TATTATAGTTCTAGGATCATCTGAAGGATACAGCATGATACTAAAACACAGTGATTTACAATACCATTAGGAGCCATAGTAAACCCAAGGTATATAAAGCTGTACCTGAAATAATAGAGTAATATACTGCTTTATAGTAAATTTTCTTTTCATGTAAGTAGGAGTACTAAAATAATAGAAAGTATAATATAACATACACTAGTTATCAATTATGTATTCTATCAGGTATCATGTACATATATAATTTTATGCAATGTGCTTTTATATGACTAGGAGTGCAGTCTAGCTGAATATATTTCATCATTACAAACAGTCTCACCACTATGAAATACAACTAATATGTACTGCATGGGGTTATAAACAACTAAGTATTTGGGATTTTTTCAATTTCACTATATTCTTCTTGAACTACCATTCTATATACACCATGTTGTTAACTAAAACACCAATATCTAAAATATGACTGTATATGATTTGTGTGTGTATATGTGTATGTGGGTGTGTGAGTGCACACACGAGTATGTGTGCACAAGTGCCCAGAGCTGTATCAAGTTCTCGGCTCATAATAAGATATTGAATATGGTAGTTAATATTATGGAATGCAATTTTCATGACAATACTTTAAAGAAAGCCATCTATTGCCTTAATTTTACCAGTTTGTAATTTGAAGACGTATAATTTTCCTAAGATCAAGATTTTAATTACTGGAGGATAGTATGCAGAATTGAGTCACAGGCAAAAAGTAATGGCTCTGATAAGGACAGTTGTAAGTTCAACTATGTAAGTCTACTATGAAAGATTATGGATGATGAATACCAACATAAAGCCCTCATATTTCAAAACAAGCTTGTTTTTTGTTTGGTTCTTGTTGTTGCAGTTTGAAAGCACTTTGTGTGTGTGTGTGTGTGTGTGTGTATGTGTGTGTGTGTATCAACAGTTTGTTCTTTATTACTTTAATATATATATATATATATATATATAATAGCTTAACAATTCACTTTTTGACTGATATCTGAGTTGTTTCCAAATTTTAGTCATCACAAATAAAGTTTTTATGAATATTCATGTAGTTGTTTCAGTGTGAAAATATGTATCTTTTTTCTTTTTTTATTAATTTATTCATATTACATCTCAATGGTTATCCCATCCCTTGTATCCTCCCATTCCTCCTCCCTCCCTCCCATTTTCCCCTTACTCCCCTCCCCTATGACTGTGACTGAGGGGGACTTCCTCCCCTTTTATGTGCTCATAGGGTATCAAGTCTCTTCTTGGTAGCCTGCTATCCTTCCTCTGAGTGCCACCGGGTCTCCCCATCCAGGGGTCGTGGTCAAATATGAGGCACCAGAGTACATGTTAAAGTCAACTTTTTTTTTAATCAAAAAGAAAGTAGGATTGAGAGTGGGGGTGATTGGGATGGTGTGGAACTACAGGTTTACTGAGTGTTCTTTTGGACATCTGAACATCAGGGGAAAGAGAAATGGTGGAAACTTTGGCTTCATTCAGCAGTCTTGTACATACTGAGTGTCTCAAAGCCAAGGGCAAATCCAAGACATGCAGTGGAGAGTGGCTAACTATAACCCTACAAAGGGAAGAAGGAAGGCAAAGGCATAGAAGAGGCCATCCCCTCTGCCACAGAAGACAAGTGATTAAGTAAGTAGGTGAGCAAGGAGACTGCTATTTTGAAAGATGATGAAGTTGACCCCATCGTATTCTGCTTTTGACAACAGAAGACTTGAGTCATGTTGTAGCTTCAAGAGCTTTGGCACCAACATTGATGGAAGTATGTTAAATCATTCAAAACTGACATAAAAACTGATGCCCATAATACACAGCTTCACCTTGTTGAACATTTCTCTCAAAGTCCATGTGATGCTGAGTGGAAATCGAAGGACAGTGATTTTATGAATGTTGACTGGGCACACCTGTGGTGTCCAATAAGCATATCTCTGTGTTAGGGATCACCATGATTTGAAAGAGAGCCCTGGGTTCTAAAAACTCCTACTAGATTCTGAAAGGTCAAATTTCAAACAAAAAAAAATTGATTTCATAGGTGTGGAGAACATAATTAATTGTTTATGTAGGCTATGGCTAGGAGGTAAATGTCAGATTTAATTTCTCAAGGGTGGGGCTGACTTCATGCTACTCTGGGTGTGTACAAAACCACAGCAGAGGAGGATGGGTGGAGAGTAAGTGTGGGGAGGAGTGAGGTCAAGAGCTCGGGTGTGGGGTTGGTTTGGTTTTGGAAACTACTTGTGTGGAGTAGGAGTTTTCTGCTGACCCATGAACCACATATCTGGGGAAACAGCTCTGGAGCGGGAAAGCAGTTCATTTCAGGCCCAGGCTAGTTTTTTCATTCCCCTCTATGTTCCCTCAAAGGAGAAACCTTGAACTCTGTAAGGCATCCACTATTTTGGGACCATGCAGTGTGAGAAAGTGTATGATCAATGCATATAATTTTAAAAACCAAGACAAAAGTTTTGGAGTCTTGCATGTTTTTCCCAACTAGATTTGGAGTACCCCAAGAAAGAGCAGGATGGCTCGCTAAAGGGTTATGTTGGGGTAAGGATTGAATAAGATGATGCTGGGTCAGTTACTTGGAGGGACAGAAGGGGAATTACATCACACATGGGCTTAATCCAGGGACAGAACAATAGCGAGCAGCAGACTGTAGTAAGGAAACAAACATATTTTAATTAATGAGCATTACTGCACCTGTATTCCTCTGCATTTGAATTAGTTCATTTCAAACTTCTAACCAGATACTAATAATTACTTTGTTTTAGCTGAGATTAAAAAACAAACAAACAAACAAACAAACAAACCAAAGACTTTAAAACAGTAGCAGTTTAAGCTAAAAAATGATACATTTTAATTTACAATTTCTTATGTAGTGGCTTTAAGTGTGTAGCAAAAGGGGCAGATTTGGAGCTCCACTGAACAGTGATATAATAACAGCAAAACTGTTATTAGACCGAAGTACTTAGGAAGGAGAGCTGGTGTCATCAATGAGTGGCAGAAATGGGTTGGGCCAACAAAGCATGTAGCGAGCACCTGGAAGGAAGGAGGGTCCCAGCACCAATGGCTCCTGCCCTGTCCCAGACCCCTATCTACGTAAAGAACAAACTAGCAAAACAAAGTGTCTTTTATTTCCTTGAGCTTTCTGCTTTCTCTACCTCTACTGAGATTAACTTGAGAAATCCATCTTTGGGGACTGTAGCTATGGCTCAAGGATAAAGCAATTGCCTGTCACGCATAAAGTTCTGGGTCCCATGCCCAGCACTACACAAAAGCAAACCCCACTCCAGAAAACTAACATGTCAAGTGAAGGAGGCTAAGGAGTGAAGTGACCATGGGGAGGCTGCTGCTCTGCAGTTTATTTTATTCCCCGTTCTCGTTGCTGTCTCACCACTAGTCCCCAGACCCCAGAGCTCCTACGGCTTGACACCCAGCAGGCATACCACCTAAACTCCCAAGGCCATCTTGGGACAGTTTAAAACTGTGGCCACGCATTCAGCTAAGCCAGGTCTGGTCAATGTTTTTCTTCTTTTCCCTTCATTGTGTGTCTACTTCCCACTCTGGCTCTCTTTTCTTTCTTTCCCTTTTCTTGTCTTCCTGTATATTGCCTCCACTGTGATTATGCCTTTGTATGTTGGGACGACGGTGCTTAAAGAGCTGAACATGTGTATTCCGGCCTTGTGTGTGGCAGGACTGTTTGCAGTTGCTTATGGGAATAGGGAGTTTGGGTAACCAAGACTCCTGTGTATTGGCTGCATTCAACTTCCTTTGAACCTCTGATGATAAATTGTTGAGGGGTTGACTGGTCATCTGAAGCTTTCCTTGAGGCTATGATGCATGGAGAAGCAACACAGCTCCTTCTCAAAGTCAGGAATATGCTTGGCAGAGCTGGTAATGGCCTGTGGCCAGGGGCTTGGGGAAGGTGTGGCTTCTTGAAAACTCATCTCTTCCCATCTTTGGGACTATCATTATCAGTCTCTAGGCTACTTTGTGCTAGGTCTGTAAAGTTTTGGGGATAGCCTGTGTTGTCCTTATGCAACATTGTTTGACTAGCTTCTTGCTGACTTTTCCCCTATTGTAGGATAGTTTCTCCTGACTCTCTCCCATTTATCCCTCAAAAATAGTACATAAACTGCTGTACTTCTTAGTAAGCTTGCTTGTCATAAGACATAGCTTGTGCAAGACCTCCAGTCCAAAGTTTTTACATTCTGTATCTTCTGTCTTTTCTTTCTCGTCACCTGGCACCTCTCCATCAGGACCCTGTTACTGAAGAATGACCTTCTGGTCCATGTCAATAAATAGTTCCCAATCATGGGACAAGAGGATGGGAATGGGCTATAGCAACAAATTTTCTTCTGATTCATGTCACATATCTGGATATTGATTGACATGTACACAGCCACCAGCAGTAATTGATAAAAATCACATCTACTGTGCTCAGAGCTGAAAAAATACTTATAAACCAAAAGTCAACCACCATGAGATAGTTAGGGCTCCTGTAACAAAATACTCCCAAACTAAGGAGTATACACATCAGAAATTGCTTTGCTCACATTTTAGGGTTGCATCAAAGTGTCGGGTTGGCTGGTTTATGTTGAGGCCTCTCTCCTTGGCTTCCAGAAGATGCACTTCATGCCATCCCTTGCATGCCTTACTCTCTGAACACATACAACTGCTCTATAAAGACACCAGTCCTACTAGGGTAAAGCCACACTGTTATGGCCCCACTTAACCTTCACTTCTCCTTTCTCAGATATGACTCCAGTCCCTCATTCTTCCTGTCCAACCTTCCAGAACTCCCAGAACATAATCATGCCTTTATTTTTCTCCATTTCCCTCTATCTCTTGCCCACAGTAATTACATGTTTTAGCCAGATTGACCTCTTTTACTGAAAATGCCAACAAATTAATTTTTTCCTGAGGTTGTTTTTGACTCACTCCATCAACAAACAGGTAATCTTGGAGACTGAAAGTGGGAAGAGTGTAACTCCCGAGTGCTTTGTTTTTACCTCTGTACTGTGTACTCTCTTTAGCTTCTGAAGCTCCTTTCTATTGCTCCATGGGTGCTTTGGCCTACACGATCCTAAATTTTCCTTATGTGTGCATGCTTACGATAAAGTTTTATGAATTGAGCATAAAAGATAAATAACAATAACTGGTAATACAACAGAACAACTATGAAATACTATAATGAATATTATACAAGTTATGGTATTGTGTTGCACTATACCCTAATACATGATGGTGTGCGATGACAGGTAAAGAGGAGATAACGTGAATGGTATAGATATCATGATGTTATACTGTGTTGGTACCGAGCAGTTACTTGCACAGGAACAATGTGATATGCAACAATACATCTGAATGACTAATGGGATAATGGCCTATATAGTGTGGTTATGCTGGAGAAATGTAGGACTCATATCCTGGTTGAGTTGGAGCATAATTCCATGAGATTGTATTACTTAAAGTAATACAATCTACTTAGAGTAGCATGTAATTTAAAATATATGAAGTTTATTTTTAACCTGTGTAACATTTCTATAGCATAGTTGACTGGGACACATAAACCCTAGAAAAGGAAACTATAGAGAAAAAAACACCATAGACCTCTCCTCTACAAATAGAAATCCCAGACTTCTATTGGACTTCTCATACCCTTGCCTCCTGCTAGAGGATCATGTGGCCTATGCCTACCCACTCCTTATTTCAGGGCAGAAATCCTAGACCAGTGATTCTCAACCTGTGACACTGAACATCAACCCACCCCTGACGTTGGGACCTCTTGCTGCAAACTCTGCTCCCAGCTGACCATGTGTTCTCTTGCTCACTTGCATGCCTAACTTCTCTAGGTAGGGATGCCTGCTTCCAGCTTCACTCATCCCTGCCTCTGTTTAAGGATCACAGATTCCATGCCTGCTCATGCCTCCTTTCCAGATGAAAAGCCCCCAAACCAACTGCCAACTCCATCACCCCAGCTGCCTGCCTGAGAATAGTGGGCTCTACCTTGTCACATGCTGATAACCCATTCTAACATCAACCCTGAGTTCCCTAAGATTGAATTCTAAGTCCCATTCATCCAGAGAAGTTGGAAAAATGAGATTTAAATACCTACTCAATAAAATAGAGACCAGATGTCCATACTAAGAAACACCACCAATGACTTAACTCCAGATGCCTCAGTCCCATAGCAAAAGCACAAACAGCATAAATAACCAAGACAATGTGTTTCCTCCAGAAGTCATTGTTCCCAGATAAAAGCAAACTGAATGAAGTACAAGAAAATTATTTTAAAATAGCAATAATATATACTTTTAAGGAACTTGAAAGTGATAAGAATAAATGCTGGCATGAAGACCATGAAAGTACAAATAAAAAATTGAATGAAAAAAATGACAATTCAAAATGAGAAAATAATAAAGAGAATGAGTGAAGAAAAGTCAAACTTAAAACTCAAAATAAAATATTCAGATAGTCAAAAAATAAGCTCAAAGAAAAATCTCACCGATAAGTCATCAATTCTTGAAGACAAGAAGAGCCAGATCACCTGATGAAATAAAATATTCAACATGGACAGAGAAGAAACCTAACTTAAATGCAGAGACAATATTTTCAACAAAATCACAGAACAAAACTTCTCTAAACACGGGAGAAAGATGCTTATCAAGATACAAGAGGGATACAGAACACCAAGTAGAACAGGACCAGAAAAACACATCCCAAGACATGATAGAATAAGCTATCTATTGTCTGCTCTTGGGACCCTTTTTCTCCTACTGGGATTCCTCACTAAGTCTTGGTATGAGTGTTCGTACCTAGTGTTATTGCATATTTTTAGACTGTGCTTGGTTGATATCCCTGGGAGGCCTGCTACTTTCTGAAGAGAAATGAAGGGGTAGTGGTCCTGTGGGAAAGAGGAGGAGGGGGAGCCTGGAAGGAATGGAGGTAGGGAAACTACTGCTGGGATGTAATATATGGGAGAAGAATAACAGCAAAAAGAAAATAGATTTGGGCCTAGTTCCCCAAACAGGTCAGCTCTTTGCTTTTGGCTTCTCAGACACAAGTTGTGGTGAACATATGGGTGTGTTTTGTTTAAGATAGAACTGGACGCACCTGATTATAGGGTGGTGCTGGTCACACTTGAAAGATGAGGGTAGGCCAGGCCAGGCCATATGATTCAGGTTAGGAGCTATGGATGACTCGATATCAGTTGAGTTGGAAAGCAAGTTCAACAGTGTGGGCAATTAATCAATCACCAGGCAATCACAGTTATGTAAGGAGGCCTGTCAGCTCAAAGGATAAGAGACAGTTTACTCTGGAGCTAAGTTTTAAAAACTGTGTCTTGGGAACATATTTAGGTACCACCAGATCCTTGTTCCAATGGTGATAACAATTTGATGAGCCTTTTATAGCAATATAACAAAGCAAGTCATGAGTGAAGGCACTTTTTAATTACACTGGTGGCAACACTGAGTATGTGGTTTGAAGAAAAGAAGAGAAATCTATTCTATAGTCCTCATATGCTATGTGATGGCATTCTTAGGCCTTTGGTTGGTAGAAATGAAGGTTTTGTCAGGTTAACTCATTCCAAAGTTTTTGAACCTGTTAGTTATAGGATACTAAGTCTGACACAGATGTGGGCAGGATGGCTACTAAAGTAGCAAAGGGTAGCCCAAGATGAGCTGTAACTAGGTCCTAGACCTGCAATGCTCCAACTTCTCCATACTTATTGAAGTTTTAGAGAAAGACTCCAGCATGTTTGCAATCATGATTAGGAAGACAATTTATACTTACCGGGGTCAGACGTCTATATAATAAGGACAGTGGGTCATGAGCATCTGCCTATTTGCAAACAGATAGCAAAGAAGATAAACAAGGTGGGTTGGAGGTACTGGGAAATAGATGTAGCCTAAAGAATGCCATTCCAGGTCTCTATAACATGGCAACAGGGAAAGGGAAGGAAAATGACATTGAATTGAAGGAGTCACCAACTGAGTAAAAGCCACACATGAGACTGAACGGGGAGGGCGGTAAATAAAGCCAGAATAAATGAAGATCAAATGGTGAAGCCACAGAAGATGGAGTGAGTTGACAAGATGTGTATAAATATCGGGAATAGAGGAAAAGAAATTTAAGTCCTCAGCCTAGAAGCCACCAGAAGCCAGTCAGGACTAGGCGAGTGAGAGGAGGAAGCTTGTGGAAACTTTACCAAATAGGCGTGAAGCATAAGATATGGAACTCATGAGAACCGTATCTCGCAGTTTGCTATTTTTATTGTTCCAAGTTAGAATTCTCACTGAGAACAGCTCCACTCTTAAAAAGACAGTCTTCTCAATGTAACTTCCTCAGTTCCACAATTTCTCCATCTTGCTTCATTATGTTGCACATATGCAAAAATGGGGACACCCAGACCAAAATAAAATAACGTTAGTACATGTCCATATTAGAATGCCTGGAGAAGTTACACAGAACATACAAGTCTATATTTATTAAAATGATGGGCTGGGAGGTTTTATGTTACTGCCAATATTTCAGTAGGAGTTATGAGTCAGTTTAAATTATTTACTTCACCTTTAATTGCCTTTGGTAGGTCATTGAGATCAAGAAATTTCTTTTTTCACATTTCAGTTTGGTAGAATGCAGATTTTTAAAAAGTAGGTTCTTATGATCCTCTGAAGCGCCTCAGTGTCTGTTGTAGAGTCTCCCTTTTATCTCTAATTTTATTAATTTGTATTTTCTCCTTTGCCTAATTTAGCTAAAGGCTTGTCAATCTTGTCCAGTTTCTTAAAGAATCAACTTTTTGTTAATAGTCTCTCTCTCTCTCTCTCTCTCTCTCTCTCTCTCTCTCTCTCTCTCTCTCTCTCTCTCTCTCTCTGTGTGTGTGTGTGTGTGTGTGTGTGTGTGTGTGTGTGTGTGTGTGT
>OU015744.1:25068682-25080740 GCA_907169655.1 Acomys percivali | reverse complement strand
CTTCTTCTTCTTCTTCTTCTTCTTCTTCTTCTTCTTCTTCTTCTTCTCCTCCTCCTCCTCCTCCTCCTCCTCCTCCTCCTCCTCCTCCTTTTTTAAAAATTTCACATTTCCTTATTCACTACCTGCCTAACAACAGTAGTAATGATATTAAAAAAAATTAAGAACAAAGTAAACTATTTAAAAATAGTTTTATGTTTTTTCCTGACCCATGCATTATGTGAAAGCATATTGTTTAGTTTTCAAGTATCAGAGGACTTTTTAGAATAACTTCCTTTACTGGTGAAAAATTTGTCCACATGATCCATTATATATTTACTTATTTGCTCAAACTTGGAACTTGCACAAAATATCTTCCATAATTCATATTACATCTCCTATGAAAAAGACTCCACAAATTAGAATTCAATATTGTTCTAGTGTCATGTCTGTTAAGGTAATAAATATCTTGACAAAGAAAAATGTTGGGAAGAAAGGCAGTTGGATAACAATTCCAAGTTTTAATTGATTGTTTCTGAGACATCAGGGCAAGAAATCAAACAGTGCACTCACATCATATCAGCAATCAAAGTCATATAAAGAATAAATACATCCTTGCCTGCTTGCCTTGCTTTCAGCAGGCTTTATCTTCTTACACTTTCAGGATGCCTTGCATAGAGTATGATGCCACCCACAATAGGCTGGGTCTTCTTACATCAATTAGCAGTCAAGACAAGCCACTGGCAAAACTGATGTAAATAGTTCCTCAGGTGATTGTAGGTGTCAAGACTTAAAGCTGGCCAGCACAACGTATATTTAGTTTTTCTTTAGAATAAAATTGAATGACTGAAATGCTATATTCAATGGTGATTTGGGTCAGTTTTACTATGTCCATTTTAGTCAGAAAATAGTTCTCTTGAAATATGGTTTCTCTCACTATATCTATTTGTTTTGACTTCTATGATGTTTTCTTGATTCCTTTGGATTAAAAAATCTTTATACATTTATTTATATGTTTACTTAAAAATTATAAATATATCTGTTTGTGTGTGTGCATGTGTGTGCTTGTGTATTTGTGGTTACAAATATGTCACAGTGTGCTTGTGGATATCAGAGAACAACTTATGGGAGGCAACTCTTTCCTTCCACCATGGGTCCTGGGAATCAAACTCAGGTCATCAGACTGGGTGGCAAGCATTACTGCCCCCTAAGCTATCTGGACAGCCAACAGGTTAGTTCTATTTATTTATTTACTTAGCTGGGATGCATATGAAAAAGAACACAGATGAAGGTCAGAGAACAACTTGCAGGACTCAGTTCTGCTTCCATAAGGGATACATGAAGTGAACTCAGGTTATCAGCCATGGGATCAAAACCCTTATCTAGTGATCAATATTTCATGATTTGATTAATCCACTCTTTCTTAGACATTCACCCAAAACAAATAAAATAACAAGCCATGTAGTCATGCCGTGATATCTATGTTTACAATAGTTCAATATAAGAATAATTCAGATGTCCATCAATAGGTCACATGTAGCATAGCCCCACACTAGAACATCCTGTAGATGTAAAAAGTGGTGCTTTGTTGATAAGTATCCTCCAATTCCAAGTTTAAGAAACTAGATTGAAAAATAATATATTATACCTAAGTTTGTAGAAAGTGTACCTGGATGTGAGGTACACTGGGGTGTTGGGCATGGAAGGAGAGAAAAATAAACCAAGGATTATTTTGTGAATGAGGCTTGTGTTTATTATCTTTGAATGTTGAGGTGTCACAAGTATCTAAGTATTGAAAGATTTACCAGCAATCTAGATACTTTTGTGTTAATATATTCATAGTGCTTGCTAGACATACTCAATGGCATTTATTTGAACCAAACATTGTACCTATTCCAGTTTATTTAACTCAGGCTTATTATAAATAAGAAAGGTAAATAAGAAAGGATACTGCAGAAGTTCCATACAGACCAGTTAGTTAGCTGATAGCAACTATGTTGTTTTAAGTTTTGTTTATTTATTTATTCATTTATTTTTAATTTCTTTTTTATTATTTTTTATTTTTTACATACACATTTATATTGTTACACATATATACAATAATTACTTAATTATTGTATGTGTGTGTTTGGTATCTATGAGCACACATGCCACGAAATGCATGCGGAACTATGAGGACAGTCTTGTATGGTTTGTTCTCTTCTTCTGCCTCTCCGTGTGCTCTGTGGGTTGAACTCAGGTTCTCAGACTTTTACAGTGGCCATCTTTACCTGCTGAGCCATCTTCTGGCCCAGCAGCTATACTTTAGCATTTGTTTGTTGAGCATTTCATATGTATTACTTAATGTGGAACTAGGCTTTAGAAAATTGGTGACCTACATACGCTATAGACTCTGCCTCCCTAATTTGTAACTTATTTGCAAACTTACTCATTTCCTGTGGCCGTTTTATTTAAATTTTCACAAATCTAGTAGTGACTCAAAATGACATAGATTTGCTGCCTTGAAGTGTTGAAGATAATAAGTGCTGAAGCCAAGTTGTCTGTGGGCTGCACTCTGTTAGAGATACCTAGGGATGAGTCTATTATCTTGTGGCTTCTATGGGGCAGTGGAGTTCTCTGAGCTATTGCCTTGAATCGCCTTCACCTGTTCACAGTTTCACATGGTACTCTTCACATCTGGTCTCCTGCCTCCATCTTCTATGAGTCCTTGTGATTATAAAAATCCCAACTGAATGCTATAGGCATAATCTATTTCCTTACCTCAAGCACATCCACAAAGTCTTTTTGGCCATGGAAAGTAACATATTTCCAGGTTCCGAGAATTAAAGATCACATATTGTAGGGCCATTGCATTATCTGCAACAGCAGGCACATGGATCTTGTCTTTAAATTAGATCACTGGCTTTTATTTCTCAATTACTCAGGCACACACCAGCATCATTCTTAGAGATGCCTGTGTTCTTCGTTGGCATTTCCCCCACTGTCATGTTTCAAAGAAAAATTTAATTCCACATAGAAATGCACAGTCTTTTCTAGAAAGAGACATCATGTCCATGCATGCATTACTTGGAATGAGAGCATTACAGTGTTCTCAGCACAGGAGGACTCGGTTTGGTTCCAAACTTAGAGCTGAAAAGAATCTTCAATGCAGAAAACAAGGCTGAGTTTTCCTCTTAGGAAAATACATTTTAGGTATGAGATTTGGTCTAGCAAGCTTTACATTTCATATTTCAGAAAAACACTCCACATCCAAAGTAAAAAAAAAATGACCTTCCCCCCTCCCCTCTACATACTTAAGAAAACCAAATTGTTATCTCCAAGATTGCTCACCTGGGAAAGTAACATGTGTCAAAGTTGACAGCATCAGGGAGAGTGCGAGCCTATGGTGCAAGCAGCTGCCTCTTCTCATGTTTTCTGTGATGATGACTAAGAAAATGTCGTTATTTTACTGTCAGTCAACTGTACAAATGACTTTTCAGCAGGAGGAAACCCATCTCCCTTGGGGATACTTTGCCAGTACAATGTTATCCATGGTGAGTCCCACATAGGCTACAGGCACTTAGACTTGAGAGAGCATCTTTGCTCTAAATAATGAGAAAACTATACCAATAATCAGTCTCTCTCTCTCCCCTCTCCCCCTCCCCCCCCCCCTCCCTCCCTCCCTCCCCCTCCCTCTCTCTCCCCCTCTCTCTCTCTCTCTCTCTCTCTCTCTGTGTGTGCACACCTGAAATGACATCCTGCCTAGGACAGAAATTAGGCTCAAGACTTTCCGAGCCCAAAGCGTCAGCTTAACCTACTCAATACCAACTGTTCTCAAAATTGTAGCCATTGATATGTAAAGGAATGAGTGAGGCTCACGATAAGTGAAGCTTTCCTGTTTTCACAGGCAGAGGAAACAAAAAGACAGTGTTGAAAACCAAAATAAACAAAGCTTAACAATGAAAACCGTAAAACAGAAGCAGATGGGGTGGTCTGAGAGATTAGAAAACAAGAGCTATCGCCAGTGACTAAGGACAGAGGATGCAAAAGGAGTTACCTGAATGAACGTTCCGTTGTTAGCTTGAACTTACAGCTGGCATCAAGAGGAGCTGGTTTGGGACCTGTGAAGGCATAGGGGTGGGGTCTCTGCTCAGCTGAGTGACCAGTAATTTGGCATGAGTTTACAATGAGTTTGGTCCCTCTTTCAAGCCATGCCCTCTGATGTTTTATGCTTCAGCAGGCAAGGAGAGACCTGGAGGTTCTGATTGTGCTTTCCGGATATGAAACATTGGAAATAAAAACATCTTAAATATCAAATGTTTGTAAAGTAAGTTAATGACCTGTTGCATTCCAAACTGTTTGGTAAATGTTCTTGGCAGAACCCAGACTGCACCCAGTCTTCCCACATTCTTCTGCCTTTATCTCTTAGAAGTTTCACCATTTCACATTTAAACTTTGGGGTTTTTTTTTCTTCTCTACTAATTTAGGAAACCCTAATAATCTTAATCAGTATTTCCAGGGCCACCCTTCCAATTTCTATATTTGTTGCCCTTGACTATACCTCAAGATAGGCGATCCAGAAAACCGACCTTTGTCTGAAAATCATTAAGCATTTCTGGCATCATTGGCGCTTCTGTTATTCAGCATCTAGGACCTGTTGAAGTCCCAGGTCCTAGAAGTCCCTTGATGGGTCCATCAATCTTTTGAGATCTTGCTATAGGTTTTATGCCCTTCTACGTTTGAGTAAATTCACCTCTGATTTGTTTCAGACATTAGTTGTGACAGGTGGAAAAGAAATCCACGAACTGAACTCTGCAATCCCACTTAATTGAAATTCCCAAGGAAACATCCCATGTCATGTCACATTACTGCTATGTTACTGACCCCACCTCACTTTTTTCTTTTCTCCATCCCATCTGCCCTGCTCTGAATAAGAAATGTCACCTTTTTATTATTGAACGGGATGAACATAAAGACACATGATCCACGACCCTACTCCTCGCCAGAGACATAAGAACAAGTTGTAGAGGCTTTGCGTGACAAAGTTCTGAAGACCTTCGACTGCCAAGCATGATCTCTAGACATTCAGAACAGCTGTTGAGTCTTTGCTTGACAAAGGTCCAAAGATCTCTGGCTGATCACCACTGCCCTTAATTATTATGTATGATCCAGGTGTAATTTTGCCTAAAACTACTTTGAAATCTACCTATTCTCCTAAAACCGCCTTTCTCTTTATTTCTCTCAGCCCTAAAGAAATTTATACTGGAAAAACTTTTTCCCATAGGCAATATTGAAAGAAGGTGTTTGGCCAAAGGCTTGAGACAATGGGCGAACTGTTTGTATTTCTTTGTTAGATTGTTTTCTTGTTCTGTTGATTTCTTAAATGTTCTATTTACTGCTTGTGTGACCAAGAACCTAAGACTAGATAGCCCAGAGGCTCAGGGTAAAACTAAATACTGTTCTAAAGACAAACAAACAAACAGCAAGTAAATGGCATTCTTCTAGAACCGTGCCTTGTTTAGATCAGACAAGCTTCCTCCTGCCTCAGATGGGAACAAACACAGAGATCCGCAGTCAGGTAATATGTCGAGAGTGAGAGACCTCACAACACTCAGCCCAAAACTAGATGTTTCCACCAACTCCTGCGGGGGGGACCAGCCTTAGCACTTCCAGATGTCGTGGGGGTCCTTGAAGCAGGGATGAATGGGAGGGGTGCAAAATCAGACATTTGATGCAAGCTGACAGGTAGTGTTTTCCGTAGCTGTGAGCAGGCAGGCACACAAGCAAGTAGACCACAGGGCACACACCTCAGTTCTTTATTTAGTTATATTTTCCCAAGTTAATGTTTCCTCCTCATCAGAGGTATTTTTATCCTTAAGCACGCATTGCTGGCCCGGTATCATTACTTGATAGTTGCATACAACTCTATAGAAGTTCAACCACATCTTAATTTCAGGAAACAGGAGCAAGTCCCATGTCTAATGCCCCACTAACCCCAAATACAAGCGCATCATTTTATTTCTTATTAACTTCAATGTTTGAACTCTTCCGCCAGCTTTGTTTTTGGCCAAAGGGCACAGCGTTTGCGGTTTCCTTTCAGCTAGACATTAGCAACTAGACATTAGTACCCTTAGGCTATTTTTTGTATAGAAGTACTAGACACGATTTCACCTTGCAGTTAATCTTTCAAGATCAGCTTGATGCCTAGTTAGGCATCTTTTATAGAATCCTTGAGTGCAGCAAAATGTAACTGCATCCTTAAGTGCTTCAACTCTAATATATTCTTTAAGAATCCTAATCTTTCCTTCTTTAGTGTGACAATTCCAAGGTCTGCTATCTCTGGCAGCTAATCTTTCCAGAAAAGTCAAATCATTAACCCCAGCTGTTTATGGTTTGTACCCTGTTTATGGTTTATGCCTGTTTATGGTCTATGTTATGGTTTATGTTCTTGGTTTATGCCCTCCTCCAAATCCACCCAAGCCTTTTCCTTAAAGTTACAATTATAAGCATTTTTTCCCTTTGGCGTAATCAAAGGTTCAGCTCTGGACATTTCTTTCCTGAATGCCTCATGCTTTTCATAGGCCATTTGTAAATCATAAACCATTGAAAAATTTAGTAAGGGATAATTCTTACATTTTTTCCCAAATTAATATTGCTTCCACATCAGAGACATTCTTATCCTTAAGCACACATTGCTGTCCAGGTATTATTACTTGAATTTGGCAGAATATCTAGCTTTCTGTGATTTTTAGAGAACCAAGTACAGGGGAAGAAGAGTCCATCAAGATAAGGAGAGAGGAGAACAGAGTGAAAGCACCATTATGAAAGTCATAGGTGGCATCTCAGCAGCTGATGAGCTCAGGGGTCAGGAGGGATCGGACCTTTGGCAGGCGATGCATCTCCTATCCATGCAGGCTTATCTGGAGGAGACCTCAAGCTCTGACTCTTGTCAAGCAAGTTGCATGGTCTCCACTCCTGGGTCCCTGGGCATGCCTCTACCAGCAAACTTCCTCCCCTTAAGAATCAGGGAACCCTGCAGAAGAGGAGACAGGAAGAAAGCAAGAGCCGGAGGACACCAAGAACATAAGGCCCTCGAAATAAATGTGACCAAAGCTCATATGGGTACACAGAGACTGTGGAAGCATCTACAGCGTGTGCACCAGGCCATTTGGGTATATATTATGGTTTCCAGTTTAGTGTTGTTATGGGATTCCTGACTGTGAAAATGAGTGAGTCTCTGCATCTATATCTGTTTCTTGTGCCTTCTCTTGGGCCCTTTTTGTTTTGTTTGTCTTAACTAATTCCAATGTGTTAGCTTATTATAGTTTATTTTATCATTATCCTTTAGAAGCCTATTTGTTCTTTAATGAGAAACAGAGAAGAGCAGATGCAGATGGGAGGGGAGATGGGGAAGAACTAGGAGGAGTAGAGGGAGCTGAAACTGCAATCAGGATATAGTATGTGAAGAAAAAAATCTTTTTTTTTTTCAATAAAAGGAGAAAAAAATCTCTACTTTCCAATAAATCTTTACCTTATCTTCTCCTTCTCCCTACAAATAAAAACTTGGTACAATACAGCATGTATTACTGAGTAAGATATTAGTAAAAAAACAAAAAATTTAATGACTAAATATATCATTTATTTGTTCTCTTACATGATTCAGTAAATATTAGGATGAAATCCACAGGTATATTCTATATTAGTAATTTTAGTAAAAGAATCACATGGATATGTCTATAAATGCTATGAAGAAGGTTGATAATTTCATAAATTTCTAATAAAATTTATTTAAAATCCAAATTGAATGGACCCTTTTCTACCACATAAAAATGCATTACTAATCAACATTTTAGTTAAGGCATTTACTCTAAATTTAAAAAAAAAAAACAATAAAAAAGAAGTAAAAGAAGCAAGGATGACAATTATCTCCAATACCATTTTTGAGAATTTATCAAGAGTTTTTAAATTAAAAAGACAAAAATAAAGTTTTAAGATTACATTTTCTGCAGAAAATATAGCAGTGTAGTAGGACAATAAATGGAATCATTTCAAAGTCAAATCAGAGGATGGAGGGGAGCCCTAATCCAATAGAAAGGCTGTACAAAAGGTATATGGAAGCCTACTGTTAACAGCTGACTTAAAAACACAGAGCATACAGAAAGGGATGGGCAGGAGAGATGAGTATAATGGTGCTGTAGCCAAACTAATAGTGTATAAAAGCCTTCTGGAAACTCACTAATTAGTAAACTAACATCAAATGCAACTTTTAGGGGGAAGTTTAAATGGGATTACTCTGCATGGGGGAATAATGTGTCTCCAGAAGATGTGGGTCATTAATCTCAATACAAGGCATGAGATAATTCTCTATTTGTTGTTGGTCACAGAGGCGCCAGAGATCTACAAAAAAAATATTGCAAGCTATTGGCATTGCCTTTTATTATTGAAAAACAACTAAGTAGTCATTGCTAAAGACACCACACACTTTGCTTATAAAACAGGGAAATCAGTCTTAGGAACAGGAAACTTCCTCCCCAGTGGCTTAGCTTCACAGTTCTGGGAGGTGTTGTGAAGGCTGATGGGAGAGAAAAGACATCCTTGGTCTAAGCCAGCTCTGAACCTGCATAGCTCGATATTCGCCTTCCAGGCACGATGTGTCTTCTGGTGTAATAGTGGCATGACTCTTACAAAGTAACCCACTGCTTTCTGATTGGATTCAAAGCCTGCCTCATGGGAAGGAATTTCAGGTCTGCTACTGTGATCCTGGTCAAAGGTCCACAGCTGTGGAGGTCATAGGCCCTAGCATAGAACATGCTACTGCTATTTCGCTACACAACCATAGTGTCAAATTGCCTTATACATTTTTTTGTTTATACCTACAGGCATGGGTTATTCTTGTTCAGACAGGTTTCTCTTTGTAGTGGTCAACAGTCAATGGAGAAATGAACAACTTGTTAAAAGGCTGAGACAACTATGCTATACTGTACTATACTATACTTACCAAAGCTCAGGGAGGTGAAAGAAGAATGTAAGAGCGAGAGGATATGGAGGCATACTGGGGAGTGCTGCCTTCTGGGAAAAGGCAACACTGGCATTATGATCTCAAAGCATCTCTAGTTACCGAAAGAAAGCCTACACAAGTCAAAATTGCAGTGTGGTTGGTGTAGATGCTCTCTCAACCCCGCCACATATTGAGGAACTATTGGTAGTATGTAGTCGCTGGGGTGGAAACATCATTCTCTTTGGAGGATGTGGGTACTAA
Organism: Acomys percivali; assembly: GCA_907169655.1. Classification (NCBI taxonomy): domain Eukaryota; kingdom Metazoa; phylum Chordata; class Mammalia; order Rodentia; family Muridae; genus Acomys; species Acomys percivali. The sequence goes on along the minus strand of OU015744.1, from coordinate 25,071,526 downwards.
TTGTTTTCCCATGCTCCATTAGATTGGCCCAAACTGATGTACATGGGGTCAGCAATAACTGGACTTAGTGGGTTGTAAAAAGAGAAGAAGAAAAAACCCAAACCCATAAGACATGAAGCTATGAGAGAAGGCCTTGAGAGGTACATTCCCAGAATCAGAAGAGAGGAAATAGATGTGGCCATATTTTGTTGTATATACATGTACAAAATTCTCAAAAATTGAACTTTTTAATTAAAAAAATCAAATTGTGGCACTTCTGTACATTATTTGGGTATGGAATTAATTTGCTAAACTAAATTACTTAGTATGTACTAGAAATAGCCAATGGGAAGATATAATTAAAAGTAGACCCAGACTTTTAAAAGTGACAATAAAGACAACAGAAGGAATGTACTTAAGTGGCAGCATATAAATCTCATTTGAAGAGTGAAAATGCAAGTCCTGGAAAACATCAAAGTATTCTTGGGCAATTGGAAAAATACTTCATGTCATTGCTTAGGGTGATGGAACATCTTTAAAATATCAGCTCATCCTATGATAATTTATAAGTATTTTCTTTAATGTCAATGAAATAAACAAGCCTTTCCCCCCATTGAACTCAGTCAATTAACATGAAAGCATGTAGGGGGGAAATTAACATGTTTTTGAGAAGCACTAAAACCAAAATAGAGACTGGATAAGTGAAGCAATGACATCATTCTGAACTCATAAATAATATGGATATTAAAAATTAAATGTCCAAAAGATAGGCAGACAAATATATGATCAAAACATTTCTCAGACAGCACTGCATGCAACCTCTTCACCCAACCAGACTTCCCACCTCCTTCTCCAGAGGCTCCTTGACTTCTCCATCTATGCCTTCGCCTGAGCCTGCCAGATCATCTAGCCTGGGTCTCACAACCAGAGGCACAGCCTGTTCTGGCCTTCCCTGCCTGCACCACAACTGATCTCTAAGCTTCTGCTATGACCCTCCCTCCCTTCCTATTCTCCAACTCACAAGGCCCTTCCATTGCCACATCCAACCTTTCCACCCAGCCAGGTCTACCCTCACACTCAAGGCTTGTGCCTGGAAGTGCATCCTGTACACAAGCCCAGTCCCCTCTGTCCATCTGACTTCATTCCACCAAAGACACTTCCAAACTCTAGGAGCCACTGGTTTGCGTATCCTCCTTGCATACCCTGATTGCTCTGTCCAAGTCAGAATTAGGACTAAGAAAAAAAAGTCCACATTCCCAGATATCATTGCAAAAATGCTAACAATATAAATTATTAAGCCATTATCTTGCCTCTAAAACCTACAGTCCTATAGAAATGTTTGCCAATGAATCTTACATAGATGAGCCCCAGAACACAGAATTAAAAGAACAATCATAATCTTTATCAAAGAATTTAAGGAGTTTAAAACCATGAAGAAACAGCTCAGTGAAATTAAGGAGAAAGAATTTAAGGAAAGTGAACACTTGAAGGATGACCAAGAAAACATAAACATAAGGCTGACTAAAATGAGAAAATCGACTTAGGACTTGAGAACAAAATTCAGTGAAGAGATGGAAGCAATGAAGAGGAGTGAAGTTGAAATGAAGATGGAACTGCAACACCAAATAACTCAGCTAAAATATTCAAATGAAAGCTTTACAAGTAGCATGAGTCAAGCAGAAGACAGAATATCAGAACTTTAAGATAAAGCAGAAAATCCAGACCAAATAATCAGGAACATTAAAGACAAATGAATTATACCAGATTTTAAAGTATATACAGGAAATCCTTCTTACAAATATTTCTGAAAAATTGAAACAGAAGGAGCATACAAAAATTTCATCTATGAAGCCAGTATCACTCTAAGAGCAAAGCCAGGTAAAGACACAACAAAAAAGAAACCAACAGGCCAGTATTCCTGATGAGCATAGACTCAAAAATGCTCAACAAAATACTTCCATTTCACAGACATACATCAAAAAATTATATACCATGAGCAAGTTGATTTTTATCACTGAAACGCAGAGATGTACAAGCCAATACAGGTAATAAGCAGCATAATAAGTAAGACTTTAAAAAAAAACCAAAATAAAACATAAACAAACAGCATCACATTTGAAGTAGGAAAAGGCAAAAGAACAGAAGGAAAAGAACCCTCAAAGCAAGGCACAAGAAATAGAGACCCCGTTCATTCCCACACTCAGGAGTTCCATAGAAATGCTAGACCGAAAGCTATACTATATACACTGATGACCTGAGGCAGACCCACGCAGGTCCTGTGCATGCTGCTTCAGCCTCTGTGAGTTCATATGACCTTTGCTCAGGTGATTTAGAGGGCTTTGTTCTTTTGGTGTCCTCCAGTCCCTCTGGCTTTCCCATTCCTTCCACCTCTTCTGAGCTCTGAGAGGAGAAATTTGACAGAGACATCCCATTTAGAGCTGTGTGTTCCAAGCTTTCTCCGTGTGTATGACATTGGGGCTGTGGGTCTCTGGGCTTGTTCTCCTCTGCTGCAGGAGGAAGCCTCTCTGATGGTGGCTTAATAAGGCACCAATTTATAAGTATAGCAAAATATTATTGTGAGTCGTTTTAAAATTACTTTTTAAAAAAAATCGGTAGTATTTTGCTTTACACAGTCTCTGGGCTATCTATTCTCTAGTTGTGGTCATCAAAGCAGTGCAGGTATGCGTTCAATCTCATGGATTGAACTTTAAGTCAAATAAGACATTGGTTGGTCACTCCCAAAAGTTCTGTGCCATCACAAAGTTTGTACGCAGGACAGATTGTAGATCAGAGGTTTTGTGGCTGGCTTGTTTGTGTTTCTCTCTCTCTCTCTCTCTCTCTCTCTCTCTCTCTCTCTCTCTCTCT
>OU015744.1:25044203-25054203 GCA_907169655.1 Acomys percivali | reverse complement strand
AGATTCACTGTTTGCACTGTGGAAAGGGACATTGGTTAAAAAGTCTCCAGCAGACATCTGTTGGTGGCTGTAAATCTGTGCTAGGGGTTTACAAATGTCCCAATGGGATACTGGTATGCACTTCAAAACAAAACAGCTAATAAAAATAAAATTTCCTGTTAAGTCTGCCAGATATATTAAGGTTTAGTATTCAATCTAATTTTTCTGACAAACCATGGGTAGAATTTCCCAGTCACAAATCACTAAATCTAGTCTTTTCTCTCTTATTCTCTTGTTCTTTACTCAATAGTAGTTTGGAATACTTCTCTCTCTCTCTCTCTCTCCCCCTCTCTCTCTCCCTCCATCCCATCTTCTCCCCTTCACCCTCTGCCCCCTCCCACTCTGTGTATCAATAGCTTTCTCTTCTTTCCACACTGCCAGAACCCAGCTGAGTTCTGGCCCCAGGATGGTTGTGTGGAGTCAGCAAAAACGAACAGTCCACCAATGGTCTTTCAAACAGATGGCCCCCTCCTCCGCATAGCTCGAACCATCTTTATTTATACAAGTTCTAAGGCATTCAAGCATGAGCAGTTTCAATAAATTTCTGTTTAATCATTTTCCAAGAATCATTAACGTCTTTTCCGTTTCCCCTCTCCCTTGCCATCATTGCCGTTCACCCTGTATCTAAGCATTACTTAACCTTTACTTCATATCAAAGCTTGAGTTTTGTATTGCAAGCCAAATGATTATATCTCGCTAGGCACATCCTGTATGTACTGTGCTCAGGCCAGCAGCAGACACGTGGTCACAGAAATGAAAGATACTTAAGCTCTATGGTTAATCGTTAACAGTACATTGCTTTCATAGTTTTGTAGTCAGCAGAGAATATGATACTCTACCTAGGATAATGTTTTTAGGTATAATTTCTATGAACTACATATCATTTTTTTTCATGTGAACAAAACTTGTACTTCTGTTCTTTATACATTCTCAGAATGGTAATGATTAATACCTGACTCTTAACTGTTGGGACCTAGTTTCTATTCTTAACTGACAGTTTCTACTTTGTACATTTGCCTTCAAGGGGATAGGGAAATTTAGATTCCTTTGTGGATTATTTGGCATTGGAGGGATGTCTGACCTTTTATGCCCTTTATTCTTTCCTTATATGCTCTAAAAGTTTTTAATGTCATCTTGTAAGAAACTATCTCCTAAGTTCTTGGGATATAGTTATCTTTTTTTCTTTTAGAACAGTTAAGTAATCAAGAGTCATTAATCTCCTCCTGCTTACTCAGAATAACTACAGAGGCAGCCAGGGTCAACTAGAGGTACCAGTCTCTGTGTTAGATTGCAAAGAGGCTTAGTTTCCTTGTAGAAACTTTATAAAAATTATCAAAGACTCATCCAAGGGGCTTTTGTTCCCAGTAAATTTAGCAACAACTGCAATTGACAAAGCAAAACTAAAAATTACCATTAGAGTAAACATAGCAAAAGCTAGAAAGTCTTGAAGCTCGTGAGCTCCCAGGGATAGGTGCAGGGCTCTGCAGCATCTCCTCCACTGCCCTTTGCCAGGTGGATGGGATTCTCCAATGTGCCTTGCCATAAAGAGCTCCATTTGCAAAACTTATGAGGCCAGTGGTTACAGCATGACTTCCATGATTTCCTCCTTTCTTTGTTTTTTTAAGTGAAGTTCGTGTATATCATGAGTAGCAACATGAAGTTTATGACTTCATTGTCTGATAAAGACTGGGAGCAAACTAATGACTATTCCCATGGCAGTACTCAAATTAATACTAAAGAGACAGAAGTTCTTTCTAGAAACAAAAGTAGTAGGTGAAGAATAAAGCCTAGGAGCAACTTGTTCTGGTTGATGACATCTGTAAATGAGCATAAGAAATTGCAGCAATTTGGTCATATAGTAAATTTATATAAAAATCTGAATTGTTCCAAATTCCTCTTTATATGAGCTTGAATCTGTCTCCAAGAAACATCTGAACCATTATAAGGCAAAGGGATAATACAAATCCATTTACATCCAGAATGGCGAGTGGTAGTCAATCTAACCTTAATATTTTTAAATTGAGTTTCCATATACATGTAATTGCTTTTTAATACATTAACTCTATCTTTTAATCCTCTATTTATCTGTTCTTGAGTAAAAAGAGCAAGGGAAATAGCCTTAGATAAGTTATTAACATGGTCAGCAGTATGTACTCGTTGAACTAGGGCTGTAGTAGACATAACAGTAACCTCTACAAATTAATTAATGCAGTAATACCCAGAATTAAAGCTGTTATAAATCTCTTAGGACTATTAAGAGCATTGATAGGTATAACAGTAAGCTATGGCAAGATTTTATATATATATATATATATATATATATATATATATATATATATACATGCTTATTGGGAGCAGTGGGGGAGGGGAAAGGAAAAAGAGGTGTGCTCAAAGAAAGAGTGAGAGCAACAGGAGAGAGGGAGAGAGGGGGGAGAGGGAGAGAGAGAGAGAAAGAGAGAGAGAGAGAGAGAGAGAGAGAGAGAGAGAGAGGGAGAGAAGAGGGAAGAGAAGATGAAAAAGAATAGGAGAAGATGGAAGGTGAACCAAAATGTTTGGATTATATAGTGAAGAGTCTCTGGGAGAGAGAAAGCCTGGCCCTTGAGCTAGGGCATGGGGAAGAGGGCAAGGTATGCCAGCCATGCTCTGCAGAGGTAGGGACCTAATTAGTTATTTTTATAGCACCTACCAAACAGGTATTTTAGGTATTTGTCCAAGGACTGGAGATTATCGTCCAGCTTTTTTGTTGATAATAAACAGCCTTTTTGTTGATATAAACAGCTTCACAAGCCTGCCTCCAGGTTGCTTAGCAACCTCTGAAATCATCACCTGCTGCCACCACCAGGTGTCAAGGATAAAAAGGACAAACCAGTCATCTGTCACTCTCTTACTCTGTCTCTCTCTCTTTCTCTGTGTCCGCCTGGGGTGTTTCCCCTTCCTTCTCTCCCCATGCTTCTACAATAAATCTTAGACCATGCATGTTGTGTGGTGCATATTTAACAATAAATGAATGATAAGGGGCGATGTTATCATCTGACTACTTCTTGCTGACACTGAGGCATCATAGTTGGGGACACAAACATCTAGAAGATTGGCCAAGTCCAGGAAGAATAGACTGTTTCATGCAGTGTCCGGGCTCTGTAGAACCATTTGGGGCTAGAGATGTAGCCATTGAAGCAGTCTGCCTTGTGAAAATCTGAAAAATGTTATATGGAGCTCAGGGGCAATTTGGCTGCAATAAAACTCGAAACCACAAATCCAACAAACAACAGAATGGAAAGAGACAGTACAACATAATTTTTAAAAATCCAAATGAACTCAAACATATGATGGCCATCTTCATTCATACATCAAAATCAAATTTTCATTTCTATCATTGTGTACTCATGTGGAGGAACTGAAAGGCAAGGCAAAATCAATTTTCTGTAGTTGGCTGGTGTCTAAAGTCTATCTGAGAAAATTCCAATAAGAAAAAGTCTTAGTTTTTTAGGTTTTAGGTTCATGTTTTTTTTATACCAGACCTGGATGCCTCTCCTCACTCTATCCCAAATATCCGTATCAAAAGCCCCTTGGTCCGTAAACCAAAGGTTAGATTTTTGCACAAACTGCAAAAACTCTGTCATTTGAGGTGTTTATTTCTATCCCTTTTCCTTAGGATGTGTCTAAATATCTCAATAAAGAGCCTCATATCTTTAGATTCACTCTATCTCATAGTAACAGAGAGCATTAAAATTTCTTAATAATGTTTTGAACTTTTCTACCCATACTCAACTGACTTATTTTTCCAATGGGTGTGCAGCATTGTAGGTAGAATCCTATCCATACTGCAATCAATCTGAAGGAAATTACCTTCCCATTGGTCCCTGTTCCTGCACCAACTGCCTGAGCTCACACACAGTCCAGGGTCAGCACAGGGGTCTGTAACATAGGTTCCCCTGGTCCTTGCCAGGTGGGCAAGATTCTACAAAGGTCCTTGAAATAAAGATCTCCATTTGCAAAACATTTATGTGCTTTTCCTAGAGATTACAGCATGGATTCTGCTACCACACCTCTGTATAAATCAGGTCAAATTGTGCCCAACTTTCTGCTAAGAGAACTATTAAGAACAAATGACTGTAGACATGGGGGTTTATATCTTTGATTTGATTCCATTGATCAACCAGTCTGTTTCTATGCCAGTACCATGAAGTATTTATTACTATTGCTCTGTAGTACAGCTTGAAGACAGGGATGGAGATACCTTTATTGTATAGGATTGTTTTAGCTATTCTGGGTTTTTTGTTTTTCTATATGAAGTTGAGAATGGTTCTTTCAAGGTCTATAAAGAATTGTGTTTATTTTGATGAGAATTGTGTTGAATCTGTTGATTGCTTTTGGTAAGATGGCCACTTTTACTATGTTAATCCTACTATATCATGAGCATGGGAGAGCTTTCCATCTTCTGATATCTTCTTCAATTTCTTTCCTCAGAGACTTTAAGTTCTTGTCATACAGGTCTTTGATTTGCTTGGTTAGAGTTACACCAAGATGCTTTCTATTATTTGTGGCTATTGTGAAAAGTGTTGTTTCCCTAATTTCTTTCTCAGCCTATTTATCCTTTGTATACAGGAGGACTACTGATCTTTTTTGAGTTAGTTTTTTATCTAGCCACTTTCCTGAAGGTGTTTATCAGCTGTAGGAGTTCTCTGGTAGAATTGGGGGGGGGGGGTCAGTTATGTATACTATCATATTATCTGCAAATATCAATACTTTGACTTTTCCTTTCCAATTTGTATCCCCTTGATCTTCCTTTGTTGTCTTCTTGCTCTAGCTAGGACTTCAAGTACTATATTGAAGAGATACAGAGAGAGTGGACAGCCTTGTCTTGTCCCTGATTTCAGTGGTATTTCTGTAAGTTTCTCTCCATTTAATTTGATGTTAGCAATAGGCTTGCTGTATATTGCCTTTATTGTGTTTAGGTATAGGCCTTGTATCTCTGATCTCTACAAGACTTTTATCATGGAGGGGTGTTGGATTTTGTCAAATGCTTTTTCAGCATCTAATGAGATGATCTGCTAGAGATCAGTTCCAGCATACATGGTAAGCCAAGGTGGGTGGCAGGTTGGCAAATGACCAGCTAATGGCTGGTGTTTCCTTATATACTTTAACTCTTCGTCTGTCAGGCTGGTAGCTTTGCTACTTATTCACACTTCGACTCTTAAACTTCCAGGCTTGGTGGCCAAGCTATTTACACCTTAACTCTTAAGGAAAAGAGGGGTAACTATTCAGGCCTTCTGGCTTCTTCTCTGCAGCCACCACAGCTCTCTAGCTGAGAACCTCTGTTATTTAACAACAGGAGAGCTCAGCTAGGTGGTGTGTGATGAGTTGTAAAAGGAAAAACCTCAGTTCCTTTCGACTTGATGGCTGAGCAGTGCACAGCAGTTTGTTGGAAGCTAGAGAGACCTATTTTAAAACACCAATAAAACATTCAAACTGCTTATCTCTTACTAAAATTAAAAGCACAAATTTGGCAGACAAAGCAAGCAGAGTTTTATGAACCTCACACACACATGCACACATACAATCAATAGACAAACAAGACATCACCCAAAGACACCATTCACCCACATATTTGTAAACATACAGATATAAATACACACATACATGCATGCATACATACATACATACATACATACATATATACATACAATATATTCAGACAATTAGACCCATAGACAGTCAGACACGTTTTTGGATGGAGAAAATGGCTTCAACAACTGTTTAATTCTGACTTGGATTTTTATACGATCTAATACAAAGGTTCTTTATGAAAAAAATTACCTCATTCAAAAACAGATATAATTGTTACATAAAGAAGGAGTTGCAGTTGAAAGAAAGAGCATAAAAGAAAGCAGCAGAACCGGAGAAGTGCTTTAACACAGAAGGGAGCGAAACCAACCGGTGCCACAAATGGCCTATCTTGAAAGTGCTTGCTTTGACACCTGAGCAGAGCCTTCTGAGCTAACACCTCCCTAACAAGCAACCAGTGCCACAAAGGGCCTACCCGACAAAGTTCAGACTTAAAAAGATAAAGAGCTTTAGCCTCACCAGAGATAGATAGCCCCAGCAGGGAGAACAGAGGAAGTTAAGCCATGGGTGGTGTTGGCATCCTTTTCTGCTTGAGGGACATTTGGAGGATAACAGGTCCTCAGATCAAGGCTGCAGGGTCCACTCCTGAGACCTTGGATTTGGGAGATTGAATGCGACCCAGCCCAGAGCTGAATTACAGATTCCTCTTGCATTTACAGCGGTTTCCTGTGGTGGTTTTCTGTTTCTTTTTGGGATCAAATCTAGGTGTAGCACAGTAGGACTATTGATCCTAATATCTAACTAGATACTTTATTTATTATAAGTTCAAAGCAGTGGTTTTAACTACATGCTCATAATGAGTTCACAGCAGAAGTTGTATCTTTTTCTTATTTCAAATGTACATTATATGTTCAAAGCAAGTTTTTTATTTCAGAGTTTTTCTAAGAAACATGTAAGTCTGGTCTTGTATAGCTAACCATTTATTCTTTGTTTCTGTATTCATATGGTCCTTCTTACTGTGAATGCATCTCCATGACTATTAATTTATTTCAATCTTGTTTTCCTTTTTGGTGTAAATCAAGTACTTGACATACGGAGGTTCACAGAGCTCCCAGCAGTTTTTGCTATACTGCAAGAAAGCTTTAAAATTACTTGAATCAAATCAGATCTTTAAAATCATCATCAGGGATTATGAAATCATCGATTTGTTTAAACAACATCGTGTCACAAAAGTACATCTTCAAAATAATCTTCTGGAAATCTGCCCAACAGAGTGAAACAATAGGCAGGGAGGGCCTCTGCCATGTCAGATGTATGAGACAACCATGGAAAGGCAGTATAGCAACAAGAAGCTGTCTTGAGACAAGATCTTTAGGGCCTTGCCTAAACCAGGGATACACCCATTTGTCTGTCATGCAAAAAAATGAGTGGGCTGCCTCCAGGAAGCTCACTGGCTTGTTTCTGCCAATCCAGCATGCAATTGCTCCCAGCAATGATCACGTGGCTTTCTTTCTTTCTTTCAGTTTGTTTATATGGTAGATTATATTGATGGATTTTTGTATATTGAACCACCCCTGCAAGCTTGGGATAAAACCTTCTTGATCATGGTGGATGATATGTTTAATGTGTTCTTGTATTTGATTTGCGAGTATTTTATTGAAGTCAAAACCATACAATGGAGGGAAAAGCATCTTCAACAAATGGTGTTGGTCTAACTGGATGTCTATATGTAGAAAAATGAAAATAGGTCCATATCAATCATCCTGCACAAATCTCAAACACAAGTGGATCAAAGACAACATAAAATGAGAAACACTAAATCTATTAGAAGAGAAACTGGGGAAGATTCTTGAACTCAATGGCACAGGAGACAATTTCCTGAGACCAATAGCTCAAGCCCTAACATAAGCAATTGATAAATGGGACCTCATGAAACCAAAAATCTTCTGTAAGGCAAAGGATACTGTCAACAGAACAAAAGAACAGCCTACAGACTGGGAAAAGCTCTTCACCAATCCTACATCTGACAAAGGGCTAATATCCAAAATATATAAAGAACTCACGAAATTAAACACCAACAAACCAAATAGTCCAATTAAAAATTGGGGTATAGAGTTAAACAGAGAATTCTCATCAGAGGAATATCAAATGTCTGAGAAACACTTAAATAAATGCTCAATGTCCTTACTCATCAAGGAAATGCAAATTAAAATAACTGAGATTCCATCTTATGCCCATTAGAATGGCTAAGATAAAAACCACAGTGACGGCAGATGTTGGCAAGGATGTGGACAAAGGAGAGCACTCCTCCATTGGTGGTAGGAGTTCAAACTTGTACAGCCACTCTGGAAATCAATCCAGAGATTTCTCAGGAAATTGGGGAATAGCTCTACCTGAAGACCCACTCCTGGGAATATACCCAAAAGATGTTCCACTATACAAGGACATTTGCTCAACTATGTTCATAGCCACTTTATTCCTAATACCAGAAACAGGAAACAACTCAGATGTCCCTCAACAGAAGAATGGATAAAGACAATGTAGTACATTTACACAATGGAATACTACTCAGCTGTTTAAAAAAAAGGGGAAATTGTGTAGTTTGCAGGCAAATGGGTGGACCTAGAAAATATCATCCTTTGAGCATATACAGGGGGAAGAGGTCCCCCTCAGTCACAGTCATAGGGGAAGTGAGTAAGGGGAAAATGGGAGGGAGGGAGGAATGAGAGGATACAAGGGATGGGATAACAATTGAGATGTAATATGAATAAATTAATAAAATAAATTAAAAGTAAAAAAGAAAAAGAAAATATCATCCTGAGTGAGGTAACCCAGACCCAGAAAGACACACATGGTATGTACTCACTTATAGTTGGACTTTAGGCATAGAGTACAGGATAACCATACTATAATTCACAGACCCAAAGAAGGTAATAACAAGGAGGACCCAAGGTAGGATGCTTAAATCTCACTCAGAAATGGAAGTAGAATATACAGCAAAAATGGTTAAAGAGAAGGAACAGGGTAGGAAAGGGCACACGAAGAGAAATGAGGGTCAATATCAGGCTTGGGGAGAGTGGGAACAAGAGGACAGAGGCTTTCAGAGAGAAGAGAAATCTTAGGTGAGGGATTCTCTGTAACACGCTGAAGAGCTATGACAAGGTAGTCTCCTGGGAGGACATGAAGGTGACTCTAGCTGAGATTCCTGGTAGCAGGATCATGGACACTGAAGAGGCCACCCTCTAGCAACACATGACTCCTACTGGAAGGAGGAGAACACCAACGTACCCACAAAAATGTTGACCCAATACTTAGCCTGCCTACAAGATGTACAGGGAAAAAAATAAGGCAGAGACTGAGGAAATGTCCAACCAATGCCTGACCCAACCTGAGACCCTCCCCATGGGAGACAGACAACCTCTGACATTGTTAACAGTGTTCTGCTATGCTTACAGGTGAGAGCATAGTATAGCTGTCCTCTCAGTGGTTCCACTCAGCAATAGAGACTTACGGCCAAACACTGGATGGAGTCCAGAGAGTCTTGGGGAAGAGTGGATGGAAGGATAGAAAGACTCATATGGGACAGGGGCTCTACAAGAATACCAGCAGTCAACTAATCAGTGTCCTGGGGGCACCTATGGAGACTGAAGCTCCAACCAAGGACCATGCATGTAACCCACGGGCAGCTTGATCCTCATAAGGGTCCCCTAGTAAGGGGAATGGGTGCTGGCTCTGACATGGACTCTGTTGCCTGCTTTTTGATCACTATCCCCTGGTGGGGTTGCCTGTAAAGACAGCATGGGAAGAGGATGTGCTCAGCCCTGATGCAACTTGATATGCTGGGGGTGGGTGAGTAAAGGGGGCTTCCCTTCTCTGAGGGACAGAGTAGAGGGGTAGGAGAAACAAGGAGGGAGTCTGAGACCTGGAGTGGAGGAGAGAGGGGGTTATGACTAGGATATAAAATGAATAATTGAAAAACAAGAGCAAGTATCTTGTGAGCTATTTGGCAGCCTCCAGAAAGAACACAGACTTCTGCTATGACTGATCTGTGCTGGAGTTTTGATCTTGTTCCTGAACAAGGTTCTCAATAAAAAGGCAATAGAACAGCAGCTGGAGGGAAGTGACAGAGAAGAGAAGGCAAGCAAAACATCGTTAATGCCCGGAGCTGTTGAAGTCTCCACTAACTAACTTTGCTGTTCCAGAGAGAGGACACAGACACAATTGGAGACAGTCCAGGAGCCTAAGGTTGCCTTAAGGTCTTTCTTTCTAAAAGAATTATTCCTGCAATACTGAGATTACAATGTGATATGTCTGGAAGTGCAGTGAGTCTCCTGCTTAGCTGAGCCATTAGCAGGGAGAATAAATCATGCTTTACAGAAACAATGTGGGCATCTCA
>OU015744.1:24965361-24987887 GCA_907169655.1 Acomys percivali | reverse complement strand
CACACACACACACACACACACACACACACACACACACACACACACACGAATGACTTACAGACTGTGGTCCAGCTAATCCAATAATAGCTGGCTGTGAACAGAAAGTCCAAGAGTCCAGACTTTGCTAAGTCTACAAGGCTGGACGTCTCAGTTGGTCTTCAGAAGATGCTGGAATCCTTAAGAAGTAGGCTCTAATGCCAGTGAAGGAACGGACTTGCTAGCAAGGCAAGAAGAGCAAGCAGGAAAAGTGCAGACGCTTCCTTCTTCCATGTCCTTACATAGACTTCCAGCAGAAGGTGTGGCCCAGATTAAAGGTGTGTCTTCCCACCTCCAAGACCCAGGTCAAAGGTACGTGACTTCCTACCTCAAAGGTTCAGACTAGAAGTGGATTCACCCACTTCAAACCAAGCAAAAGTATCACAGGTGTGCCCTTCTATTTCTGGATTGTAGTTTATTCCAGTTGTAGTTAAGCTGACAACCAGGAACAGCTGTTACAACCCCTGTCAACTTGACCCACAGTCATATCTCCTTATGTCATGATTAACTTCCAAATAAAAACAATACCAGGACAAAGCAGTGTGCCTAAGCATACTAAAACTATCGTATGTACAATTGCAAATGCATTATATATTCAACCAGGTCATAATTATGCCTAACATACTATAATTTGACCTTGTAAAACACATGAGAAATTTAAAGTAGGTGGCAGTGTCCTTGAGGGACATTCTTTTATTTTCTCAAACTTAAATGTTAACAACCATTGGTATTCTCGTAATTGATGTTACAACACATGATAAAGAAATTGAAAGAAAACAGGAATATCTATACAAATGCAGTCTTAACAAAATATAGCAGAAATAATCGTGTCAACTGTAATTCTTGTTTCTGCAACTGGTCACGTGATCTTAGCTGGTATTTATAGCTACCTGCCTCTACTCCCCATTCTTTACTGCCTCCACCCTCATCGAGAACCTCAGCAAGTCTTGGCTCTTTTCCTGGAGGATTGACCCCATATCTTCATCCCTGACAGGTCTGTATCCTTTGTCATCCTCCCTGGATTATGCTGCTGTAATGTCTCATTGACTTTAATCACACACTCTCCTGGCATGAGGAGACTAGCTGAAGTACTTCCTGCCCTCCCCAGCCTTGACGGAATCCATAACGTGTTTTCCTATGCACCTTGTCCCTTCCTTTCTCAAGGACCTATTTTTCTCAGGGAAATGTAAACCTTATGTGTCTGACTCAGTCACTGGTCCTTCAGCCAACTGATGATTAGTGAAGGCTTCTCATGCTCAGGGGACCCAAGGAGCTGCCACAGGCTTGAGGCACATGAGGCTGGCCTAACCAAAGTCAGAGAAGGTTCCTGTCCTGGTAGAGAAACCCAGAAGCAATCATGCCAGACCAAACCACACATCTCTGCTCCCCCTGTTCCCATCCCCAACCATCCCTTCTTTCCCTTAAAAAAAAAAATAGTTCAGGTTATAAACAATTTCAGGTGACAGAGGATCCCAAGGAGCCTCAGCTTCAACCCAACAATTAATGTTCAGCCTGGTCTCAGGTTCAGCTGGAACTGAGTCCCTCCCATTAGCATCTCTTTCCATCCACTTAAGAGGATGAATAGGCACCATGCATGAGGAATAAACCCATTTTGAAAGGCCCAGAACTAGTTCTCAATCAGGAAAACAAACAGCTAACCAACCTCACCAGTCAACTCTGACAGGCAATGGTCAACCGTTAGTGACACACTGGGAGTATCTGATTTATTTTTCTAAAAACTATGAACTTATAAGGGTAACTGCTTGTCCTGAGGTCTGCACAGCTTCCTGCATATGCGTCTCGGAGCAGTATGAGCTGTGAACAGTGAGAAGCCTTGCATGCAGCATGGTTGCTGCAGGCTGTACTGAGACCCACAGGAGAGGGAGGGAGGGAGAGAGAGAGAGAGAGAGAGATCTACACATCTCAGTGGAGGAAAAATAAATGCACACGCATGTTTTAGGAAAATCTTTTACACGGAAGGTAGAAGCAACTAGTTTTCTGGCCAAAACAAACTGAATTATAACCCTCATTTCAAGTAGGCATGACACTCTCCTACCTCTAAAATGATAAAAAAAAAAAAAAAAAAAAGTCACCGTTTCTTAACTACTTATGAGTTGGGGATGAGTTTGACCATGTTGTGTCTCCACAGTCCAGAGACATGAAAGGCAGCTCAGTGTGGCACAGGGATGAAAAACAAGTGTTATCCAAGGACCAACCAAGGCCCTTGTTCTCTAATCCATCCATAGATAAGAAACATTCTCCTCCGGCTGCCCCAGGGCCAGTGAATCCATGGGAAATAGCTTACGCACCCCATTTATTCTATATAAGCTGTGTTTGGATCTGTAAACAGTTCGAACGCAGCCGAGGAAATGTCGTATCATCATGGAGCCCTGTGGGGAGGCTTCTGGACAAGGTCATAAAGTCATTTGCCCATTCAGTTTTGTTTTCTGTGTTTGGGTCATCCTAGATATAAACACGCCTCATGGGATACTGTCTAAGAACTGGCTTGGTCTGTCAAGCCAGACACCTATGGTGGAGAGTGCTATGATCGGAATATAATCTGTTCCCTTTGAAACTCAGATTGCAATTCAGTCTCAGTAATGACATGTTAAAAAGGCAGAGACTGCGTCCAAGTCTGTAGTGCATAGAGGAGGGGCTGCCTAGGATTAGAGTGGTCAAGGTAGAGTCCCATGATTCTGGTGTGTGTGTGTGTGGTGTGTGTGTGTGTGTGTGTGTGTGTGTGTGTGTGTGTTTTGTGTTTGCTCAAGTGTGAGTGGTATATGAGTGTGGTGTACACGCAAATATATGTGCATGTGAGTGTGAGAGTAAGAGGAAAACCTGAGGTGTCATTTCTCAGGTGCCATCCACCTTTTGTCCCCTTCAGATAGAGTCACTTACTGGATTAGAACTCACCAAGTAGGTCAGGCTGGCTAGTCGGTGAGCCCTAGGACTCTGTTCAACTCTGCCTCCCCAACGCTGGGACTGCATGCATATTATTTGTGTTGGGGGGTGGGTGGGAGGGGGTGAGAGGGGCAGTTCTGGAGATCAAAGTCAGGTCTTTGTCCTTGTGAGGGAAATGCATTAGCAAAGGAATCTTCTTCCCAGCCTCTATGATTGAACCTTTCCTAATAGAGGGGCAAAGGACACATCTCATTGGCAGAGTGCTTGCCTAGCATTGGAGGGCACACATACACATACACACCCTCACACACACCCCCCCACACACACCTCCCCACTGTGCCTGGTTTTACCACACACTGCCTCCCTCAGGACACTACCCACATATGCAGGCCCTTGACCTTGAACCAGAACTGTGAAGCAAAATAAAAGTCTTATTTTTACATTCCACAGGCTGTGGCATTGTGTTATTAGTAGCATAAAATGCACTGAGATGGGGCCTCCCAGCTGAAGGCCTGTGGAAGGTCTGGGATGGGGAGCCCTTCTACTTACTCTTCCACTATGACAGAAGCTGAGCTTTTGATTCACAGCTCACAAATGCAGAGAAAGGCCCAAATGTTCTTAATGGTCTTGGCTTCCTAAAATCTGTATGGATTTTAAAAAATGGTAAAGAAGCCTGGGAAGGTGGCTCAGTGGTTAAGAGCACTACCTGCTCTTCCATAGGTCCAGAGTTTGGTTCCCATAACCCAACTTTCAAAGGATCCGATGACCTCTCCTGTCCTCCTTGGGCACCAGACATGCATACATACAAAACACTCATATGCATAAGATAAAATAATACTTTTTAATAAAAGAAAATAGAGGGCTGGTTTTAATACTGGTTAAACTGAGAAAGTGGTTCCCAATTATGTATTGACTCAGTGATTTATCTAGAGTAAGATGACTTGAAAAAAATCTATAGCTTATATTAGGCTCTCAGAGCATGCTGAATGTATTAGCTTTTTCTTATTGCTGTGACAGAATATGTGACAGATGCAACTTAAGGGAAGAATTAATTTTAGCTCATGGTCTTAGGGGACACAGTCCATCATGACAGGAAAGCATGGTACATTGGTTGCCTCATGGTGGGATGGCAGGAGCCTGTGGCTACCACTTCTTGAATCCCACTGAGTTGAGTAGCAGATCACTCAGGCCGGATCCAGAGCAGCCATCACCTCTGAAGCCTAACCCCAGCAACCAACTTCTCACTAGCTAGGTCCTGTTCTAGTTCTGTTCCTGTTTCTCTGAAAAAAAGAAAAAAAAAAAAAAAACTTAGGGGAGGGAAGGGTTTAGTTCAACTTCCAGGCTGAAGGAAGGAAGGAAGGAAGTCAAGGCAGGAAGTTGAAGGCAGGCCTGGTTACTGTTTCACACAGCGTTACCTCCAAACAGGGAAGACACTTGACAGCCAGAAAAGCACAACAGGAACCAGCTGGCTGCTGCCTGCTGGCCGCCTCACAGGCTACCTTGTACTTATCAGGGTACCACCTGTCTGGAGGTGATGGGCCCACCTGTATCAATTCGCAATCAGGACAGTCCCCCCCCCCCCCCCCCCCAGCCATCCTCACGGGTTAATCTTATCTAGCAATTTCTCAATGGAGACTTGCATGACTCTAGACTGTGACAAGTTGATGTTAAAGATAACTAGGGTATACCCTATGTCCTAAAGGTTCTACAATGTCCCAAAATAGTGCCCTTGGTTGAGAACTAAATCATTCAAATGTATAAACCTATATGAGGGGGGCATTTCAAATTCAAACATAACACTAGAGAGATGTGAACTTTGTTTTTATTCTTTGACAATTTCAAATACGTAAAAAGAATGTATCTTGATCATATTCACCATCTTCTGCCACTGAGGTTTCTCTCAGACTCTCCCAACACCCCTTCCACCTCCAAACTTGTACTTTTTATTTTTGTATAATCCACTGAGTCCAACCAGTGCTACCTGTATGTGAGAGTGTGAGGCTGCCAGTCTGAGCAAGGGCAACCCACCAGTGGCCACAGTCCCAAAGAAGAGAGACTCTAGGATGTCCTCCCCTCTGTCCCACTTTCCTGGTAAGTGAATACTTTCGTGGGACATGCCTCTTGGGCTAGTGTCCAGATATAAGTGAGTATTGGGACTTTAGGTGAGAGAAGCATGGGAGAATGGGGAAATAGAAGGGTCCAGAGGGTCCTAGAAACCTACAAGAAGAACATTATGACGGGCAGATCTGGGCCTGGGAGTCCTGCTCAAACTATGGCACCAGGCAAGGACAATACGTGCAGTAAACTTCAAACCCCTACCCAGATCTACCCAATGGACAGGACATTCTCCTCCATTGAATGGAGAGTGGAGTTTGACTTTCACACGTACTCTGGTGCTCCATATTTGACCACGTCCCCTGGATGGGGAGGCCTGTGGTCACTCAGAGGAAGGATAGCAGGTCACCAAGAAGAGACTTGATACCCTATGAGCATATACAGGGGGAGGAGGTCCTCCTCCAGTCACAGTCATAGGGGAGGGTAGTAGGGGGAAAGCAGGAGGGAGGGAGGAATGGGAGGATACAAGGGATGGGATAACAATTGAGATGTAATATGAATAAATTAATAAAATAATTTTTAAAAAAGGAAGAGAGACTCTCCCTAGTCAACCATCAGTTGCCAATAGCTCCTCAACAAGATGGGGAGCCTCGTGAGCCCCACCCTGATCCATGCTGGAATGCCGACTGGCTTGGTCTTGTAATGAAAACTTTTGATACAGGATGGAAGGAACCACAAAAAAAGTTTGTCTGTCTAGATTAAGGCGAAATTCTATACCTCATCTTTTTGTTTTTGTTTTTTTGTTGTTTTAATATTGCCTATATGGATGGAGCATGTCTGAGAGCAGCGGGGTATGTACTGTTAGGTCTTATGAACGGCTTTCCTCAATAAAATGTTGTGGCTTCTTTATTCTTTTTCAATGCGAAAGCTGGACTTGAGAAAGAAGACCCACAGTGATCCCTCAGCATCTGTGCATTGCAAATATTAGTGTCCCAAAGCCAAGCGAGGTTCCTTCTGTACCCCAGCCTTTTGATGAGGTCCAGATGTCAAAGCAAGCCTGGCTTGAACCTTGACAAAAACAAACAAACAAACAAACAAGACGACACACTCACATGAACAGAAAAACAAAATTAATTTAAATTCCTAGAATTGAGGACCTGCTTGATCAGAATCCCTGTTAGCCCTTCTGCAGTGCTCGGCTCTCCTCATATGACAAGAACAACCTCCAATGAGAGAGAGACTACTTTTGCTGACAGGGCCAAAAGTGATCTGCTTCTCCCATGATGGGCGACGCTTCCTCCTGCTCATACCGTGAGCTCCCACCCGGGTGTTTAGAGGTGGAATCCTTAGAAGTCTCCGATACCCAGAGGCTGAGGGCAGATGCTTGGGGTTATTTTTATTTTAGGTTTTAGCAAACATAAAGGAAATGTGTGTCTTTTGTTCCCAGCCATGTGTGCAGCACACACAATAAAGGTCCAGCACGCATCTGGGTGAGAGGGTTTGTGGCCACGAAGAGGGAAAGCTTGAAGGGAGGTAGGGAGGGCTCAGAGTGAAGATTAAAGCACAAACTTCTAAGGCTCCTTTAAGTTGGAGCGTGTGGAGAAAAGAAAAGCCTGAATTATGTAAAAGCTGGCCCGGAGCCCACATCTGGCAACAGTCAGATTGTTTGGTAAGGAGCAGTTTCCTCCACCCCCACAGCAGGCAGAGCTGGGTCCAGTCAGCATGGCCCTGGGGCCCTGGCATCACATGGGGACCTGATGGGAGAGAGCCCTTCTGTCCACCTAGTCTCTGAGTCCACCACAGGGGATGTGGTCAGTGTTCTCCTTTATCCAAGGGTGGTCTCAGCCCCAGGCTACCTCCTGCATGACCCTGTGATTGAATTTTCTCCAGGTCTTCCAGACAATCCCAGATGAAACAAGATCCTTTCCTGGGGTGGCCACATTCTAGGGAAGCCTTCTCCCCTGCCACTTTCTCCCTGCCCCCTTCGTAAGTAGTCATTCTCCAAAGCCATTGCCAGGGTCGTGGCCCCCCCACCCCAGTGTTCACTATCTTCATTTGCTGCTAATGGGCCCAGACATTGATCCTGGGCACACGGGTATGGATCCCCACGGGCTTTGCTTGTTGAAGAGTGTATCATCACATACATACTAACTGGAAGCCAGTGTCTGCAGCTCAGACCCATCTACCCTGTCAAGGTAACTGTGGAAATAAAGATAAATTTTTACCTAAAAGAACATAGCAGGGGAAGAGAGGATGGCTCACCAAAAGCGCTTTGGGACTCCCCTAACTCAAGCCTGTCACCCAGTGCTTCTGCACTGTGGAGCAAACAGACAACACAACACAGAAACTGGTCAGACAGGCTGCATTTCTGCTCCAGCGCACGCACGTAGGAGCGTGGGGGCCTCAGTCATACAGAAAGAGGTCTGGGGGCCTCTTTTCAAAGGCAGCCCTGAGGTTTCTGTTCTGATTTAGGATTGTTCATAAAAAGCACAGTTGGTTCCTGTTAAGTCAATAGCGTTTGAACTGTTGCTTAGATATTCATCTCCAGTAAGATCCGTCCTGACATCTCTGCGTGCGTGCTGTATTTCACAAAACCTGGCTGGAGCTTCTATTTTCTTCTTTCTGTGGAGAGAAGGGAGTTGAGAGTACACAGATTCAAATCGCATTCTTGCTGCTAATCTTGTGCCCCCATGCTGTGTGCCCTAGCCCCTGCTCCAGAAGACAGGCCCTGACTTTTCTCTTCCCTACAGCTTCAGTTTCCTATAATATACATTGTGGAAATGTGACCAAAGCTTTAGCCCTGGGCTTAACCCTGAATGGTAGTTTCAAAAGTCCCAGCAAGAGCTCTTGCCCCTGAGTTTATCCACACTCGTGACCAGCAGCCAGCCTACCTCAGAATGGCCTCCTCCTCTGAAATGCTACAGTTTGGGTAGGGTTGGGTGTGTCCCCCAAGGGCTCATGTGATGGAAGTTTGGTAGCCATGTTAGAAGTTGGAGGGACTTTAAGAGATGGAGGCCTGTGTTCTTAGGCATGCAGGGTGGGGAAGGCTAGCATTCTAAGGTGTGCAGGGTGAGGGAAGGCTAGCATCCTTAGCTGTGCAGGGTCGGGAAGGTTAGCATCCTTAGTTGTGCAGGGTGGGGGAAGGCTAGCATCCTTATCTGTGCAGGGTAGAGAAGGCTAGCATCCTTAGCTGTGCAGGGTAGAGAAGGCTAGCACCCTTAGCTGTGCAGGGTGGGGAAGGCTAGCATCCTTAACTGTGCAGGGTGGGGAAGGCTAGCACCCTTAGGTGTGCAGCCTGGAGAAGGGTAGCATCCTGTGGTGTGCAGGACAGGAAAGGTTTAATATTTTTTTTCTCCTGGAATAAGTAAGTTCTCTTAAGAACGGGTTGTTGTAGAGTGAAGCCACCCCTCTGCATGTGGCATCTTGTGCAAGTCAGTTTCCTTTTCTCCCACTTGTGACACAGCCAGGGATGCCTTGCTGGAAGTTGATCTTGGGGGCACTAGGTCATAAACTTTCAACTTCCAAGCCTATGAGCTAAATAAACCATTTCTCTTTATAAAGTACTCAGCTTCGGGTTATTTTGTTACAGCAACTGAAAGTGGACTAATACATGGGAACATCAGCTTGATTGATCTCATGCAAGGGGAGGAGGAGGAGGCAGGATGCATGAGTGCAAGAAGCATTCCACATCAAAGCAGCAGTCGGGTCTCCATTCTCCTGTGACTCTGGATGTGGAAATATCTTAACTACTGTCAATTTAATTTTGTATATAGGAATTTGGAAAGCAAGTCAGGAGAGACAGATAATTTGGCTGGGTCCATTAAAAGTACAGTTAGGCATGTAGCATATGGTGTAGGTCTGTCGTCCTTACTCAGAGATTCGTGGTCAAAAAGGGAGGGCTGACATTCTAACACAAACAATAATGAACAAATAGTGACAAGGATGATAAAATGTTTATTTTAAATCTTCCACGTGCTTAAACTGGGCACCGGTTGAGATTAGCATACGATTTGTCTCCTTACATAGAGATGACTCTTGAGCCATAACTGTCCATCAGAGAGAAGGGAAAGAATGAGCCATGTCCAGCCAGGATTGGTCTGGCCCCTTGCTGGCATTGTCACGTCATTCTCCTCCAGAGGAAGTAGGACCAATGCATAAGTACAAAAGCAATGTCCTTAGAGCGGAGCCTCTGAGCAAGATAACCATGGGCTGGACTCAGGCTCTGTCGTTTATGAGCTGTGAAATCTTGGGTAAGTTCCCACCTCTGCGTTTCCTTGTTTAAAGAAAGGACAGGATCTGATATATCATCACAGAAAAGATAGAACCAACTAATACAAAAGCATCAGTGGTTTTGTACAGTGACTAATAGTGAATGCTTAGTAATCAGGACCAGTGTTGTCCGTAATAATTACCCTCATGAGATTTATTAAGTGAGAGCCCTTAAAAATACAGGTGAATCCAATTAACCACCAACCCTCACCTTGCCTGACTCTTCATCTCAGGCTCCTAAGCATTTTAGCAGCATGCCTGCTGACTTCTCAGAGGGGGCCCCTGGAAGAGTGTACCAGGGATGTAGGTGTGGCTATGTATGTTGGTAGGTGTGTTTATATGCGTGTGTGCAAGTGTGTGCATGTGTGTCTATGTGTGTGCGTTTGTGTGCACGTGCCTGTGTGTTGGAAAATTACCGTGTAGCATTTCTCTAACATATCCTGACAAATCACGTAGATATCGAGACCAGTTCAACCTACAACCAAACCAACAAACTAAAAAAAAAAAAAAAAAGATGTGGGTGGACCTCACAGAATTAAACTAGGTTCTAGGATAGATGGAGAGCTTTGTGAACATGGAAAGGATGTCCTGGAGGGCAAGCCACAGGGAAGATATGGCTATGAGGAAAAGCAGGAGAAGAAAGGCCAGTGACCAACCCATAGGGTGGTTATCACAGATCTCCACTGAGGTAGAAGTTTGTTTAATGACATCCACTACTGACCATAGAAGTGTATGAAACACTACTGACATAGAGTTTGTGATGGAATGATGGAAGGTGTGTAGTGGCAAAGACGGTATCCAGCTATTCCAAGTGATGGGTGGGGGGGAGAGAGAGAAAGAGAGAGAGAAAAGAGAGAGAGAGAGAGAGAGAGAGAGAGAGAGAGAGAGAGAGAGAGAGAGACAAGAGGCTCCTGGCTCCCGGCTCCTGGTAGACTTCCTGGGGTTCAGAGGCTGCTAAACTTCTGATGGGAGCCTTCCTCATATCAAGTGGGCGTGGAATGCCTGTCAGCTGCAGCTGAGAGGCTGACACCTTCCAGACTCACTCATCCTTGGATGCAAACTTCTCAAAGCTGTGACTATAGCATGGCCCGTGGGACTGGGGTGACACTTTCCTTGAAAGCTAATTATGGAGTTAGAGCAGGCAGGGGTATACTGATGAATAAGACTTGACTAAGAGTTGGGGGTTAATGGGAGAGAATCAAAGCCCTGAGAAAGCATGTCCCTGGAAAGGTGGGGAGGGGGGAAAGCATTTCCCTGGAAAGGGAAGGGCCAGCACTTACCCAGGGCAGGAGGCAAGCAGTCTCAATGTAGAGCCACCAAGGACAATCACTGCCAAATAGTAGCCCCAAATGCATGGAGTTGCCCAGATCAGGCACCAATCCAACATGTATCTATGCCAAAAAGATACATGAAAATGAGTATGTATTTGTGTTCTGGGTCATTTCCTCAAGATCTTCACAATTTATAACCAGTCCACATGAAGAGTATTTGTTCCTTGTAAGAACTTGAAAAACAAGTTAGGAAACTTGGCCACTAGCTCTGTTGCATGTGACTTGGGACGCATGTGATGAGTGACCATGGATGGGTACCATTATCTCAGCTCCAGCCTCAGTGGCTCGGTTAACTGGAAAGCCGCATGAGGCCACAACAGAGCTTTATTCATTGACTGACGGAGCCATGGAGATCTAGTCTGGTAATCAGTGCATTTGAAATCTGACTGAGAAACACCTGCAAGTGTTTCCTAAGGAGGAGCCAATCCCCATCTCCATGCAAACTAGATTGAGTCAACCTTCTTGTTTCTGTGAAGAAAGCATAGCAGAAAATTCCAGTCATGCCCCAAGATCTATGCTCCTTTTATGCTCTTAGTAATAGAACCTCTGGAGTCTTTTCTGAGCAAGTGGCTTACCTGAGAGAGACGATATTTCCCAGAATTCCATGGAGTTACTCTAGTCAGAATAGAATGGCTGTAGAAGTAAATTTACAAGATGCAGGCAATTCTCTAGAAGAAACTATTTGAATCTCTCCAAAAGCCTTTCTTGCTCAAATTACCTCAAAGAGTTACCTTCCTGACTTAGAGAAACTTGGATCTGGATGGATAATTGGAGTCACCTGGCCTGAGGAACTACACACAAGCTTAGGGGTCAGACACCCAGATCTATTGCAGGGGGAAGTGTAGCTTGACCTTTTATAATCTCCACTTGTAATTGTATTAGTTACTTTTCTGGTTATTGTAACAAAATCAACTTTGAGGAGGACAGTTTTTTGGCTCATAGTCTGAGAAGGTAGAGTCCATTGTGACATGAGAGTGCCAGAAGCTCAGAGCTGTAGTGGCAGGAACAGGAGACAGTTGAATATATTGTGTGGTAGCCAGGAAGCAGGGAACATGGGTTGGAGGCTTTTAGCTGGCCTGTATCCCCCAAGCCCCAGTACCAGCCCTGACAGCAAGGCACTATGACATCATCTTACATGTACTGGTGAGAGTCACAAACACTCTCTAGCAGAATGGAGGAGGCTAGGTTTCTGTTCCAGTTTAAATATAAAATGTCTCCCAAAGGTTTGTACTGAACCCTTGGTACCCAATTGGTGGACCTGGTTTGAGAGACTGTGAAAGCATTTGTTTGTCTATCTACCTGTCTACTTATTGTGTTTGTTTGTTGGCTGGCTGGCTAGTGGGTTCACTGTTTCTTCTGGCAATTTTAAACATCATTATTTGTCAGATTGTTAGTAGCCTAGGTGTTTGGGTCTTTTTGGCAGGGGTGGGGGGCTGCTTTTTGGAGACTGCCTCTTAACTGTGTAGACTAAGCTGGCCTTTAATGTGTAGCTCAGGCTATCTCAAACTCATAACCAAATCCTCCTGTCTCTACTGTTTGAATGCTGAGATTACAAGTTTGCAGTGTCACATCCAGCTAGCTTAGTTTACAAATAAATTAAGCTCACCAGACCTTGACGGTAAGTCCCTATTGCTGAAGACACCACACGCTGTAGTCACAGTATATGGAGAAGTCAAGTTGTTACTGACTAGGAGGCTTCCTCCTGCTGACTAGCTTTCATAGTTTTGAAGGTGCTGTGTCAGCTACTGGGTGGTGGTGGTGGTGGTTGTGGTGGTGGTGGTGGTGGTGGTGGCAGCGGTGGTGGTGGTGGCAGTGGTGAGGGTAAGGGAGTCAACAGTCTTATTCAGTTGTGAGCCCTTTGAAGTACAATAATGACCCACATGGCAAGATATGTGCATGTGTGTAGTAGTGGCACCAATGTTATGGCACTAACACACTGTTTCTGCTTGAATTTAATGCCTATGTGATGGGAGGAAACAGATGTGTGTTGCTATAAATCTAGCTGAGAACAAGTTTCTGGGAACTGCCCAGGCCCTAAGAGTGAACCTGCTATTTTTATTCTGCTAAGTGGACACAGCATCAAACTGCCCTCTAACATCTGTGTCTCCTCTACCCATAGATTAGTGCAACTCTCAAGCCCCTTTAGAGAAGTTTCTTTGTGCGGCGCATCATGGTTTACATAGAAACTCATCCTAACTGGTTAAAGTCCAGAGTATGCGTTTGGAATGGTCAGCCACAAATGGGGCACCTATACCGCCCTCTCTGCAAAGGCTTAGGGACCACAACAGAAGAGAAGGCAGACAGATTGTAAAAAAGTCAGAGGTCGGGGAGGCCTGGGGCAAAACAGTATCTCCAGGACATGACAGGACCACAGTTGCTCTGGTTGCCTGGTTCAGACCTGTACACAATCAAGCCAGACAACATCCCAGCATGGAGTGGGGAGGGGAATCACCAGCTCTCATCCCTAATTGAGGAGATACTGAAGTTGATGATTTATTGAGGAAAGGGAATCAATAAGGGTATGGTGCCCTAGTAGGTTGGCTCTGCTCCAGTGGGGGGACCGTGCACCTATGAGTATGTGAGCAGCACACATTAAACTCAGCAGGTTATTTGAAAAAAAAAAAAGGCATGAATTTAGGAGGGATGGAGCTATGAGGACTTAGAGGGAGGAGGAAAGAGATCAAACTATACCGTACTCATGTATAAAGTTCCCAAAGAATTTATAAATTATTATATTAAAAACAAGACTTGAAAAGATTAAACTCTGTGTAAACTACCGTCAGTACGAAGACCTGCCCAACCTCTGTATTAAGTACAGAAAAGGAAACTGTCACAGAGAAGGGGGCACACCCTGATGATTTTACTGGGAAGCGCCCCTGGATTGCTGTGTTTAATTTCTTCTGCCTTGTTTACCCCTCCGGGGAACTTCCAAAGACTGTTTTCCTACACATATTTTCCTGCGAACCACATGAACACCCCTTCCAATCAGCTCCCTGCTGCTGTGTCACGTGTCCGAATTCCAGAAACTCTCTTTGGACCCCGGGCAACACTGCAAAGACCATTCTGTCCTGGGCGGCTGGGCCTCATCTTCTGCCAGCACGGCTTGCTGCTCGGCCTCAAGGGTTTCTCCTCTGGATTGCTTTCCAGAGCATCTGGGCACCATCACAGGACACTTTTAAGGCCTGAGGGAGAAGGTTTTCCAAGAAGGGCAGAGCTTTGAGTGAGGTTTCTGCAGACCACAGCACCTTCCCGGCAAGACTCATCATTAAACTGTATGCAGAAAACATGGGTGACCTCAGGGGTGAGCGTGGTCCACACTACAGGAAAAGGCTCACTCTCAAAGGCACCATTGCGACCATATAGCAACATGCGAAGAATGAAAAGGACACAGCCAAGAAAGGTGCAGCGGGAGGAAAGATCCAGAGAAAACCCCGGGGAGTCCCAGGGGAGATTTTGCCCCTGGAGGCAGGCTGTGTTTTTTCAGTCTATAAGAACAGGCTGACAGATATGAAGTCTAGACCTCCTCCACTCTTGGATTCGCCGATTCAGCCTGGCTAACGGGACAAGGCAGAGGGCCAACAGAAGCCACAGTTATAGGCATCAAAGTTAAAAGTTAATTAGCTTTCCTTTTTCTCCTAAAGTAAAAGTTGCCCATAAATCGAAGTCAGCTAGAACTGGAGAGAAGAGAACGTTGTAGAAAGGTCATGAGAAAGTCCTTTAGGCTCAGGTCGCAACCCCAGGGAGGCTGCCTTTGCACAGAATGGTTTGGGGCTCCCTGAACACAGTCTCCTTGCTAATATCCAGTCATTTGGCCCTGTCTCCTTGCCCTAGTCACACACTAGTTGAAGCCTTCCCTTGCAAGGCTGTGCCCTGGCCTTTGACATCTACAGTTCACTTAAGTAGGTTGGCAAAGCGGCTCATCCAACAGATTGTGCTGTTGAAGAGAAAAGGCTGAGGGGACTGGAGACTGAGTGACAAAGAGGACACAGCCCCAGGTCCCAAGGGCTGAGAACGTCCAGAGCTGACAGCAAAATATTTCCACTTAGGCTCAAAGGAGAAAAAAAGCCCAGGCTATCCCTCATCTAAAACCCCTCCCTGCCCCTACCACGGGGTACCCACATTTAACAATAACAATGTTTTTTTCTGTTGTTTGGTGTAGGTGTTTGAAAATTCACATTTCCTGTGCCCAGGGTTTCTAAAACCTCCCCAATACATTGGCCTTTTCCTGGTGGAAAGTCTCACGAAATGGTCCACATTTCTCTCATCTAAGCATCCCTCACCTTTCAGCTTCACAGCATAAAGTTCTACTTAGACTTTTCCTTTTTTTTTTTTTTTTTCAGGGAGAGTGTTGCAGACATCTTTCTGGTATCTTGGTGGGAGTGCAGAAGAGACTTTTGCTTTGAAACGGGACATCAGCTGAAGGAAAAGGAGCAATTTCTGCAGAGCAGACCGTGGGGAGATCGACCGTGCTAAATAAGGGAGATTAGAATTTGACAGGGCCTGGTAGGTAGACAGCATCAAGCCCCAAGTTGGGATAGGATGTGGTGGCCCCTGATCCTCATGCCATTCCCCAGGGGACAGATGTGGTGGTCCCTGATCTTAACCCCACGCTCCAGGGCATGAGGTCTACACATAGTTTGTTGGCTACATGATTAACAGCCATTTAGGACAATGTCTCAAGGCAGAAGGCAGTGGTCCTAGGAAGTAGGCGCTAGCTTACCCACATTCTTAGGTCTTCCACTCTGAGCCTTTTAGCACCCTACTCACCCGTAGTTGCTAGGAGAAAGTTTGAGGACAGTGCATCTGTGCTTCCTCCTGGGCTTGTCTTCCATCGCTTCCACCTATGCAACTCAACTTGAGGTGACTTTACTTAACACTGTGTAGACTCCAGCTTGTTCATCAAAGCTGTGGGACACTGCAAGCCCCATTCTCCCTGCCCAGGGTCCCTCTCCCCTCTGGCTAGACGTGATATGGTGGCTGATGTATCAACCCAAAGCTGAGGGAGATACAAACAAGCCTGGGGATATTAGAGCTATACCCTTCCTGAACAATCACCCCTAGGCAATACATGTGAGGAGGGGGTAGGACTGTCTTCTTTAGGAGCCTCTGTTTGCCAAATGGAGGCAGCAGTGAAAGTGACCCTGATGGCAGGAAGAGGGACCATAGCAACAGGAGGGTAGCCTGTATCCCTATCCCTGCCCACCAGGAAGACAAAAAGCAGCATTTAGTGACACTTGTAGGCATGGCCCAGGGCTTGGTCTTTTTCCATTCCCTCTGTCTCTGTCTTTGTCTTTCTCATTCACCTTTCTCACTCAATGGTCAGTCTTAAGCTTTTCTGTGCTTCCAATTTGGGAAGCCTGGGAACAGACTGTTCCCAGAGACCAGTGTGTTATGTACCAAGCTCCTAGGCACTGGACACTTCGTGGCATTCGTAGTGGGTCACCATTCACCATGTGGCTAATGGGGAGCTGGTTGATGGGCATCCCTAACTCACACCAAGTGTACCCTAAAATATCAGCATAAGAAAACACAACTTGGGGGCTGGAGAAACGGCTCAGCAGTTAAGAGCACTGCCTGCTCTTCCAGAGGTCCTGAGTTTAACTCCCAGTAACCATATGGTGGTTCACAACCATCTATACTGGGATCTGATGCCTTCTACTGGTGTGTAGTTGTATGTGCAGATAGGGCACTCATATATGTAAAATAGATGAATAGATCTTTAAAGAAAAAGAAAACACGGTTGGGAATTTTGACTTGACCTTCACACTAGCGTCACAATCCTCTGATGTTTTGATATGTGTTGAACTCTCTGGTTCATTTTGTTATGGCTCTGCAGGAACACAGAAATCAGCAATGGCTAAGGTTTCTAAGCACTCATTATGCCTGAGTAAGCCAAGACTCGTGGGATTGTGGGAAAGAATAGTGGAGAGATAGACCCAGTGTGACCCAGAAGTCCATGTTTCAGGAACTTCATGGGCCAAAACGTATAGGAAGTGGACACAGGGAGTTGGAGGAAGACACACAGGCAGACATTGGCCAGTGGCCATGGATTCCTTCCCATGAGTACGAACCCATTTCCTTGTCCATGTACCTGGCCGGCTGATGGCAACACAGCATGCCACAAGAAACAGAAACCGTTAGCCGCACAGCCTGGATTGCTGGACTACAAGTCTCAGTTATGCTGTCCTGGCATGACTCTGAAAAGAGAGCTGTGTACGTGTAGAGATTATGGTCACTCAAACTCTGTGAAATATCATGTTAGATAATGTTTTCCCCCTATGGAGGAGGGTTGATAGACAGAAATTACTTCTATTTCCTAAACCTTTCCCTTCTCCTAAATTTGTCCGTTGTGTTCAATGGTGAAGTTGAGCCCACCTACGTTATGGATAAAATGCACAAGCCACACTGGCCCCAGTGTGCTTGCTAGCCTGGCTGGGTTCTTGCACATTCTTTTTTTTTTTTTTTTTTTTTCAGAAGAATTGCTTTGCTGAGTTACCCTCCCTTTACTTGTGTGTTCAACCATAGGTATTCTTTGTGTTTTTCTAGCTATAGGAAACTCCACTGTTTAAGAACTTTACAAGTACATTTAGGAAAAGAATTTCCCATCTCTCATTTTCCCTTCGCCAGTGTATTCATACGTAGAAGTAAGGAAGACATAAGAAGAGAGAAGAAATAATTTTAAGATGGCTGCAGAGATGGCTCAGAGGTTAAGAGCACCACGTCAGATGATCCAGAACTGTCTGCAACTCCAGCTCCAGGGGATCAGACATTTTTCTGGCCTCTAAGAGCACCCACACTCACATGCACATACCTGTACATAGATAGACACATATGTGCATGTAATTTTTAATTAACTTTATTATAAAATTTTTTGGGGAAAAAAACATACACCAGAATGAACCAGGCCCACAGTTTATGTCTCGCAGTGAACTTGTGCACAGTTAGAGTGATCCTTCTGAAGCTGTGGCGTTTCACACTGGGTTTTGGGTTTTATAATTTCACACTTCTGGAGCACAATACATCCCAACATCAGTTCCTTCCCTCCACTCCTCCCTCCGGCCCCCACCCCCACCCTGCCCCACCACTTCCTCGTTCTGTTAAATTCTCCTCCTTCATTTCCCTTCAGAAAAAAAAAATCAGACCTCCCAGGGATATTACCTGCATACAGTCTAACAAGATGCAATAAGACTAGGCACAAATCCTCAGATCAGGAGGAGGAAAAGGGTTCCAAGAGCTGTCAAAAGAGTCAGAGACACCTCCACTCCACTCACACTGTTGAGAGTCCCACAAAACCACCATCCAGTTGGCATCAGGGATGTCCAATGTCTCTGGCCTCACTGGGCATCTGAATTCAGTTGCAAATATACATACAGAGACAGGGACACACGTCACTAAAACTAAAGTCTTAAGAAATAGGTTTAAGAATTATAAGTAAAGGAAAAAAACACTAAGACATTTCAAACAGTGCTCGTTTTGGATGCAAAGCAGGGCCAGCAGCCACCCTGACAACAGTCAAAAGTCTGCCTGATGGCCCCAGCCTGTGCCAGGGTCATAGGTAGCAAGGGCATTGGGATACCCAGGAGTTCCAGTGCCCTTCGAGAGGGATGCGTCCTTCTACTTGCAGATAAAAGTATTTAAGGCCTTGCTGGCCTGGGAGCTTAAAGGCTGCCAGGCTTTGCAGAACTCTACTGCTATGGTTTGGGCGTGGCCTGGATGACCTTTCCAATGGTTTGTTACGATTATTCTTGGTCTCTATGATGATGGTGATAAGAGGTAATGAGAGACAAGCCTTTAGGAGTCCTGTAGGCTACTAAAAGGTATTGTGGACCTTAGTCTCTCTCTCTCTCTCTCTCTCTCTCTCTCTCTCTCTCTCTCTCTCTCTCTCTCTCTCCCTCTCCCTCTCCCTCTCTCTCTCTCTCCCTCTCCCTCTCTCTCTCTCCTCCTTCCCTCCTTCGGTCCCTCTCCCCCTCCCCCTCTCCTTCTCTTTCTTTTCTGGCCTTTTGCTTGATAAATTCAAGGCTATATTAGCTGGACCTTTCATGGCTGTGACAAATGCCTAAAAAGAAGGCAAATGATTAAGAAGATTTCAGTCCATGAGCAGCTGGCTCCATTCTTTCTCAGCATGGTAGGGCAAGAACATCATGGCAGAGGCTGTGATGAAACCAAGTTCCTCACCTCCTGGCCAAGATACAAGAAGGACCCTAACAAAAGGTCCAGTTCCTAAGAACACATCCCAGTGGCCCTTCAGACATGCCCCGCCCTCCACTGTTCCATCACCTACCAATAGTCTATTTGGATTGTGACTCTATCAATGGATTAAGGAATTGATTAGGCCAGAGCCCTCTGGTCTAATCATCTCTGTAAACACCCTCATGCTCACGTGTACAGGTATGCCTTACTAATCTGTTTAACATATTTCAATCCAGTCAAGTTGACAGTCAAGAGGAACCATTGCAAAGCTCTTCCAGACATGCACACCTCTACTTCCTTGTTCGTACAGCCAGAGGACCTTCCCAGTGTCATGTTACTGATCATCCAAACCTGTGAGCTAAGTGACCTTTCCTTTTTACAAGTTAGATAGCCTTCAGCATCTCATTGTAGAAAGATGAAGCTGACAAATATATATGCACTCAGAAGTTTCTCCTATTGTGGGCTTTGTAGCTGCTCTGGAATGCCTGTGAGCACTCTGCCAATTCCAAACTTGCCAGGTGTCCCCACCAAAACTTCATTTGTAGAAGGAAAATTTATCCTCAACCCTAAAGATGGGTTCCTATATCACTAGTGCCTGGCTGCTGGGAGCTGGGATCTTGTTGAGCTGGGGGAAGATAAAATGAGGCTTTCTTTGGAATGCCAGCTTCCAAATAATGACATGGAGGCTTTTATTTATTAGCAGTGCTTGGCCATATCTTCATTCCCCAACTAGCTCTCAACTTAAATTCTTTTATATTAATCTACTTTCTGCCACGTGACTCGTTACCTCTCAGTCTCTTACTCCAGCACCCGTTTCTTTCTCTGTGTCCACCTGGTGACCCCCTTTTCATGCCTGATTCTTTCCCAGAGTCCTATCTGTCCCGGAAGTCCTGCCTATCCTCTTTGGCCTTTGCTATTGGCCATTCAGCTCTTTATTAAACCAATCAGAAGGTGTTGGAGGGGGTGTTTACAAAATATAATGCAGCCAAAGGAATAACAATACAGAGTCCAGCCTATACTCAGTTCTGTGCTGGTACAGAACCCAGCATTTGAATATATAAAAACAATCTTTACACAGTGCACTGAAAAGATCACCACAACAGGGATATTTTAGACAATATGCAGGAAGGTAGAGTTGGAACAAAAATTGCAGCAGTTGGTTTGACTTTCAAGCCAAGAATGGAAGCCGCCGGTATTTCTGGCTCTGCCAGAAGTGACTTCCCAGGAAAGCTATGCTGATTTCCTCCCCTGCAGAAGGAGTCCAGTAAGGAGTGAGCCTGACTCAATCCATTGAATGACAACAGCCATGTGGAATGGTCTAGTCCTTAAAATCACCATATCGTGCCAGACAGCTCCAGGATGCCTCTCATCACTATAATCTCTCCACTTCCTTTAGGGGGTCTTTGGTTTTTCTTAGAGCCATACCAGAGAATGTTCGCTTCAGTTTCTCTACAGTCTTCCTCTCATTGTTCTAGATGGTTCTAAAAGGTGTGTGGGATGAGGAAGGAGGAGAAAGGAGTAGCAGATAGGATTTTCTGCCTTTTCCCATTTCTAGTTCTCTAGTTGTTACTATATGCTACAACTACCACAGCACTTCTTCCTGATTGTCAGAGAATCTCTATGCCCCTCACTGCCTCCTGTCTAGGAGGCTAAAGTCTCAGGTCAGGAAGGCCTGGAGTAGTTAGCATTTTGTAAATGTATGGAATAAAGGAAATAGGCAAAATGTGAAATTTCTACAACCCCCCCTCAAAAAAATGCTTTATGACAGCCACTCTGGAAACATTCTTTGGGGAGTATGTCACTCATTGGGAATCCCACTTTGGATAAAGCCACAAAAAGACTTACCTTCGCATCCAAGCCAAATCCTTAATCAAGTAACAGTGTATAGCTGGAGCCTGCCAAGGCTTGCTGGATGGAAGCCACCACAATGTCTCCCCACAGGGCTGTGAGAAGATGGAATCCAATGTATTCCACACAACATGAATGAAGAAGGGAGTGAAGAACATTACTCAGAGAATCTGCTACAAATACCTCAGATGATAAAAAGGCTGTTTTTTATATTAATATTTTATTGCAGAGGGGCCCCTGCCAACTGGCTGGGTTTGCTGCCGGCATGGAGAAATGTCATTCTAACCTCAGCTCCTGCTTGCTTGGTGCAAGCACGTGCTCTCTAAACCAATCACAGACCAGTCAAGAATGGTGTTAAGCAGGCGATGTTTATATGATAGAAAACCCAGCAAAATGCCTAGGATATGACAGAGGGAAAACATAAAGAAGATTTCAACTTTCTGTGACTACAACAGTTCAAACTCAACATAGCTGTAAGACCAAAACTAGATTTCAAAATAGAAATTTGGGTTTTTTTTTTTTTTAATGGAGAAGACAAATGTTGCATAAGACCTTCCATAATTTATCTCTTCTAATAGTTCCCTATTTATAAGAAAAAAAAATGTTCTAAACAGTTTCATTCTTGCCCAGATAGTTGAATTTCCTCATTATGGTTCTTGGAATGTGGCAGGGGAGCATAGCTGGCTATTTGGAAGGCCACTCTTCTAAATCCTAAACTTCTGAAACACCACTGCCAGAGGCCTCGGGTGCTTGGAATGAGAACATATTTGAATGCTCTGTTTCTGGTTGGTTGAGCTTTTAGGGAAGGATTAGGAGATGTAGTCTCATTGCAGGAGGTGTGTCACTGAGGGTGGGCTTTGAGGTTTCAAAAGCCCTCACCATCCCAATTAGCTCTCCCTCTTCTCACTTGCTGCCTAATGGTGGTTGTCTCAACCTCTACGTTCTCAGCTCCTGCTCCAGCCTGCTTGCTGCTCTGCTTCCTACTATGATCGTCATGGACTAACCCTCTGAAACTGTAAGCACACTCCCAATAAAATCTCTCTTTTGTAAGTTGCTTTGGTCATGGTGTCTTTTCACAGCAAATGTTTATTAACTAATGAAGACCGATAAAGATTCTGGAATTTTTGGATGAATAGATATAGAGGCTAAGAGACCAGAGTTCAACTGTGTGCTCACCACAAACCTGCAAACATGTATTTAGATTCCATCCATCTCTCCACCTTTCCAAGTACCAACCATTTATCTATCATCTCTTTACATGGCATCTATCTACCCACTGCCCACAATGCATTCATCTGCCAGTTAATCAATATATTTACCCATCCATGTATTCACCACCTACTCACCCACCCATCTATCTACCTATCCATTTTAATGCCATTATTTACTTATTCATCATTAAGAGAGGGTGCTAAGGAAAGAATGTCTTTGAACTTGCCTTTAAAAACTATGTGCTATAGGAACTTAAATGTGAACTTTCTCCTGGAAATTGGGGGACCTCAAGAGATTAGGACAGAGATTTCCCAACCAATACAACTACTCTGCACATGATTCATATGTTGAACATTAGGCAAAGTTGCCTTAAAGCCAAAACTGAAAAAGCTCATGATTTGTGAACTGCTTGAGCATCAAAGAGAATGACTAAATGTGGGTTTCCCACGAGGCCACCATGTGATTGTGACGTCATGAGGCAGAGGCAACCAAGTCCCCAAAAAAAACAGACACTGCCCCATCTTCACTATAAAGGCTATAAAGGCAAATGGCAGAAATTTGAGCACTAAGAGAGGGATCTTTTCAGTTTAATATGCCAATTTTATACCAGCACACACACACACACACACACACACACAGAGAGAGAGAGAGAGAGAGAGAGAGAGAGAGAGAGAGAGAGAGAGA
>OU015744.1:24954851-24965351 GCA_907169655.1 Acomys percivali | reverse complement strand
AGAGAGAGAGAGAGAGAGAGAGAGAGAGAGAGAGAGAGAGAGAGAGAGAGAGAGAGAGAGAGCAATTCTAATTAAGTAGCACCCTTGGCCAAAAGTTCTATAAGAAATGATACACAAGGAAATAAATCTCTGGCTCAATTTTAGTATGTGTTTAATATACAGTAAAGTGGATTAAGCCTAAGATAACTAATTACAATCTTCCATGACAATAAGGATCATAGTCTAAAGATCACTAATCTATTAAGCAAATGTTTTTACTCATAGGAATCTTTCTGAGCTGCATGGGCTATCTCATGGTACTTCACCAAGGATGATGTCACCTGAAAAGTGGCAGTTGTTTCAATGTCCACACTACTGCATAGGAAGAAACATCTGGGTATGTTCCTCTAAAGAAGACAACACCAGGGCACTGTCCCTAACATTTCTGCCTTTAAGTTCACATGACCTGCCCAGAGTGCAGCTTGTTGATCTCCAGCATGGACACTTAGTGTGTGTGCTGTTTGTGGAGGCTCCTCTCTGAGTAGCAGACAAACTCTCAATACTTTCCCTCTTACAGTACCATTATACCATTGTTTTCTGATCCCAGGTTTTCGAGGGCTTTGCTTTTAACTGGAAGAACATGAAGGTGGATGTGTAGGAGGCCCTGGGAAGCCTGGTCAATTGTCACAAAGTATTGCCACCCATTCCTTATATGTCAGTTAACATTGCTTTTCCAAATGACATAAGAGGTTTGAACACCTGCGCCAGTGTGTGCTACGCGGGAGATGTCGCCCATTTTGATCAACCACAGGACGCAGCGTTTCGTGAAGGCCAGCAGTGTCCCAGACACTGTGCCTTGCTTGTTAGGCTGATGTGCATGTTTCACACACTTCATGTTTCCAGTGGGAAGGACAGAAGCAATGTGGACACAGACCCTGCCTTCCTTGCCACCTGTGTTGGTGCTTTACGTTCCATCTACCTGCAAACAAGGCGAGGCAACGACTTCTCTCACCACAGGCACCCCGCTGTCCTTCAAGAAATAGAAAACATAAACCCAGCCCATGGAGGCAGCATGTGGAGAACACAGAGGTAAGCACTGGTGCCTTAGCTGAGGATCTCCCCAAATTACAGGGAACTGTTCACTAAGATATAGTTTGGGATGAATTACTGAAGAAGAATGGCCATCTCTCCTTACATGCCCAGAGACAGCCACAGTGGTCTGCTTTGATGGTATATTGGTCTATAACCAGACAAATTAGGAATTTCCTCTTTTTATCTCATGCTTCATGTTGTAGCATAAATTCCCGTCCCCTCTTCTCTAAAGATTGGGAACAGATGGGCCCTCTCCAACATACTATATTAAGATTCACTTTCATCAAAAGTCTCTTTACATCTTGTGGGTTAAGACAGCTTCAGTTCTTTGCCTTGGCTTTCCCTAGAGGGCCCCTGACTTAAAGCTGCAAGCATCTGAGGCTAGCCTTTGAGTCGGTCCAGTTGCAAAGCTGCCAGAGAAGCAAGGACCAAACACAGTAATGACCTGGGGCCAGGCACATAGTGTTCCAGACATGGTTCTGCCTTGAATAGAGTGACTTGGGAATGCTCAACAATGTCTGAACCTGCACTTTCTTATCTGAAAAAGGAATAAGCAGAACAGTTGGTAAGTTCCTTTGACTCTAAAACTGCCCATGAATCCTAGTGTGTATGTGTGTGTGTGTATGTGTGTATGTATATACGTGTGTGCGTATGCATGTGTGTGTGCATTTGTGTATGTATATACGTGTGTGCATGCATGTGTGTGTTTGTGCATGTGTGTGCATGTGTGTTATTAACTCAGAGTTTTCACTTAAATATTTTGGAAGAGATAATACAGTCATATGATTCAAACGTCAGCTACAAAAAAGTAGATGGAAAAGGCTTCCTCCCCATCTCTTGTCCCCTGAACCCTGACTCCTCCTTATCCATGACTTCCAATCAGTGATACTCTATGCAAAGAAGAGCAAACACGTAATGGTTCAGTACCTTTCCATCTTCACTGAAGCCCTTGGCATCTTTCCATACCTATATTTAGACCATGCCCTGTTGTTTTTATAGCTGCGGAGTGTCCCATTGTGTAGTGGTTCCATAACTCATCCTACAAGTCTCCTGTAGATGACACCTGGCTTTATTCTAATCTTTTGTTACTGCAAGTGGCACTGTAGTGAGCAATGACATTTAGTGACCTGTGCATTACTGCTGGAGGATGTGTTCCTAGAAGTCCAGTTGCAGGATCAAAAAGACTGAGGATTTCACCAGCTACTTACCCTTCACTGGGGGAGCGGTGGGAGTGGCTATGAAATTCCTCTCATTCTCCGGGAGTGACTGGTCTTCCTCATGAATGGCAAGGAGGCAAGTCAGAAGAACAAATGGAGAGACTGAGGAAATCTGAGAGCAGGGGCACTGCCTGTTCAGTGACTATGTAACAGCTGTGGAGTTTCATAAGAACCCCAGTACCCCAAATACAGCCAAGGGAGGCTGTTTCTCTGTTGACAGAACCCACCGATAGAGGAAGAACACAGATTTCAATGGGTTGTGTTCCACAATCAGAATTTGTTTAAAAAAAATTAAAAATGGAGAATACATGAAGTCTGTATCTGGGAACAATAAAAAGGGGGCATCATGATTGTTTTCTTGTCAACTTAACAAATGCTAGTTACCTGCAAAGATGAATCTCAGTTGAGAAGATGCCTCCATCAGATTGGCCTCTGGGCATTTTCTTGGTTAATGACTGATGTAGGAGGACCCAGCTCACTGTGGGTCCTGCCATCCCTAGACAAGTGGCCCTGGGGTGTATAAAAAACCAAGATGAGCAAGCCAAGGGAGCAAGGCTTCCTTCAGTTCCCACCTCCAGGCTCTTGCTTGGAGTTCCTGTCCTGACTTCCCTCTGGGATAAGACTGTGAATGTCCTAACTGTCAGCTGAAATAAACCCTTTCTTCTCCAAGTTGCTTTTGGTCATGGTGTTTATCACAGCAATAGGACCCTAACTGAGACCGAGAGGAAATAATTGGAGATTTGCAAGTGTGTATACTTGTGTTGTGGGAGGAGAGTGTAAGTGTGCATGCATGAGCCTGTGCACATGTTTGCAGAGGCCAAAGGAAGAAAATAATTTGGGGAGAGGGTACCAGACAAGTTAATTGTTCAATATCACAAATCCCAAATAGTGATTTAATTTTACCTAGTTGTCTGGGTCCCCATGGTGCACAAATTTGACACTTATCTGGTTTTCTTTTGACGGTTGCTAAAGAAACTGAGGTTGCCCCTTTTGGCCTCTTCCTGACCTTCCCCTTTCTCCCTTGGTACCACTTACAAGATGACAAGCCTTTCATTCTAAGCAATTACTCAGTGGGACCTTTCCTCAGCGCGTCTACCCTTTCTCTGTGATTATGAGACAAGGCATACTGAGAAAGGACTGTAAAACTAAGATGCAAAGACTCAAAGGTCTCAAAGGTGCCAGATTCATTTCCTGCCTCCAGGGTCTCCCTTTCCCAGGGGAAAAAAAACCCAGCAACACTCTTTTCCTGGATCTCGTTCCAACCTCATGAGGGTTGTCATTATAGTCTCACCATGAAACCTCAGTGCACACAGCAATCATTTTTGGGATGAAAAGGAAAGAAAAACCTCAGACAACCAGACAGATGGGAAGAGAGACTTTGTAACTGCACTGCCCTGTCCTCTTCCCGTCCAGGGTGCAGAGAAACCCCACTGTCAGGCCTGCCCTTATCACCTTCATTCTGCTGCATTGTAAGCCTTGAGGAAGTCTTTTTTTTTTTTTTTTTTTTTCTGCAAGCTTTTCTGGGAAGAGCAGGGTATAGAAACCACTCAGAAAGCTAGCCACATTCTGATTTCCTGAGATTTCTTTGAGGAAAACAGAGAGCATGTGACATCTTTAGTGTGTCTCTGCAATGTGCCTCCCACACCCTCTCGCCCGCACACACAGATGTTATCCCAGGGTTGAAGTGAAAAGAAATATCACTCAAGGCATATATCAATAGATTTGAAAGTAACATGCCTTTCTAGAGACAGTAGACTGTTCATGGGAAGAGATACGGCCCCTCGCTTCCCCACTGAGCAGCCAGCACTTGGCATTGTCTAAAGCAACATCCTCTGAAGTCTTCTGGGAAGGCCAAGTCCAGTCTCTGAATGACATAGTGATTTGAAAATTGAATACCAGTCAGACAGGTATATTCAGAATTATCTTGATCTGTGTTACTGATGTCAACGGTGTAACTATCTCATTTGAATTCAGTCCTTAAAGGGATTTGTTAGTGGGAAAGAGGCAGCTTTCAGACACAGTGACTACAGGCTAACTAACCTGATGGGTTGGCCCATCTTGAGGACTTGTAATCTTGCAGGGCCCTGGAGCATGGCCAGGGAGAATTGGATACCTCAGAGCTGATCCCAGGGCATTGGAGTACACCCAAGTCTGAGAAAAGCATGGCCAAAGCAGACCAGCTTAGACCAGCTTGGACCAGCTCATACCAGTTCACACCAGCTCAGGAGGACCCACCATGAGTTTGGAGTTTTGAATATCCAAAGTCCTTGTTTACGGAGCAAAAGTCATACACATATGAAGGAAAATCTAAAAAGCTAAGCCTGATTTTACTATTACCGGAAAGGCCATGTCACATTGTTAATCATACCCCCATTTGTTCTGTGTGACAAAAACTGTATATATTAAAGACACAAAGTGTGCTGTTTTAAAATACAAATGTGTATGAAAGGTTAGCTATCTGGTAATTAGCCCTGCCATCACTCCATGTGTCTGTGATTGCATTCTTTTTAGTAATGAGAACATTTAAGATGAACTCAGTCACGGTCAAACACATAATCAGGATCATCACTATAGTTATTCTACTCTTCTTTTCCAGAAAGCACGCACGCATCCTGCCTAAGAGAGACCTGGTACCCTATAGCCAGTACTTCCCACATCCCTGGTCAATCACCATTTTAAGCTCTGCTTCTGAATTTGGCTTCATTAGATTCTACACATAAGTGAGATTTCACGGTGTTTGTTTTCCTGTGTCCGGCCCCTTTCACTCAGCTGGTTTTCTGGAGTTCTCATCAGTGAGAGTGACCCATTCTCACTGTGCGTTCCCATCACTCTTGCTGAAGGCCCATTAGCTGGAGACACGTGGGTTTATTTCTGGGCTGTCTGTTTTTCTCCATTGGTTTGTGCCTATTTTTATATGGCTGTTATGGTTAATGAAGCCTTCAGGAAAAACTATCACCAGCCATTTAGATCTACAAATCCTGCCACCTCTGGACTTTGAGTTCAGAGATTGATAAAGGAAGACAGATTTATTTACAGTTTGACTGAATGGGAGAAGTTCTAAATTCCTCCTGCCCAAACCCATGGCTACTGTGGAGCTCAAGCTGTGGCTGTCCCTGTCTTCTGTAACACACTGGCTTTCCCATTGTGCCCTGATCTAAGCAATTCAATGCTAATTTTTTGTTTCTTCATTTAAATTTACTGCAGAGGCATGCATATGCCACAATAGGTGAAGGAAGGTTGAAGGCTAATACAACTTCAAGAATCACTTCTCTTCTACCACATGGGACCCAAGGATTGAACTCATGTCTTTAGGCTTGGCAGTAAGCATCTTTTCCCACTGAGCAATCTTTCTGGTCCTGATTTCATTTTACAAAGTAGCGGTTGACTCTGTTTTGACTATAAATGCAGAGGCAGAATGACTTTGCAGTTCACTGTACGTGTAGACACCACTGGCCAAAGCTTTTTTTTTTTTTTCCCCAAAGTATCACTTCCCCTCTTAGCTTTGTATTCAACATCGGGGTTTTCAGAACATTCTGGAGTTATGTCAGCATCAACTGCAAACATTAAAGCAACATCTTTTATCCTAGACTTAACCTAATCAGCAAAGCATAGAAGTCGTTTCAATGACAGGCAGAAGATGACCCCTTTTGGACTCTTAGCTGTTATTTTCCCGCCTCCTAGGGCCTCCTTGCCGGAGCCATAGGCTGAGGGGGATGAATAAACACCAGAGCATCCTTAAGTCCCTTCCCAGTGACAACACTTCCTGTCTATAGTCAAGCAGATTCTCATGTCCGCGAACAGCTGGCCCCATCTACTTCCTCTGTTGTATTTTCTCCTTGAGTGTAGTTTGAAATAAAGGCTTATTCCTGTCTCCAGGGCAAGATAAGTTTCTGATGGCTGGTAGTAATATCCATCTAATTGGTAACATATCGAGTCCATTTGTACTGCTCTGGGGGCGGAATACATGCCAGGATTGATTTAGCTGAACGGCAATGGAGGAGGTTGTCAGTTTTTACTAATGAATTAGTATTGATAAACCACTCCATCCACCAGGCCTCTATCAACTCTAAATTCAGCCAAGATTTTCAGAATAGACAAATCCCAAAGCTCCTTGTCACCAAAATCAGAGGGTAAGAACCTAATAAATGTCATATAAAGTTAGCAAGTGATCTCTCATTTCAGTCTGTCTCTGATTTGGGTGCCTATGACGTTGATCTCAAAGAACTGGCAGTGCCTATAGAATATCCTTGACTTTCCTGTAAGAGTCTGTTAATAATGATGTCCATTATGCATGAATTTATCTGAATCCATTTTGAATCTATTTATAACGTCCCTTGACATCTTAGCATAATTTGCTCCACATGTGTGCTGCAACCCAGTGTAGTAAACACAATTTCCTTTTCTTTGTCAGTGCAACACTTCCCTCCCACCCTTAGGAGTTCTCCATCCTTGAACGTGGTGGTCCACCATTTTGTGCCTGACTCGGCATGTTAGTTATGTTACTCTTGCTGTGACATAATGCCCGAGAGAAAGCCAGTTAATGGAGAAGAAGGTCTGTGATTCCAGGGGATTTCAGGTCATTGCGGCAGGGAAGGCTTGCCAGACTGGCTCTGTGGTAATGGGATCATATGGTAGAGATCCTCATATGGCAGGTAGACCAGAAAGCAGAGAGTGACTGGCAGGCGCCAGGAACAACATTCCCCAAGCCCCCGTGATGGCCTTTTTCCAGTCAGAGCCTCACTTCTCAAAGCTACCATGTCCTATCAAAAGAGTTTACCATCCTGGCACTGTGTTCAACCATGTGACCCAGGGGAGG
Organism: Acomys percivali; assembly: GCA_907169655.1. Taxonomy (NCBI): domain Eukaryota; kingdom Metazoa; phylum Chordata; class Mammalia; order Rodentia; family Muridae; genus Acomys; species Acomys percivali. The sequence continues at coordinate 24,958,247 of OU015744.1, read as the reverse complement.
ACATTGCACAGCCAGACTAACATCTTCCCTGGCATTGTATGCCAGTTGTTCTTCAGCCTGCTTTGGTCAGGCAGAATCTACTTGCAAACGTCTTACTCATGGACCCACTCCATCCCGGGGCCATGACGTTGGCTTGCTTTCTTCCTCTCTGGATTTTTACATGTTGATTTTAGGGAGAATCAGCCACAGCAATCTAGAGAAAGATAGTGATTTTGTTGAAATTCTTTTTGTTTGTTTTGAGGCAAGGCCTCTCTGTGTAGCTTTGCCTGTCCTGGACTCGCTTTGTAGACCAGGCTGGACTCGAACACACAGCCATCTGCCTGCCTCTGCCTCCCGAGTGCTGGGATTAAAGGCATGTGCCACCATGCCTGGCTCTGAAATTCTTCTTTAGAACAATAATGTATTTGTGATTTAACAAAACAATTCAGGTAAACATTTAGAAGGTTAATGAAATTTATATAAATCATATTTTACCCGAAATATATTTCACATATCATATCTGGCTTATCCAAACTTGGAAAACAATCCAATAAAAATGTATTGTAATTTTTTTCTAAGAGAACCTTCCTACTTATAATGATATTCAAGTTGACATTCAAGATATAGAAACCAGGTATATCTATCTACATACATTTATATACTACATACATACACATACATATGGTAAAGCACAAGTGAGGAAAACAATAACAAATACCCATGTGGTGATTGAATTGTCGGCTGTGATTTTATAAAATTCAAATTAACTTGGAAAAGACCAAGGAGACAGATGACTCATAAAGAAGATGTGTTTCAGTTCAGACTGTGTGTAATGTGTGCAACACACATGCGTGTGTGTGTGTGTGTGTGTGTGTGTGTGTGTGTGTGTGTGTGTGTATGCCAAAGGTCAGCATCTGTATCTTTCTCAGTCACCCCCTATCTTACTTTTTGAGTGGGGTCTGTTACTGAATCTGGAGCTCATCTGTTCAACTAGACTGGCCAGTCAGCACCCCACCCCACCCCCATCCTGGCCCAGGTCCTCCCATTTCTGCCTCTCGTGCACTGGCATTACATACAGGCAGGTCCTCCACGCTTCGTTTTCCTCAGGAGTGCTCAGGATCCAAACTTGGATATCAGTCAGCCCGTCCTACCTGCCCCATGGTGTGCTTCCTGGTGCTGCCTGATTTCTCTGGCTTCTCACATCCTAGGGCATTTTCCCAGTCGTGGCCTTGTTGTCTGTTGACTTCCCAGTTTGGTCTCTATGCCTGAATTAGACAGGCTAGCCTGCAGCCATTAGAGCTGCCCAGACCTCACCCTAGCCCTATGGGTCTCAGACCTGATGGCTTTAAAGCAGTGCTTGATCTCATCTGGAGACAGTTCCAGGCTCCCATGAAAGAGGAAAGGTGTGGTAGGCTGTGGCTTGCCACTCGGCTCACAGTAGCAGCCCTTACAGGAGTCTTCACTGCTTCCCTTTTGTTTTCACAGAAGACCATGGAACATAAACATTTCCTAGGAACTACTAAAGTGCACAAAGTGTTTTTTCTTATTTATTTATTATTTTTAAATTTTATTTTATTTTTTGTCATATGTCTGCCTTTATTATAAACAGCAGGTAGACAAGTGTAGCAACGGTAAAAAAAAAATTAATTTACAAAAGCAGGGACTTGGTGAGCTTCCTGGTGGGTACCCTTGGGGACTCAGACATAGATGTCGACCCAGAGAAGGAGAAAGAGGACTCCAAAGCCCATGAAGAGCAAGGCCACCAAGGAGACGAGGAGCTCTTTGTAGATGTCACATGTGCACTTGGTGGAGGTGACCTCGTAAATGAAGAACCAGGCAGTAAAGAACACGTCGATGGACAGAAGCACCACAGTCAGGGGTGGGAAGACAGGCGGGGTCACCGGGCTGGCATACCTACTTATATGACCTTTGAGCTCCAGTTCGCCCTGCACAGGATAAACCACCAGTCCATTTTTATATATTAAATAAAATATGGCTTTATGGGGCACTCTGCAAGCATGGACAGAAATCCCGTCTTGGTCAGTTTTCAGGGCTTTCACTCCCTCTGTCTTCCTTTCTCACTCTACCCTGCACTATGTAAGGACTTACCAGTAAGACACCAACCAGGAAGACAAGGGCAGGTGGGCTGCTCCTTCTCTGGCCGTGTTCACTGTGGTGGTTTGCCCAAGTTCTTTGCTTCATTTTGGGGTGAGTAGTTCTTGGTCATTTCTGTGCAGGCCCTGTGCGGGAGATGCTAGATAAAACCCAGCAGTATCCCTGTATTCTCTGGGCACATCAAGAGAGCAGCATATGAAATATAACATGGAGGTGGACCTATAAGTTGGGCTTCAGCAAATAGAACACAGCACAAGTGACGTAGGCTGTCCCTGGCCACAGACGCCTCTGCAGTCCCATAAATCGGGGTCTCTTAGACATTTTATGCTTACAATTCTTTTTCTTGTTCAAGATATTTTACATGTCCTTGGTTATATAGTTAAATAAAACAGGCATACAAATCAAACATTTAAAAATAATCAGCACAAAGAAGTTGACTTCAAGCTTACTGTTGATTAAAGGCAAAAGCCAACTTATATACTACTGAGGGAGAGGTGCTTATTTCTACATAAAGACTTCAGTCTAGCCGAGTACTTGATACTTTGGGTGTAGGGCTTCTTCTTCAGCAGTTTTCAGAGCTGGCTGACATCTTAATTTTATAATTAACACTGAGAGCACCACAGTAAGTAAATGATACAAAATTGCAAAAAGCTCCGTCTAGAGCCCTTTCAGAAATTGTTGGACATTCTGTCCATTAGGATTACCCAAGCAAATTTTCATTTAAGGATTTTTAAAAACTAAAACTCAACTCAGAAACTCAAGCAATTTTTTTTTAATCAAATAAGCCTAACATGATTCCATCTAAAGTGCCATCATGCTGAGGAACAATAGTAGGGAAATATTAAATTCTCCGTTTTCTGTAATTAAATCACTATGTTTACATGAGCGCCGAAAACATTTCACGTACGATAAAAGCTGCAGGCAGCTCACACCGTACCTCAGAGTCCTGCATCTGAGCTCCGGTATCTTGGGCAGTATTCTATAACAAGCGGTGCTACAGATGGAGAGCGTACATGCTGTAAACTCAGACCGACTGTGGGATCCTCATAGACACCACATGACTATTGTCATCTTGGCAGCTAAGCAAGAGTGATTGCCACCCCTCCATGAGACCCTCACAAAATCTAGCTTATTAACATCCCTTCATAGGTGGACTCATGAGGAAGCATACAAGGGTTTCACAAGGCTTCACGGCAGTACACAAGTGGCACATATGTTTACGCACTAGCTGTACAAAGATACACACACACACATACACACACACACACACACACACACACACACACACACACACACACACAC
>OU015744.1:24929888-24954841 GCA_907169655.1 Acomys percivali | reverse complement strand
CACACACACACACACACACACACACACACACACACACACACACACACCCTCCCATGGATGTATAAATGGTTTGTGGTTGCTGGTGAGGGAGACTTCTTTGGTATCTAGCAGTGTGCAGTTTGTCCCTGCTCCTTTAAGTACGCCGTCAGCTGAGCTGCTGTCAGTACCTCCAGTTAAACTCAATTGGCTCACCAAGCTAGTGTTGCATAGACTTCATTCTTTGTTCTGTTGCTGGTACCCTATTTGGAGGCATTTGTTCATGTCTTCCCAGGAAAAATAGCACATCATAAAATAAGGCCGTAATGAAGTTGCACAGTGTATCACGGCTGGGCACTGCTGGAAGCACCTTGGATTCATTATGCACTTGACTCTGAATCACTATTGGGGCATCAGCATTCAGATTCATGCTAGTGATGCCTTCTTTTTTTCCTGACACTCACACTCAGCTCCATGACTCCATACGGGATCACAGGCTGGACATTAGGAAGTTGGGCTCCACACCAGCTCTGGCTACTAGAACTTACTGTAGTGAGGAAAATGCCCTTTATCTGCACAGCCCAGATGAAAGCCACTAGCCTCCCGTGAGGGAGGACCCAAGCCTTCTCTCTTATTTAATTTAAATAAGTTTAAATTTAGCCTTATACTGCTAGTGATGCTGTGTTGGGACAACAGATCTGCACTCTTCCCTATCCTGGACTGATCATGGAAGTCCTGTGTTCCAGAAGACAGATGAAAGCAGCCTTCTGCTTGGGTTATCATGGAAGATAACTGCCAACTCCGGCTGCTTAATTTAAAGCCACTCAGCTCACTCTAGGTGCTGTATTAAGTAAGTCTCAGAGTTCAGGGTATACAAAAATCCCCATATCCAAAATTTTACTTGCTTTAGGCTCCAGGTGACTGATGATCAATCAATATTCAAAAATTCTCGCTGATAAAATCGAGAAACACAAAGTCCATTTTGACTGGTGCACTCCTCAGCAGACCTCCGCCACCTGCGCGGTATGTTCTTGCCCTATCTCACTCTGCAGGTGAACTGTCTGGTGGCCCTCAGACTGGTCATCTTCCTTGTTGCTCTCACGGAATACCTGACAAAGTAGCTCAATGGGGGGTTATTAGGTGACATGAAGGGATGGAAATGAATGCATGAAACACGTTCTGGAAGTTCCTTACATTGGAAAGTAGTGAGTGGGACCTTAGGGGGAACTTTAGGCTATGATCCTGAAGGACCTGTCCCAAGTGGCCCTATCCCAGAGCTTCAACAACCTCTCAAAGCTGGTGGCCAAGTACTCAAAGCATGTGTGTATGTGTGTGTGTGTGTGTGTGTGTGTGTGTGTGTGTGTGTATGTGTGTGTGTGTATGTGTGTGTGTGTTGGCAGTGTGGGGTGGGGTGTATTTCACATTCAAGCCATAGCCACCAGCAAGTTGCCTGAGCCCACCTGACCGGCCACTATCAGCTTGGTGTTCATACACTAGCCCATTGCAGCATCAGTAGACTTATCTTTAGGAACCCCTTACTTTTCTTAATAGTGACCTCCAAAGTGCATAAGAGTGATGTCAGCAATTTAGGATGCTAAAAGAAACCATAAAAGGCTTCCTCTCTGAACATTCCTCACTTCATAAGGAAACATCCGGTGCTGGGTTTGTTAAGTCCCACAGTGCAGTATGACACTAGGAGGGGCATGTTCACATGGCTTCTATCATAGCATTCTGCTTTGATTGGCCACTTTATTAGTATGGCTAAAGTTTAGCACAAATAAATAAATATAACAGTTTTAACACATTCAATACCAATTGTGGCTTTAGGCATTTGTGTGTGTGTGTGTGTGTGTGTGTGTGTGTGTGTGTGTGTGTGTTGGTGGTGGTGGTGGTGGTGGTGGTGGTGGTGAGGTCCTCAGATTATATCCCCTGCACTCTGTTACTGCAGTGCCAACAGACCTGTTCTGACTATGACAGCCCAGAGACCTAGTGGGCACGCAAGCTTCTGGGCTAGCCAGATAACTTCCCCCAAATGCAGGACCTGGCAGCTCTGGCCCCTGGACCAGGTGGTCACAGCAGCCCCATCCTCTCCTACAGCTTCAGCAGCCATTCCTTCTCTCACCAGACTTGGACCTGACCAGATTTTATTTGTCTCTGAGCATCACAGACAATGTGGCTTCATTATCCTCCATGAGCCTAGACCCTGGGGGAGGAAAAAAATCTATTTTGTTTTATCTCCTTATTGGAGCCTGCTGAGCAACATCTTTTCAGCTTTATTCTTTCTGAATGAGTCTGTCACCCAAAGAACAGAGCCCAAGAATTCCCAATAAGCATTGTCTTAACTTATTAATAAATCAGCTGGCTATAACTACAGTGACAGAGCTCTGGGGGCAGCGATAAGGGGGAAAATTATTTTCCTTTCTTCATGCCAAGTTGGCACTTTGGTCAAAGGCCTGGGATCCTAGCATGGGAAGTTCCATAGAAACAGTTTTTTTAAAGGGTAACTCAGCTGGGACAGGCTGCAGAGAATTCAGCTCTTACCCGACACCTAATTCTAAAATCACTAGCCCATTAAAAAAAAAAAAAGGAGCCCATCTTTCTGTGTGTTAGAGGGGAAATCACACATTTTACTGAAGCATTCGGCAACACTTCTTAGACAGAACTGACAAAACTTACAGCTCACCTCCAAGTAAATTAAATGCCATGCAATTCCTGGCAAAAATAAAAAATAAAATAAACTGTTTCCTTCACTGTCCCCTGTCCAAGTTTTCACCTCTTTAGTCTTTCCTTCAGTCTCAGTTCCTCCTTGCACCCCATTGCTTCCCCCTCACTCAGCAAGGCAAACGTCCCCAGAGTTAGAGATGTTCAAAGAAAACAAATAGCACTCTTAGGGTGTGTAGGAGGGACAGATAGTTTTCAGCTCTGCTGGCCTAGCCTTCTTCCTACAGTGGCCTCATGTCACTCCTCACTAGAGGATACCTTACCTTGTCAGCAAACACTCCTGAAGCCAGCGGCGGGGGTGGGGGAGGTATGGGAGCAGGAGGGGGGGGGATAGTTCTTTGAAGGGGCCTTGGCTTCCTTGACCAAGAGTATTTGTTCTCCCCAGCCATAACACGGGTTCCTGCCAGTTCTCTGGCCTCACAACCGGAGGCTTTGACTGCAGCTGGGTGGAAGGAAGCTCCTTCTGGGCCAGCCCTCATTGTTCCTAGGTAGTTACCACTGTGTGGAGTCTTCAAAGGGTCTCTTCTTTTGCTCTCGTTCTGGAGTTCCAAATGTTTTCCCACCGGCCTCTGTTATCCCGAGCGCCTTATTTTTCCTCTTGATCCAAAGCAAACACCGTTTTTATCAGTCATAGGAAGGCCTTTGCAGCGTTTTCTGCCTGCAGTGAGCAGTGATACACACAGCTTCCTGTGCGAGGGTGGCCCTGCTCCAAGACAATGGAACAAGCCTTCAGGACAGATCAGAGACAAAAACTGTATAGTCTAAGCCAGGGCCCTGGAGACAGAGCTGGCCTTTCTCTGCCTGTGTCACTGATCCCTGGAGAGGCCAGAGATAAAAACTTCAAAGCCCAGGGTGATCCTCTTTTCTGAGGAGAGCCTTTTGTTTTTGTTTGTTTGTTTTGTGTTTTGCAAGTAGGGAGAACAGAGGACCAAGGGATTAACCAATGCATCCAAAGTCTTGGAAATATTTACCTACCCCAGAAGTGCTTGGGACCAGAAGGGTCTAGATTTTTTTTTTTTTTTCAAATTTTGGAATATCTACCAACGAGATAACTTGAGGCTGGGACTCAGGTCTTAAGAAAACTTATTTGTGTGACATATACTTCAGATGCATAGCTGAAGGTAATTCTATGTGCAACATCTTTAGTATCTTTGTGTATGAGACACAATTCCAGGGTGTGAATTTCCTATGGCTTGTGGCCTTTTGGACTTAGGAGCTTGTCAGCTTTCTGATGTTCAGGTTAGCCATACTCAGCTCTATACTTGTAAAGGCAATCTGAGCACAGGCAGCTTCTAGAAGTATCACGCTCACTGGAAGTGTGTCACATGGCTTCACTGGGATGGAAATCATCAATGAGTTGTGTTTTTGCTATCCCATGTTTGCTCACCTAGGACAAACACCAGCTTTGTTGTGTTGAAAGCAGGCTGTATTTGAGGTGATACTTGCTGTGTATTTCAGTAAGGAGTCATCTCTTGGTGTCTCTAGGATAGATTCTAGCACCCCAAGCCTGAGCAAGTTCTTTATGTTAGAAGATGTGGTATTTGCACAGAATGCATACATATTTTCCCATGTATTTTATACATGGACACACGGGCAAATGTGTGAAGGTGCCACTGTTTGTGTGTGGGGATCCAAGGACAGCTTGCAGGAGTCAGTTCTCTCCTTTTACTATGTGTGTTACAGAGACTGTATTAAGGTCATCAGATTTGGCAGCAAGTGCTTTTACCTTCTGAGCGATCTCACGGGCTACAGACGAGTATTTTATTATATTTCACTAGCATTCTATAACTTGGGCCCAGGAGCAGGGGGCCTAGGCTTTGGAACTGACTTGGGTTTGGATATGGTCCAATGTCAAGGCTTTCCAAGAGCTCTTGGCATCTTGCACTTCCACCAGTTGAGTGAGCATCTGTACCATGCAACCAAAAGGGTTCTGGCCAGGACAGACATGACGTAGTTCAGAAGATGAGATAACAGGGGAGGTGATGAGCGCCTTTATCTTTGGCAGGCCAGCAAACTTGGAGGCTAGGGTATGATGTGACTGATTTGTATGTGAGAAAGGAGCTGCACTAAGATCTTTGAAGAGAGAAAAAGAGAGAGAGAGAGAGAGAGAGAGAGAGAGAGAGAGAGAGAGAGAGAGAGAGAAAGGAAAGAAAAGCTTCTTTGTGAGAAGGGACAGAGAAGCAAAGAGGCAGAGACCAGTCCTAGGGTTATTGCAGTAACTTAGGTGAGTCAGCGAAGCCCCATGCTAAGACAATAGAAATGTGGGGATTTGTATGTGTGTGAGGAATTAAAATGTTTGTATCTGGTTTAGCCAAACTAGCTGGGTTTTTTTTTTATTATGTTTTCCAATGTGATGCTTATAACACTGCTCAGAGCTATCTATTTAATTATTTTTCCATATGACAGATCAAAAATTAGGTCAAAGAGTTCAGTTACATGATACGAGTCATGTGACCAGCCAGTGGCTGAGTCTAACTTTGAACATAGATCTCTGGCTTCAAAGTATTTCCCCAAGTTTCCCTCTGCCTGGGTGACCAGATGCTAAGAATCAGGGAGAAGTAGCTTGTGGAAAATGAAGAAGAAAAAGCAAGGATGGGTTCTGGCAGCTACAGGCTTGGCTAGCCATGGATCGGTAATGTTATGAATTGGAAGAAAGGATCCAGAGACAGAATGCATGTTAGAGGGGAGAAAATTGGTCTGCCCTGTGCAGGGTCTGGAGTTATGCCAGTAGAGACTTCTAGGACAGAGCATGTGGCTAGAGATAAGAACATCTGAAGTTATTGCCTTGCTCTTCTTTATAGAAACAGGAGGGAGGATGAGATGCTCTTTTTAGCAAGTCATGAAGCTAAAGGCAGGACAACAGTGTAGCACAGACATTCTGACCCATAGAAGGAGTTCTGTAAGGCATGGCCCAAGGAAGAGGCCAGCAGAGAGCGGAAGTTTGTGTTAAGTAAAGAGGGCGTTTTCTAAATCAGCAAGTGCTAAGGAGGCTGAGTAAGATGTCCACTGAAAAGAAGACACTAGGTCTGCCAGCAAAGAGGTCATCGATGACCTCTGTTAGAACAGAGGAAAAGAATGGTTAATTCTGCCCGAGGCCGGCTAAAGAAATGCTTCAAAGACAAGCTGACATTTGAGTTGGACCATGAAGCAGCACTGGGCTTGTGCCAGGCACAGATGAGAGTTAGAGGCATTTCAAGCAAAGAGAACAACATGAGGGAGAAACAAAAGCCCAAACTGGGAGATCATCTGGACTGGGGCTTTCATAGGCAACATCAAGTTGGCACAGCATGCCTCATGTTTTGTTCTTCATTTTAGAGACTCTTAGGGTTTTCTTTCCACTGTAGACACAATAATTGTGATTGGGAAATATGACTGATGACTTTTAAAGAGACACATGGTTCAATCCTTCATGAAAACCAAATGCGGATAAAACAGGGGAAACAGGAAAACTACAAAATGCTTTTTAAAGAATACATCATGATTTGGAAGGATTAAAAAAAAATGCTATTTATTGTAGCAACCCAGAAGTCTCAGAGGCTTGACAGCAGTGTGGTCCTCATCCATACAGTTTGATGGGGTCCAGCAGCTCTAATGGGCAGCTGTAGTCCACATAGTGACTCAGAAGCCTATGTCCATTCTGTGTCCTAGGCAATCTTGGATTACTTTGCTCCCAGCTATATGGCCAGATACCATGGGGGAGTCATACTTCATATTCAGCCACCAGGCTTGAGGTAACACAGCTAGTCATATTCTGTAGGCTGTGCTCAGTCAAATGGCCACGCAAAATGCAAAGGAGGCTGGAAGATACGTGTGAACATATCAGGGCATATGTGCTTGAAGCTATTTTCCTACTAAAATATTGATTATTCAAGTAGTCTTTGTTTTTCATAGAAAACATTATTGTCCTTAGAGATCAACTTTTTTTTGTTTTGTTTTGTTTTGTTTTGTTTTTTTAGTTTTGGCACACTTGGCCCTTTGATCAGTGTCTTGTCACAGTCTGCCTTTTAAAATAGATTTTCAAGTTACTAACATTCTGCCCTTAGACTGTAATAAACTGAAGTTACTTAGACTTATTTGTTACTTAGACTTCTGTAACTCTGAAGAGTACTTGAGAAAAAAAAAAACCTTGAAGAAATTAGTATTTGTTTTTGGCTAAGGGGTCCAGAGTTTCCATCTGTGGGCCTGAGGTAAGGTAAACTCATCATGACAAAGACTATGTGTGGAAGCAGCTGCTCACCTGGGAAGCTGAGAGAGAAGATGATGAAGCCAGGGACAAAATATAGCACTCCCAAACTCCTCCCCAAGGAACTGCCTTCCCATCTCAGAACATTTCTAAGGCCACCAAGTTACCTATCCACCAGTGGGTTAATCCACCAATGAGAGGAGAGCTCTTCATGATCAAGTCACTTAACAAAACTTCTATCGCTGAATATTCTTCAACACATAAACCCTGGGGAGGATACTTCATAGTGTAACAGTGAAGGACTGTAGAATTACATTTCTGGGAGTTAGTCACAGTTAACTGGATTCTGAATGTAAATTCGATTCAAGGAACTCAAGGGCATTTGCTTGCTATGGGTGACAATGTACTGCAATGAAGAAAACCCACGCCTGTGGGTTTCATGTCCTGATGATGTCAAGATCTTATTTTTGCATATTCTTCTGTGTACATTTTAGTTTCACTTGTGGATAGTACCAATGGCAATTTTAAGAAAGAAAAAGTGTGCGTGACAGCTTTCTGTATTTCCATTTGTTTCCGTCCAGTTTGAACACACAAGTAAAAATTGTATGTCCTGGAGACCATGGCTGCCTCCAATTCTCTAGAGACACATCACATAGCATCACAGCATCTATCTCAGGCTTGGTCACGAACTGTGGCATTTCACACTCCACTCTGGACACACTGATCTACCCAGTTCCAGACTTATCCAATGTGTACTTCTACAAAATGCTTGCTACTGATACTCTTTAGGATGGTGGCCTTTGTGTGACTGGTTCATCCTCATGTCAAAGTCTCTTCCTCTTGGGAGATTTTCTCAAACCTGATCAGTGAGACACCTCTCCTTTCCCTCATCACACCACATCAGCATACACACCTGCATTACAGCGGTCTTTATAACATGTCCTTTCCTCTTGTCATTTATCCCATTGGATCATAAGTTTCTGTAACGTATGATACAATGCATATGACCAACATTCTGTTCAAGATTTTTTTCTTGTGCGTTTTTTTTTCCCTGAACAAATTTTCAAGAGCAAATGATTCTTGAGTCGACATCCTAAGGATTATTGAAATGTGGTTACCCTCCAAAACTGTGCTGATTTACACACCACCAGTAAAATAAATCTTTTTGTGCCCATTTGATCACCTCTTTTTTCACTATTACTGAGGTTGTATTAAACACACACACATGTACACACACACACACACACACACACACACACACATACATATGCACTCACACAACTTGGAAAAATCAAGTATTTTCAAAGTTAATTTATGAATTATTAAAAATTAATACATAACTTAGCATGAGATAAAACCCCGTGTCTTTGAGCTTTTAAGCCCAGATCTTGTTTTTCTCTCATCAAGGATGAGAGAGAGGCTGCATTTGTCCTAAGAACCATGACGCTCTCAGGCCAGGAGCTTGCCCCTAACCCTCACCCACAAGAATACTAAAAGGCCTCTGGGTGCTCCAATTATGTGGGCAAGGTATGGTCAGGCTTACTAGACGTGTACAGGGTCAAAACAGACTTGTAGATTAGACTCCTGGAGGTTCCATACAGGGAGCTGGTACAACCCCTACCAAGTGCCTAACAGCCAGACACTTGCAAATTAGAGATAACACAGAGGCAAGATGACTACCCTGGACAAGTTTCAGTTCCCAGGGACAAGAACACATGAGCAAACAAACACAGGGGTGAGCATAATTAGAGCCGCTCGCAGAGATCCCAAGGATAAGTAAGGTTCTAAGAACTGGAGGGGTATATTTAACACACCTGGGCAGCTGACAGCCACAGCAAGGGCCACTTAAAGGCAGATTTCAAAATAAGCAAACAAACTTCAAGGTGAATTCCAACACTAACAAGCGTTATTCTTCTCAGACAGCATGTAGGGAACTTAAAGATGTAAAGATGCAGTAATTAATTGCCTTTAAAGGGTCCCTTCACATGTTTGGGGTTCCCACGTGTCCCAACTCAGGTTTGTCCATGCCCTGGCTTCTAGATCCCTAGAGCTGAGGTCAACAGATGAAATTAATCATTTTATCAGAACACCAGAGACATGGGGCTCCCGGAGCAGGGAGTCTGGAGCTAGAGGAAGGCCGTGACACGGCAGAGGGAGGCCTGGGAGATTCGACTTCTCAGTCATGTGACCATGAAAAGCCACCTAGCCAGGGACTTCAGTTGTCCTCCTTGATGTTGTGTGTGGAGACCGGGAGACACCATGGGGTTTCAGGTAAGTCCTATAATGTTTACTCTTCCTCTGATTTCACTTGGAAAAGATTTCTGTTGGTGTCACTAACAGTATTAATAGTAACAAGAAGATGCTAGGTCTTCACTAGGCCACCACTAGTCATTTCTCCAGGTAGGACTTTTGAATATTAGAAAGCCCTCCTGTGAGTGGATGATGGTGGTACACGCCTTTAATCCCAGCACTCAGGAGGCAGAGACAGGGAGATCTCTGAGTTTAAGGCCAGCCTGCTCTACAAGCCTAGTGCCAGGACAGCCAGAATTACATAGAGAAACCATATCTCAGGAAATCAATAAAATAAAAAGAAAGGAAGGAAGAAAGAAAAAGAAACGTTCCTCTAACATGAGGCTCACAGCTGCAGGTCTAGTACAAGTGGAAGCCCAATGGTCCCAGAAAGCCAGGCATCTCCTCTCTCCCGCTCTTCTATCAAGGCTCTCCTGTGTCTGACTAAGCCATGGAGGTTGGAGACAGCAAGTCTTCTTCCTGCAGCCAGAAGACCATTTAGTGGAATCATGAAAACTCACAGGGAAGAGAGAAATCCTCTCTGCTACCATGTCCAACTGGCTTCTGACAATAGGGTCCAAACAAATTGTAAGGAGAGGTCTTTGTCCTAGTCTGTCCCAGCCTGTCCCCAACAGGCTGTTTCACACAAGCTCTTCTTGGACAGAGACCTAAGCATTAAGTCTTCTGATCTTGGGAGCAGCTGTACGCCATAAGCTACAGAGGTGGGTATCTCCCTCAGCATACCCCATTGCATAAAACACCTTGGGAAAAACACAGGGTGCCACATGTCACAGTTGCTCTGATTTCCCCTTTCTTTCAGGGCAGATTTGCCCGATAGGCTCTGCTATTCAGCAGGGGCTTTATAGAATCCTAAGTGGCCAGGGATAAGGATACTTGGATATATTTTTTCCTACCTCAAAAAGCACTTAAGTCTGAAGCTGTGTATGTTTCTAGCCAGATGAAATTAATCTGGGATCACTAGATGCCTGGGAGCCTCAGGGGAACCTTCCAGAAGCTCCCCCTTGGGTCCTTTAGCTTGCCTAGAAATCACCAACAGTGTTGATCCTTCATGGCAATTAAAAAATATCCCATCATCAGAGGACAGAATTCCTCATCCCATGTTCCTTGTACAGTAAGCAGTATTTTCCCAGAGACCTTGCTTGATTAACAGTTGGCACCTCAGAGCACTCTTGATTTTTGAAAGATAAGTCTTATACTGGAAGAGAATCTGTTCATGTTTCCCAGATCTTACTACTGAAACTCCAACTAGTTAAGTATTATTTAAAGCACAAGAATGCTGCTGAAATAAAGGGGTTGCCCTCTTCTTGAGAGTGACACCTGAATCCGGTCAAATGTAAATTTGTTGATATGGGAATTGAAATTTTCCACACTTTTTTTCTTCCTTCTTCTGGAAAATAGATTGTGTATCCCCAGAGAAACAGGTAGAATGACATTTTATTTTTAAGGGAACCCCATTTTGTTGTTGTCTTACAGGACCCTCTACTGTTACTGCAGCCTTGCCAACTCCAAGGTCCTACTCTCTCATTCATGGGTTGAGTTTTGCAGTCATTCAATTCTATGCTTTGTGGAGTGGTGGAGGAGGACATATGGCTCTCTGGGTAAACTGTCAGCTCCCTGGGAGTTGGGGGTAAGAATGGACAAAAGCTTTGCTTCCAGCATTCTTTCTGATAGTTAGAGCAACCAGACCATGTCAGAGTTGAAAAGTCGGCCAGACAAAGGCCCATCAAAACCTTGTTCTACCTGTACAGCAAAGCTAGGAGGCAGTCATTACGGTCTTAACTGTAGACATCTAAGATGGGAGCTTCCTGAGGGATAAAGGACTTCCCCTACAGTTCACTGATACCTAGTGGACCACAGACCTAAGTGGATGCAGAGGTCAGGAAAAGGGTGACAATACTGAAATGTTTCTGAATACAAAACTTCATTCAAGATCAAGAGAGCAATGAGTCAAGGGAGTTGCTGGCAGTGCTTGCCAGGGTGGCACCATTCTAAGCCACTGTGGTCTGGGTCTGGACACACGAGGACACATGCTGTCACACCACCCAGTGTCAATGAAGACTGCCTGAGACATGTTGGCTCATATTCAAGACCAAAGCATGATCTGAACTGAAGTGCTTTTTACTGTACATACACAGTGTTCTGTTCTTACAGAAACATAATGGTTTAATTAGGGAAAACAAAGACTTTTAATATTTTCCCACCATCATTCCTCTGCATGTAAGTATGAGTTGCTATATTTTTAGATTGTATTGTGTTCTAATGTTTGATTTTAAAAATTGCTGCTTGAGTTGTTGGCTTGAGTTTTATTAAAAATCATTAAACGAATTTTTGACTTGGGATTAGGACAGAATTTCTAACAATTATAAAATATTCCTAAACATACTTTTGCCATTTTGTATTGTTTATTTATTGTAAGTTGTTTATTTATTGTAAAGCATCATAATTCATGATTATAAAAACTGGTCAATGCTGAACCACTTTGAAGATGTTCGATGTTTTGGCATCAAATATTCAGCCAAGGTTTAATTTTTGTGTGTGTATGTTAGAACATACAAGAATATCTACCTCTTATCATCTTGTCATTTTAAAGACTTTTGAAAATGACAAGATAGAATTGACTTAAAGGAATTTCTTTATGGCTTATTATCAGTGATTCTTTTTATTCATTATAGCTATTTTGTGTGCTTACATAACCACCTTAACATATCTGCATGAAAAGCAGTCATGAGTAAAAAATGTTTACTGAGCTCTGGGCCACAGTAAAAGATGGGCAGTACCACCTGAGCAATAGCTACCCAAACTGAAGGCATCTTCTAGGGAGATGGATCCCAGACAACATGAGTCCCAAAAGACAGAGTCTGGGATTTGAGGACTGACTTTACAAGTTCTCTCACCTTTAAAATAGGGACCAAAGTACCCATCCATCATTGATTGCCATCACTACAGCAAAATGCCCAACTCTCACTCTTAAATGTATTATTTATTTATTTGTGTGTGTATGTGTGTGATATGTGTATATGAGAGGGGTGTGTGTGTGTGTGCTTGTATGCGCACGTGTGTGTGTGTGTGTGTGTGTGTGTGTGTGTGTGTGTGTGATTTGCAGGTGGGTGCTCACACAACAGTGCATTTGTGGACATCAAAGAACTTTGCGGAGTTGACTCTTCTTTCCTTGTACCGCTATGTGGGTTCTAAAGATTGAACTCAGGTTGTCAAGCTTGTGTTGTCTGGTGGCAAATGCTGCTACCTGCTGTAATGATTTAAAAAATAACAGGCAACAGATCTGATATGGAGATGTTTATTACTATATGAGCATGGGAGAGAGGAAGAGGGAGGATGACCCTAAAGAGAGATAGAGACAGAGGAAGAGAGAAACAAGAAAGAAAGAGACAAGGTAGGTTTGTCTTTGCATAATCCTGGGTAGGACCATGCCTAGGGGCAGGTAGGTAAGGATGTCATAGGTTGTTATGTAGACTGGGGTCATAGGTTGCTAGGCAGACTGGGGCAGTATACTAACACCTGGTAAATCATCTCACTGTCCCCTCCCTTTTAAAAGAGGTTTATTTAGATCAGTTCTAGAGCTTGAAAGTCAAAATAACAGGATTTCTAGCATTTGTAGGGCCTGTCTAGCTACACTACTTCATGGCTAAGGGCATTACAAGGTCAGGAGTGAGTAGGAAGAAAGGGCCCACAGGATGAGGCAGGAAGCCAGAGAAAGATGCATGGGGGGGGATGGGGGTGGTGAGCAGCCTTGTAGGATCCTGTGAAACTCATGCTAATGTCATGCAGTGAGGCACCCTCAATGGCCTAGTCTCTTCCTCTGGACCTGTACCTCATAAAGACCTCACTGCCTTGCCACTACCACACTGAAGACCCAGGCCCCAGCACTTGACTGGCCCCACTGCCTGGGACAAAGTCACCATATCTAGACCATAACACATCCCACTGGGTTCCTATGGAGATCACAGTATATGTCCACACACATCACGCATTGTTTATCAGTTAATATCAGTGAGAGTAGAAAAGATCTGAGACAAAAAACCAGAGGCCAAAGATTCCCTTTAAAAACAAGTTGCAAGGAAAGCAGTCAAAGTCCTGGCAATCAGAGACACCCATTTCACTTTCTCCAACATTGGAAGTGGTTCTTATTTTTAAATGAAGGGAGATTCAAAGCTAATTCAAGCAAAGGTTTCCCCGGAAAAACCTAAGTCTCAGCTGCACACAGAGAAGAGAGAGGGACCCCAAGACTCCGCACCTGGGCTGACCGAGGCAGCTAGCCACCATAGATGGTAGTGTACAGTGAGCCCTTGGTTGGAGAAGACAAACAGCAAAGTGAACCAGAAGCCTTGGAGGAATCTGTTGGGTTAATCTACCCTTCAGCAAACAGCTGCCTCTTCCTTCTAAGCCGATGCTAACATCAGGAGCAGAGCGTCTGTGACTATGGCAGGTACCCTGCTCTCCTGTCCTCTTCCCTGAGCCCTCCCCACACCACCTTCCAGCCCTTTCCAGTGCTCAGAGAACCCCTAGTTTGTAATTCCCCAACTCAGAGGCTGCAGATGGATAACACTGACTCACTCTACCCTCCTGGGAGCTGTAGCAAACCCCATCGGAATCCAGCCTGGACTTTGACATAGGAAAGAGGGCAGCAGTGTCAGCGCATCCATGCCCTGGTGGTCTGTGGACAAGCTCATAGTGGCTGGCCCCTAGGACCCTGTGTCTTCAGCAGCTATGCCTGGCGCAGGATCTGAGGGTTCAGTGCATCCATCTGCTTTTCAGCTAAGCCCACTGGGTTCTGTATCTTCAATGAACAGGTTTGACTAGGCAATCATCATGTTTCATTTTGTTAACAAACCAGCTTCTCTTTTCTGTGTGCACACCTGTAGAGTCCATAATTGGATATGCTGCCTCTTCATTTCTCTTTGCACAGGGTCTTGTGCACACTAGGCAAGATGTCGCCACCTGCAAAGTGGCAATACTTTTTATGTCATTGTATTCATCTTCTGTTTCCAGTCAAAGACTTCCAGAAATTGTTAGTGTTTTGAGATAAAAGATATTAATGGACCCATAGAGTTCAACTGCAGTTCGAGCAAACCAAGTTTGGCCGTGCTAACTCTAAGGTGGCTTTGGTGGCTTTGGATCTCGCCTCTTCTTTGTGGTACCATTGGGTTGGATCACACATGGGTAGGTTTTCCATTTGCCCATCCTTGTGACGTTTCACTCAGCAACTACATAGCACAGGTTTATAGGTCAAAATTTGGCTGCTAATATGCTTTATCTCTGGTTTGGGTTGATGCTTTTTTTTTTTTTTTTTTTTGCAACTTTATTTTATTTAATTTATTTATTTTTGGTTGATGCTTTTGTTTGTTGTTTGTTTGTTTGTTTTTTTGTAATGTTAGATATGAAATCCAAAACCTTGTATGTGCTAGGCAAGTATGTCATGGAACTACATTCCCAGGCCACCAACTGAGATTTTTTTAAAATAATTCAAACAGATTGGAAGTTCTTTTATATATACATACTGACCTTACCAGGAAGACAGAAAAAAAAATATCAAAAAAGGTAACCTCTTACAACCCATAAAAATCTGAAATACATACCTACCCAGAAGTTGACCCTCATGTCTGATTTGATGCTAATCGGGCCAGCCCTTTACTGCTAATGAATTTACGTGCTGTGGCCAGGACTGAAACTTGAACCTGCCCACCCTTCTGTTAGTGTGAAGCAGGCGCTGCCAACAGACCTGGCAGCAAGGAACCCTGGGACTTGAGCCTCCTAGAGACTTGAAAGGCAGGCTGGGTTTCCCCTTCACCTTCATGTTTTATGAGTGTTGGGTAAATGTTGGCTGTTTACTAATTATCAAAGCCATTTTTATGACTTCCCCAAAGGCAAACAAAAAAAGGACCAGTTCCAAGTGTATTCCTTTCAGGCCAGCATAAAAGGTTGACCTTTCATGCACTGGGGTGGGGGGTAGGAGTGGGAACAACTGCATGGGTTGCAGCCCTGGAAAATACGACTCGGAAGCATTGTTCAGGAAGGCACAAGGCTTTGAAGTGGGAAGCCAGATGGGGCCTGCTGTCACCAGTGGTGAGGTGCAGGCTTGGCCTGAGAGCACAGACCTATGCTCTGTCCCTGAGTTGTGTGGACAGCAAGGAAGAGTGCCAAGGACACTTCCTTTCTGCGGAGCTCTCTACTGATGTCACTTCTGATTCACAAAGGTCCCAGAAAAGAAGCCGAAGGGCCACCGGGCATCTTAATATGTACCCATAGGAAACATCTCAGCCATGTCCTTCCACGGCACATCCTGCTTCATCCTGCAGGACCTCAAGCGCAGGAAAATAGAAGCAGAGAACATGCTGTTACTACCAAAAATTTAATTATAATGATTTAGGACTATCAGTTAAGTTTGACTGCAACAAAAACACATCTGCCTTTTTTAAGTTCCTGAGACCCTGGGACTGGCAACCAGCACACACACAAAAATATTTTCTTCATGGAAATTTTTATTCTTCATTAGGATCTACATTTTGGGTAAGAATGCCATCAATTGACATCAAGAATGAGCATAACACAGTCCCTTCCCCAGAGAGGATGTGAAAGGCTCCGGGATCGCCTGTTACCATAGCCAGTGGCTCCAGTATTTATTCGCATTCTTACTTTGGTCTCTTTTCAATGGACAGGCCCTTTACAGCTCCCTTCCTGTTTCTATCTGCGGAAATTGAACAGTAAAAAGCAGTAAATAACTCAACACTGTCAGTTCCCAAGGTTTAGATTTGTTTCTTTTATATATTCTCTTAAAAGTGAGTTCAGCTATGGAACTTTCTAAAAATACAACTCAGCGTTTGCTTCATTGTTCCCCTAGCTTTGTGTCAACCTGTTTGAAGAACTGATGACAATGTGCGGTTTCCCGCAAGTTGCTGGCTTGAAGAAGTCCTCAAATGCTTGAGCCTGCCTTTGTCTTACAGATTAAGGTCAGATCTGAAGCTTACAGTTGAGGATACCTGCTCTCCAAAGGCAAATTTCCCCAGAGCTACTTCCAAGTGAAAATTTTGCACTGGGGTTGATTTAGCACAGGCTGGCAACCATGGTTTTCCTCACCAACCTTGTGGAGTACAAGACTGTGCCATCTTTACTTGTGAACTAGTCACTGCCCCTGGGAATGCATGAATTCCATGACCAACATGACAGAAACCATCATGGCAACTGGGCTCCACTAGCAGTGAGCTCCCTGTTTGAGTGATTCAGATGGGATCTGCTTCAACAAGGACGCCCAAGAGAAGTTATGCTGGAAGGCTCTTGTAGCAGTGGGCTGCACAGATTGCAAAGTTCAAGAGCCAATGGCTGCATCTTGGTGAAGTCCCTGCCACTGGTGGGGACTTGTGCAAGTTGTGCCACATGGAAAGCCTGAATGACATGGCTCAGTCTCTCCTTCTCTATAAAGCCAGAGTCCTGTTGGATCAGTGCCTTACTATTTTGTTTTGACCTCCCAAAGGCCTCAACTCCAAACATCACAATTGGATTTGGCTTGTGCAATCAAGTCTCTCACAGTGCTAGGAGATGTTTTCTCAGAGGCAGAGAAGGTGAGGCATGTAACCACTGGAGAGCTCTGAGCTGAGGTCTCTGAGTCCCTGGAGTCCTGAAGCCCTGCAGACACACCCATCTGCCTCTGCCTCACCTTTACTTTTGCCACCGAAGAGCCCAAGACACAAATAACGCAAAGCCTACTAAGAATGAGAAGAAAGTGTCCAGAGGATGCCATACTTATGTCTGCAGAATAGATGAGTTGTTGGGGCTGTCATAGTTCATGCGCTTCCCGGTAAGGTCATAGAAGAATAAAAGGCCCCATTTTGAGGTGCAGCCCACTCTCCCTTTGATGGGAACCACAACACCCATGGCCTCGACATTCCAACCCACGCTCTGACTACTTTGTCCAAAATAGGCAATTAGACAAGAGACCTCCCTCAGTTCATGGTACACCAGATTGGGAGGAGCTTTCACAAAGCATTGAGATAAAATGGGGGGTCAACTAAAATTATTGGAAAGGCTATTTAGAGTAGTGGCCCCACAACTTTCATAATGCTGTGACCTTTTAATTTAGTTCCTCATGTTGTGGTGACTCCAACCATAAAATTAGTTTTGTTGTTACGTCATAATTGTAAATTTGCTACTGTTATGAATTGTAATTTAAATATCTATGTTTTCTGAAGGTCTCAGGTAATTGCTCTGAAAAGTTCATTCAACCCTCAAAGGGGTCGAGACCCATTGCTTGAGAACCACTAGCTTAGAGACTAAGTTTGGAAGTACTGCAAAGCATACATGCGCTTTGGGGGTCCTGATCACAGAAGAAGGCTTGCACCCCGTGGCATTCTTGCAGGTCTTGGTGGAACAGCAGTGAGAAGAGAATTCTTGGAGAAGGTGTCAGAACAGGCATATCTGTGGCAGGTCAACTCGGTGGCACCTGATGTTTTGAGTGTCATCCTGACTGGTTTCTAGGGATCTTTTCTCCCAGAGCTTTGCTGTGATGCTGCAGCTCAGCTTTTCTTTTCCCCACGGCCTTTCCCCTGAAGCCCCGTGAGCATCCTGTGTCTTTCTCCTTCCCACGCTGTACAGCCACCTAATGTCTTCTACCTCCCCGTTAGAAAATGCAAGACTGTTCTCTGGCTTTGTGGAGAGGTCATCTGGGTACAGAATTTCAGGTTAGAAGTCATCTTGCCTCAATTTTGAAAATATTGCTTCATGGGGTAGCAATTAAAAAGCCAGATGACACCCTGTTCTCTGGGCTTTTATATGAAGCATGTTCTGTTTTTCCCTCTGGGAAGGTTCTGGATGTTTTCTGAAATTTCATCGCAATGTGCCAGTTGCCACAGTGAGGCAGCGTTGTAATTGATGGAAAGATGCCAGCAATTTTGTTAAAACTGTAAGTAGGCATAGCCTTGGGCTACTTACTAACATTTTCATCTACCTAGTAAGCGGGTGGGAGCAACAGTAACACACCCAAAAGTCTCACAATGGTGGAGAAGAATAGAGGAAACACACTAACTCTAAGAGACCTTGAGAGGAGATCCAGAGACAGGGATTAGTGACCCATTTATACCACTGTGGGAAACCAACAGGGCAATGCTCAGCTCAGAATGCCTCTCTGAACACAAGTGAGGCACAGTGTCTCCATGCCCAACTCTTGGCACTCTCCAACCATATACACCCAGCCTCACTAGAAAAACAAAACAAACAAACAAACAAAAAACAGTTCATTCAGGTTGGTGGTCTACTTCTCTGAAAAAGAAAATGGAGACTTAGCTATGCAAGTCAGTATTGAAGTGCTTCAAAAAAAGAAAAATAGAATTACAATATGCTCTAGCTATAGAATTCCTGGGTAGCTACCTGAAGAAATCCAAGTCAGCATGCAACACCTGCCCACCCAGAGTTATTGCAGCACCAGTATCCAAGCTGTGGATTCAACCTAGGTGCCCATCAAAAGATGAGTGGATGAAGAAGATGTGGTCCACACAATAGGGCTTTATTCAGAACTAGAGCATACTAAGGTTGTGCCATTAGCAGGAAAATAGGTATGACTAGGAGTCCATAGTCTCATAAAGACAGGTGTTGGATTCTCTCTCTCTCTCTCTGTCTCTCTTTCTCTCTCTCTCTCTCTCTCTCTCTCTCTCTCTCTCTCTCTCTCTCTGTCTCTCTCTCTCTCTCATGTGTGTATATGTGTGTGTGTGTGTGTGTGTGTGTGTGTGTGTGTGTTGTACACTGAAAAGGGTTACTATTAGGGATAAAAGTGGAAAGGGAATGGGAGATAAGAGGGGAAATAATGATTATGAGTAGATTATAGAAATGCTACAATGAAAGCTTTCATTTGTGTTATTAATATACATCAATAAATACAAATTAAACTTAGCTATAGAAAAAAAGTAAAGAATAATATTAGGGGGCATTATTTTAGCACATATACAAAAGAAACAGCTGAGCATGGTGGTGCACCCTGTAATCTCAGAACTTGAGAGGCTGAGGGAGGAGAAGAAGTTCAAGATCAGCCTAGGGGACATAACTAGACCTCGTCCCCACAATAACTGTGAATAGAGACTTCTTTACTTTCTGTGAAGTTAAATGTACTGTTTTCACTTCACAACCTACTCTAGGCCAAGAAACATGGCTTGCTTATTTTTATACCCCACGTCTTTATTTTGAGCCTGGTTCATTGGAGGATCCAAGGTCATGTCCCCTGAACATACCGGAAGAGGTAAGGTAGTTTGGCTCCTGAAACCAAATTGGTCTGGGATGTGTGGTTTGGGTTACGGGCCTCATCCGTGTGCCTGTCCTGCCTGGGAACACATGTCACTGCCCTTCCCAGTCTTCCTCGAGGACAGTCTTGAATTGACTAGCACAGGCCTGCTCCAATCAAACAGAACAATAAGAAGGAGGCCTTCTTGCACTATGTGTGATGCTGAGGTTGCTCCAACCAGGAGGCTACCTTGGGATGGCAGCATCTCCTTTACCTCCCTTACCTGCTGTGTCTCTTGAAGAACCCAAGATGCTTCCAGAACATCTTCGCCTTCACTCAATAGTCCCCAGTATGAGCAGGATGATCATTCTTCACAGTAAAGCTGGCACTAACATCTCTACAGCGCAAAGTCTTCTTCTTCCGGAAGAAACATGCAGACTATGAAGGCCAGAGAGGCAGGATATGCTGAACAGGCCCCCAGAGGAGAGGCCATGTGTCTCTGTGACAACCAGCAACTTCCCTTCCCTCCCACTGGCTGGTTGCATGCCTGCCATGGCTTTCATGGTTTTCTTCACCCACTGGCTTTCAGGCACTCAAGCCACTGGCTGGACAGGACAGCTTATAGTAAAGACCATGTGCAGACTGAGTCCCCGAGGCACAAGAGACAGCCTAGCTAGCAGAGTATGATGCAATGGGTTTAATCTGATATTGTCTCACATCTTAATTTTACAAACAATAACTTGGATACTTCCAAGAACATGTCACCAGCCTCCTTTGGAGGACGACTTTAAAGAGATTAGTGGCCATTGCTGAATCCCAATGTGAAACTGCATTGTAACAGGTGGTGTAGTTTTCAGAACTCCAGGGAACAGTCCTCAGAGCCCAAGGAGCATGCATTAGTCTTCCCTTAATGTGGCGTGGCTTTCATGTAAGCTCAGAGGCCCTTAGCCTTGGAGTCTGAGGCTTCAGAGGCCAGCTGACAGCACCTGTGGCCAATATCTGCAATTCACTTTGGCTTTCTTCCCTGGACAGAGCAACAGCCATGGGCTTCCTTCCCTGAGCTGAGCTTTTACATTTTACATTCTAGGTGGAGATTTGAAACCAGGAGCTAAGTAATTCCCTCTGACTGCCTTTGTCTGATAGGGGAACCTGTGATCTCTAGCACTCTCATTCTTCAGGGACTAGGGTACTAAACACCACCACCCCAGGTAGAAACATCTTCAGATCATGTAAAATATTTATGATTTTTTTCTTTTAAGCTTCTGATCTTGTTTATTATTTCAGGGTTTTAGGACACTTGTTGGCTATCAGTGAAAACATCTGGAGAGACTAGAGAATGACATCATCACAATGACACTATAGTGATCATCAGTTGATCAGCTATGGCCCTCCTGATGGCAGAGCTCTGGCTCTAGCTGGCTATATTCTGCTTTACATAGCTTTAGAGAAAGCAGCAAAACTATTCTGCTCATTAACCAGTGCTGTAGTCCGGATCATGAACATACCTTCCCACCTCAGAGCTCTGTTAAAAGCGTGGTTGCCAGGGTACTATTACTGGGAGTGGTGGATATTTTGGGGAGGCTGGACCTTGAATCCATTCTGACTCTGGGCCAAAGCCAGTCCTTCCTCCCTGTAGACTGAGTCCTCTTTTGGTCCTCATTATGATACCAGCGGGCTTCGGAAGGGAACTAGCAGACTTGGCTTGCCTATGCTGGACAGGAAGCTGTGTGTTCATATGCCAAGGCTGAGGGAAGCCTAGCCAGGGTTGCATTGTGTGCCCTGCAGGTCTCGCAGGGGAGAAACATGAGTCATGTGCTTTCAGAAGACAAGTCTGAGGGAGACAGGAACCTCAGGAACCTTGTTTGTGGACAGGTCTATGGAAAGAACCAGTGTCTTAAATGCAGTTGCGCCACAGGTTACTGGCAATTTCCTTGCAGCTGCCGTCCATCTTCTTCTGAGGTTCTGGATACTTTAGGCAGCATCCAAGCTATGTTTGCAGCCTCTTTGGAAGATAAGTGGGGGATGCTAGGCTGACTGAGTTCCAGCAAATATCTTTCAGCAGAAGACACTAAGTCTTCTAAAGGATGACTGATTCCTACCTTGGCCACTTTCTCATGCCATCTTTCCTTCTGATTCATCCATTACACAAGGTACCAATCTGAACTCCCAGGAACTGTAAAAGGAGCTCACGTCTTCAAGTGTTGCCTTGCACGTATTCAAGACACATTCCCTTTTGCCTTAAGCCACATTATTTAAGAGTTTTCTTTAATCTGCTTCAGGCCTATTTTTTAACTGTATTAGTTACATACTTACAAAAGGTACTGGATATAATGAAGTTATACATAAAATACCTTTATTTTGTCTCACAGTTTTAGAGTTTCCTTCAGGCCCATGGCCAGGCAGCACTCAATGGCAGTTGGATAGAAGCACTGTGGCATTCCTGTGATTGCCTTCAAAGGCATGCCTCCAATGACCTAAGAACATCTCACTAGGTCCCACCTCCCCAAATACGTACTGCTGCCCAGCAAGTCTGCCATGGCAACAAAGCTTTTTGATACATAGCTCGGAGACAGGAAGCTACAGTCAACCAAACTACAGCACTGACTAATTGAACAGAGATGTTTTTCTATATCCTCTGGAGTGTCTTGGGGAGTCATAATGCACTCAGAGGACAAGCACCAATGTATATTAGCTCCCTGGTCCTCTCTTGGTTCAACCTGCCTGGGATCAGGACTAATTTCCTACCCTTACCTTATACGTCCCATTTCAAAGCCATATCCACACCATTTCAGCCACGCATTGTCTTTCTTGTCCCCATGAACAGCAAAGGGAAACAATCTCCCCCTGAAGAAAAAGGACCCTTTCAGTGTCAGGCCACAGAGCCAGCTCTGATACTCAGTCCTTTGTTACAGCCCTCAAGGCCCACTCTCAGAAGGGATCTGCTTGGTCACTGATGTGGAACGACAGAACACACACCTGGGATCAAAAGAAAGTGGCAGTGGGCCACTCAGACAAATCAATATGTTGGCGGTGGTGATGGTGGGGGGGGCATCCATAATGGGCCCCTTCCTCAGTACAGTGCAACAATAGAACTTTTGAAAGCAACAGGGCTTCCGCAACCCCTCTGCCCTACCTAGATCTTCCATGTTATTCATTCATTCATTGTGCTGGGTTCAATCTTGGGGCCTTGAACAAGCTAGGTAAGTTCTTTATCACTGAACCATATCCTCAGCAACCCTCACCTCTTCTTTGTAACTTTGAACAGCTCCGCACAGTGTGGGTGAGGAAGAAAGTCTTGTGAGTTTTATGGTAATATCAGACCAAAGGAAGGCCTGTGTGTGATATCTTGTGGGCAGAAATAGCCCTTCCTTCCTTCCTTCCTTCCTTCTTTCCTTCCTTCCTGTCCCTCTGTTAGGCAGAAAGTAGACAAAAGAGATGGATCCAGAAGAAAAGAGTCCTAGAAAATAGTCCAAGCCCTATTCCTGTTTGTAAGACATGACAATCTGTTGTAAATCAGTGGCTCCAGACTTCAGTGTTCTTAAAACAGCCAATTGTCCTACGAGCAGCCTAGCCATGAGGCCAGTCATGGGGTCTTTCTTTCTCAGTCTGAAACACAAGTTAGGTGTGAAGAAACTAAACCTCTGCAGCTGTGTCCTGGTGGCTGTTTCCTGGCGGTCAGAAAGTCCTTTTCTACTGTAATATCCATGAGGCTGATGATAGGCTCCCCCTCCTGCATAAAAACTAAGACACCAAGGTATTTTCCCATGCATCCACACTGAAGAAGGGCTTGAGACCCAAAGAGACCCCAGCTTCATTAGAATACCACTTAGACTCCGTATGTTGTGGGCTATCCTAGAGGAACATAGGAAGAAACATTCTAAAATGGAGAGCTGGTCAACTACACGTTGGGAAGGAGAAAGCCTCGCCTTACTCCACTAACATGAGCCGTCACATAAACATTCGCAAGATTCCTGAAAATCCTCAACACAGAGCCCACTGGGATGCTGCTTCTCTTTGGAAGAGTTCACTTCACTGTCTCCTTTGCGTGCTTGTTTACGAAACTCACTTCTGTTCAAGTCGCATCTCTTTGCTGAATTCTTCCCTTCATGAAGATAAGAACCAGGAGACTCGTCTGCAGAGGCCAGTCCAGGGAATGTTGGGATATCACTTCATACTTTAATTACTTTGAGCATGACTGGGCTACAGTCTTTGAATTTCTGTGATTGGGGCAGGTTATTGTAGGGGTGGGGAGAGCAGTCCTCTGTGCCTCTTAGGAAATGTCATCGTTGTTTCTCCTAAGTGTTCAATTGAAGACATACACTCATCAGAAACCGAGAGCTGTCAGCAGTGATTACGTTCACTGGAGCAAGTCTCTTTGTTGGTTTCTGGCCCTGTGATGGGGGCTTCCTAAGGAGGGTGCCCTGTCTCCATGCTTGCAGCCCATTCAGCTACTACTTTGCATAGTTCCATCAGGACTTCCGCTTCCACAACATTGACTGGTGTGTCCTGTGCCTCAAGCCTGTGCTCACCGACGCTCTGTGAACGATTCACTCTGCTACCTGCTTTTACCTTCTACAGCGTCCATATCCATTCTCCCGAGCTCTAGCAAATGAGGTACACTGTGAAAAAATAATGTCAAAACAATGCATACAAGAATGGAAAAGATAATTCTCAAAATAAGATTTCTCACACGCTTATCATATTTAAACAATAGAGTGAGTATTATTCATTACATTTAAGAACAATCCATGCATGATGCACCTGTGGGGTTTACTTTGGCCATGGGACACTGACAACAGTGAGCACCAAGGCTCTAGGCACCCCAGATGCTAAAAGGCATCTTCTAGCTCATAGAATATAGATGAGAAGGCAGAAGCATGACTCCAGCATGCACAGAACCACCCTGGAGGTTCTCCCTTCTGTAGCTGGGTGACCACGGGCCCCAGTCATCTCGCCTCTGTGTATCTCTCCACCATCTGAGAAGTGGGCTTGATATTACATCAGTAATCAGATGAACTAAGCCTGTGTCTATGTAGCTGTTACAGCCCAGAAATAGTCAGATCCTGAGTCATGCCTCCAAGGGAGGCTCTCTGCAGAAACTGAGAACTGAGGGGTAGGACCTGCAGCTCTAACCTGGAGAGGAAATGAAGTCACTGTACCAGATGGAGCATTAAGCTTTGCTGGTGATGCTGGCATGATGCTCAACTGATTTCAGTAGTCAACTTATGGGGTCATGAGCAGAAGCATGGGTTCCACTTAGGACTCATTCTGGGAGATTAATTCACCTAGAGTCACCTTTGAACACGTTGCAGTCCTTCGTTGTTCCTCTGTTCTCAGACCCTCTATCTCCTTAACTTAGAATAATTTTGTCTATCTCTCAGGCCTGTTTAGTTCCAGCGTAGCTGCTTCTCAGAGACACAGTCTTTCTTGGCCAGCTAGGGATGGGCTTTGTGTGATGATCTTGATCAGAAACTATCACACACACACACACACACACACAGAGAGAGAGAGAGAGAGAGAGAGAGAGAGAGAGAGAGAGAGAGA
>OU015744.1:24894003-24920287 GCA_907169655.1 Acomys percivali | reverse complement strand
TCTTCTTCTTCTTCTTCTTCTTCTTCTTCTTCTTCTTCTTCTTCTTCTTCTTCTTCTTCTTCATCATCATCATCATCATCATCATCATCATTAAACAATAACAATAATACCAAGCCAGGATAAATAAAGCTTATTCTTATATTTCCAAGAACAATTTCTTCCATGTACTTTGATTATGAATATACTTTTTTCCCCAAATAAACATATTTGTCCTTGTCTTTTTCCTGGTGTCCTTGCATGGACACCTCTTAAGTGGCCTTTCCCTGGCTGTACCTACCAGAGTTTCAGTGGACAGTCATGTTGAATGGACATCCTCGGTGTGCCTGAAAGCCAAAGAGAAAAAGCCCAAGTAGAGCAATATGAAACAAGAAGTTACAAAACTACCATTGAGTTAGCCCTTACTCTTAAGTGTAGTTACAGGGAGGGAATGGTCAAAGGCAGCTGGGAGGATAGCCAGGCTTCCGAGCCTGGTGACCCTCCTAACACGTGAAGCCCAGCCTTTCACTATTCACCCCTGAAACCTCTCTTATGTTTCCCTATTAAAAATCTTTTCTGCAGGGCAGTGATGGCAGCTGTTCTCACATTAAGTGTGATATCTGCAAGTAGGAATCTTCATTCTCATAATAGTATTCTCAGTTAAGTAATGGAAGAAAGGCTTGTCCGATTATGACATTCTAAGTGATGACAGTGGTGTGTACTTAGCCCTTTGTGGCTCCTGTGACACACATGTGCACAAACAGAAGTGCAACTGTGGCCATAAGGGGAATCTACCGAAGGTCAAAGACAACTTCGACGCTTTGGGGAAGAGAGGGAGAAAGGATCTCATTTTTCAGTGACACTGGACATGCTTTTCAATAAGCACAGACAAGTCAACAGATGAATGGGTATAAAAAAACCCAAGTCACTCAAGTAGAGAATGACGTCACTCAAGATCAGAAGAGGAGACTTTTGTTCCATCGAAGAAGCCAATGGACAGCAGGACTCAATGATTGAGAGTGGCAGGTGACGGTACATCTCTAGTGACGCTGTATAGAGGAATCATGAAAACAAAGAAGCAGGTGATACCTGTGTCTATCCAAGTAGAAAGAAATGGCCTAATATTGCAAGAAGCAAAACCTAATGTAAATGGTAACAAAGAATTCTGTGCTGGTTGGTTGGGAAGGAATCCCCTAGAGTCCAGTTGTGAAGAGCTCAGTAATACTTTTCTAAGAGATTAATGTCAAGGTCAAGAAGGACATGAAGGCATTAACGGTGGTAGAGGAACAGAGCATAAGCTATATTCATGTCCTGAGGCTTGCAGGTTAGTACACACACAGGCCACTGTCAAGGGCTTGTGTGTGTGATAATTCTACTGTGCTTAAATAAGACCTCAGTGTAAAGGTAAAGAGATGGGGCTGTTGTAATCAGACTCTTTGCTCTGCTTTTGACCTCTTTTTGCAAGGTCAAAGCAAGTTCCCAGTTGTTTATGGGCTTGCTTCAGCTATCTGGAAGGCAGCTGGCCTTCAGATCTGACGGTGGGAAGTGTCTCACATGCAGACTCCCAGTCTTGTCTCAGCCTCTCTCAGCACATTCGTCATCCCAACTAAATCCAGTGTGAATGCGTACTTTAGCAAAGCAAAAGAGACCATCACACATAGATCACACAGCCAAAACAAACCCATGTATAAAGTCCCAGGGACCAGTGTGCACATGCCTTTCATAGATGGGAAGACCCTTGCTTCTCATACGATTCCCAGGGAGTAGCCAATGACAGAAGGTTCTCATCTACCCTACAAGTCACAAGTTGTGTAAATGTGCTGAATCGGGTAGTCCTGGGACTGGGAGACTTGAGAAGGGAGAATAGAGTCTCTGCCTTACAGCATTTAGCAAGTTAGAAGTACATTTTCCTAAAGAATTCAAGATGTCTGCTACCTTCTCTTGTGTACTTAACACTCCCAAGACACTCTAAGAATTGCCAGTTAGTCTTGATGGCTTCAGCACTCCTCCCATCCATGCATCACTAAACAAGATGAGTACTAAAAGTTCCAGTAACACAGTCATCCAAATGCCTCCTGCCAACATGGGAGCCATGCCGCAGAGTTCACCTACCTAGAGACTTAATGGTTTTTATACCATGACACGGCTCCCTCCTTTCCTGCCCTTACTTCCTCGCAATCCAGGAAGATCTCTGTATAATGAAGCAAGGCAGAGCCCTGCCCTCGAGACATTACTTTTAAATTATCCTGATCCACGTAAAATGTAGCTGCATTTCCTACCCATTGCATTGAGGAATTGATCATCCCTGAAGTTGTTCCCTCCGGCCCTCACAGCCAGCAAGGCTTTGGGTATGGCTCACCAAAACAAGGCTAAATGCCAATAAATCTGGAGTCAGGGGATAAACTCCTCCAAAGGAAGGACTCTGAAGACAGACTCCCAGAGGGTAGAAAGAGCCACACTTTTTGACTTAACTCAACAAACACTTAAATCCAATTCTAGCTCAGTCTTGTTTTCTCTTGGTAATAAGAAAATAGCTGAAGCTTGTTAGGTTATAAACCAAGGAAGTTTATTTAATTATGATTCTGGTAGCTACAGTATGGAAATGGCAAGTTTCCGCTCATGAATATTTAGTAGACACCTTACTTAGGGTTTCTATTGCTACAAGAAAATGCCATGACCAACAGCAATGTCAAGAGAAAAGGATTTATTTCAAGAAACAGTTCATCCTTGGAGGAAGCGAGGGCAGGAACTCAAGGAGGGAGGGAACCTGGAGGCAGGAGCTTGAAGCACATACAGGCCATGGGGGAATATTGCTTACTGGCTCGCTTTTCATGGTTTGTTCAGCCTGTTTTGTTATACTATCCAAGACTGTCTGCCCAGGGGTGCGACCCCCCCCCCAAAGAATCAGAACCTGGAGGCAGGAAGTGAAGCAGAAGCCATGAGGGAGTGCTGCTTACCGGCTTGCTCCTCATGGCTTGTTCAACATGCTTTCCTATACAGCTTATTACCCCTTGCCCAGGCATGACAGCTCCCAAAGTGATCTGGCCCTTCCCACAGAAGTCATTAATTAAGAAAATGCCCCACGGGCTTGCACACTGGCCATCTGGTAGGGAAGTATTTACAATGGAGATTCCCTCTTCTTCAATGACTGAAATGCAAGGATTTTGTGGGAAAGGTCAAGGCCCTACTGGGTACTAAATACAAAGAAACACACAAGTCTTGGATGCATCAAGAAACACAACTTGGAAATATGTGGTCTTTCCAGGGGCTAGAGGCTCTCTTTCTCTCTTCTGACTATGTCAATACCTCCTCTCCTGGGCTGTGGAGTGCCTCGGCGGGAGAGAGTGTGACTCACAGAACTCAGCACGATTTTGTTGAAAGGACAGTTATAAGATCTAGTCGTCAACCCTCCCCCTGCCCCCACTTCTTTTTTTGCTGAAGCAAGGAGAGTATGGCCTGCTCTGACACTCTAGAGGCAGGAAAACTAGCTACAAAACAAGAGTCTTGGCCCTTATGTAAAAGATAGAACGAATGCGTACAGCATGCCTAGCTCCTACACGTCCTTGGTGATAGCATCAATAATAATACTCCATCTATCCTCTAGTCTTAAAGGGCCCCAACTAAGATGCTTCTTCTTAGGAGCTAAGGACTCAAACATTGTAATGTTGAAGCTCTCATTCCCCAGTGTAGGTGACAGCACAGGTATCAGAGCCAGAATTTGTGCCCTGAGACAGAACTCTTAGATTTCTGGGAATGCGCTGTCTAGACCAAGGACAACTTCTCTACATTTATATGTGCCTCCTTCATTTATCCAAGAAATTCCAGGCAGCTGCATGAACTCACAGCCCACATCATAGACCCCCACTTTTTCACTGAGCCAGAAAGGAGGACCTCCTCAGCAGCAGAAGGGAGGGTGTCCCTAGGCCTCTGCTTCCATTCTTGGATTCACCAAAGAAGCGGATGTTTCTTATATTCAGCACCACACAGGGCCTCAAAGTATCCCACAAAATCCTCAGGATTTGCCATGGTTTGAGAAGTAACCACTGAGGAAATTACTGAGGAAAATAACAGTATTTCCTATGAGTCATGGTGAGGGTCTGGTTGAATCCAGCTTATGCTCACACCTCTATCTTGGACTAGTCACAGTTAATACAAGTTCCCATCACCTCTCCACACGGTTCTACTGCAAATCAAATTTTAAAACAGGTTTGAGCGGAGACAAAGCGTCTTCAAACCATCCCTCAAGGAGGCTACTGAGAATGCCACTGCAACTGCCCAAATGAGAAATGGGAGCCATTGGTCAGGTAGCAGTCATATGAGCATGAGGAGCAGACCTTCTGAGATGCAGAGAGGGCTGCAGATGTTGTAGATGGACTCGGTGTGCACAGTGAGAGTCAAAAGATGGCATCGAGAGTCTTGGCATCGAGAGTACCCTTTGATCTAATACTCGGCTTTCCATCATC
Source organism: Acomys percivali (assembly GCA_907169655.1). NCBI lineage: Eukaryota > Metazoa > Chordata > Mammalia > Rodentia > Muridae > Acomys > Acomys percivali. Next base: position 24,915,848 of record OU015744.1, on the reverse strand, counting down.
ATGTCTATATGTCTGCAGAGGCATCAGCAGCCTCACAGGAGGAGAAATTCAACCGAAAAAGGATGGAGCCATGAATGTGTTCACAAACACAGCCATGGTAGGTGGAGGAGGGCTTTTCTTTGCTCATCCCTCCCACCACTCCTACCATTCCTAGTCAACCCATTCCTCCTGCAAAGACCTCGACTCAGAGAGGAAAAACAGTAAAAAGTCATGTGTTTATCTAGAACATTATCACTAAGAAAATGTTCTCGCCAGATGACTCTCAGAACACACATGCCACTCCAAGGCCTTCTGAACTACAATAATTCTAAAGGAGCATTTCTGTTCTGTCTTTGCAAAAGAAAAAAAAAAAAAAGGAGATCACTTTGAAGCCATTTTTTTGCACACCCATCTGTCCCTGCTACATGTTTTAGGATCAGGGCGTAATACATAAGAGCCTTTCTGGAGAAGAGGCGTGGGTCCCTCCAAAAACCTCTTGACAAATGTCCATGTATTTTTGCAGCCTCTCTGAATGGGAGGGTGATGCTTTGAACTTGACCTATCAACCTTTTCCTCAGCTTTGGGTCATGAGCAGAGTCACACGCAGTGGCTCCGGTGGGCTCTGTGGCAAGTCACCGTATAACAGACGGCATTTTGTTCTTCTTTAAACCCATGCCACGGTCTCCACCCCCTTCTTCCTTTGTTCCTAATGGTATTTTGGGGGGACTTCAGCACCGTTTTCTTCCACATAGGTGCGGAAAGTGCCTTTTTCACAAAGACGGAGCACAACAGCAAACAGAGATCAGAGGGTGATTTCTTCTGTCTCAGCCTGACTCAAATGTACAAAATTTACATTGAATTATATTAGAACTTTGGAGTACTTATAAGATATTGGTGGTGAAATAAGCTTTCAACTGAAATACCTAGATTCTCTACTATGGAGTTTTACACAGTCTGTCCTAATAAACTTGAAAATAAAAGATATTTTACACGTACATATTTAAAATAGAAGTGAAAATAGAAATAAAAGCAATTTATTTCCATTTTATCAGCTATACAAAAGCAACTCTACATTAATAATGAATATTAAAAGTTAAATCACTTTTAGGCATTGTATATATAACACTGAACACTTAAAGTAAGATATACTATGTGACTGAGAGAGATGGTTTAGCAGTTAAGAGCACCGAGTGCTAGGACCCTAGTTCAGTTCCCAGTACCAATGTGGTGGCTCGCTGTTAATCCAGTTCCATGAAAACTTTCTTTTGGCCTCCACAGGCACTATACGTATATGGCACATGAGCATACACATAGGCAGAACACCCACTTATGAAATAAAAAAGTAAGTCTCGAATATGATAAAATGTGACTAATATTTTTTGTCATGAGTTTGTTGGCTAAATATGTGATTAGCATACTGTCTAGGTTTTAGCATTAGCTCATTTCTTGAATTTCATTTATAAAAACTGCATTATTGTAATTAAATTAAACTTTACACTAAATTTGTTGATAATTTTTAAGGTTTTTCCTTAAGTGATTTAGCAACTATAACTTTGTCGTCCACAAATGGATTAGTAGTTTTCAGATTTCCCAAACAGAGGCCTTTTGTGAAATAGTAATTACAAATGACTTTGAAGTATTGTGAAAAATAATCCTTGCATGTATTTTTACTCAAGCGCAGTTAGATTGGCAATTTGGGAAATAAAGGGTACGTTTCACAACTGACATTTTATGTGCATTCCAACAACGTTTCAACCCTTTTAAGTATGTTAGCTTTATTACAGAAATTAAAGATGAGCCATGGAGCTTTGAAAACACAGTTCATTCAAAGCTAAAAATATGTCTATGTGAGCTTGGAGATGCATTCTGCTAAGAACATCCAGACAAATGCGAATCCTTAAGAAGACTACAATCAAACACTGATTTATTTTCTTGTTACTTCACTGATGAGTATCAGACTCATGACCTTAAAAATGCGAACCAAATACTTTTCCCCTGGGCAAAAACCTCAGCCTTTCAAACCATCTTTTGAAGACTCCCCCCTTTTAGCAAACCACTATGTTAGCACTAAGCAATAAACACCCTCATCGTCTTCTAATTCTTCATGCTAAACTAGAAATGGCCTTTCCGTTGGTTGGTGTCTTCTCTGTCTTACTTAGTCTGACTCAAATAAATATATAAAATTTGCATTAAATTGTAGAAGTCTTTTGGAGGTATTTTAAAATATCAGGAGCAAAATAACCTTCAGAATTAGGTATGGTGCAGCTCAGCACAAATTCAGTTACAGGCTGAAATAGCTAGTTTTTCCATTGTTGAAATTTATATATTAGATCATCACAATAAACTTGAAAAAGAGAAGAAAATAAAGTATTTTACATATAATTTCATATATTAACAAAAATTAAAGTAAAACATTTTAATGTAATTTATTGTATTAGTGAAGTAAATGTGATTGTATATACATTGCCCTTAATATAAACTTTGATAAATAATATAGCAAAGCCATTTAAGTATGAAACTACTTACATAAGGTAGAAAATCATATAGAAAATTACTAATATGCATTCTAACATTTCATTTATTTATTTACTTCTGTGTGCATGTGTTTTGCCTGTATGTATGTATGTATGTATGTATGTATGTATGTATGTCTACATGCGTGTAGTAGCTGTGTAGTCCAGAACAGGCTGTTGGATCCCCTGAACTGGAATTATAGACTACTGTGAGCTGTCGTTGTAGGTGCTAGAAGCTAACCCTGGGTTTTCCACAAAAGCAGTAAATGCCCCTAACTACTGAGCAATATCTCCAGCTCCCAGAACAATTGCATTTTAATCTGCCCTTGACAATTTCTGTATTTTTTATATCGTATATCAGAGTATACCATTTTGTGTCTTATAACAGCCTATGTGGAAAGAGCTGAGTATTCTTGAGTATGTTTTGTTATCATTCTTTTTTTTTTCCTTTCTTTTTAAAGACAGGGTCTGATGGAACCTACATTGGCCTTGAAGTTATTATGTAGCCAAGGTGGGTCTCCACCTCCCAAGTGCTGGGATTATAGGCATGAACCATTATACCCACCAATTTTCTAATGCAGACATGTTTATGATAAATACATTCACGTGTAAATTAAATGTTCTAAGACAGATATTTGGAAAGTATGTGACTAGTTTCACAAAACTCTGTCTTCATATTATAATTATCATTAAAGCAACAACAGGGATTAAGAACCATGCTTCAGATAATGTCCATGTCCATGTAAAAACATATCATTTTCATATTTTAGGATTTTTGAGGCAATACGTAGAACAGAGGCGAGCAGTGGGCCATTTTGGATTCTGGTGGCTAAACCTCCTTTTCTTAAATACCCAGTGTGGTAATAGCATCAACTTTACAAAGATATTGAAAAGGCTAAATGGAAGGTGCCTGATCAGTAACCCTCACAGCCATTGTGATGGTAGCCATTTAGTTTCCGTGTTGAGCTTATACCTCAAAAAATAATTTCCTTACCACAGTGGTGGTGGAGGATCAAGTTCTGGCAGGGTTGTTCCTTGGAGAATTCTCTTCCTGATGGTAGATGGCTGGCTCCTTGCCATGCCCTCATGATCATTATGGCTGTATGGATACAAATCTCTGCTTTGAAGAACAGCAGTGTCACTGGGTTAAGGTCAACTGTACCTCATTCTTATTTACTTAACATCCCAGACACTCAGTTTCCATATCCAGTCCTATTCTGCCTTGCCTGAATTTAAAATTCCAACATGTACATTTTGAGGAATGGTGACATAGTTCAGCCCGTGACAATGAACATTCGTAAAGTTTTACAGAATGTCAAAATCACCCGTAATCAGTTACCAATCTAATCCGTTCCATTTTACGGAAGAACAAGCTGAGACTGAAGAGGTAAGGCTCAGCTATATATTAATTTGTATCTAAGCTAAGAGTTGAGGTCATAGAAACTTCATCTCAGGTTGTCAAGATGGCTTCGCTGGTTCAAAGGCAGTTGTCACTATGTCTGGTCACCTGAGTTTGACCCCTAGGACACACACAGTAGAAGGAGAGCACCGATTCCTCCATCTTGTCCCCTCTGACTTCTACAGGTGCCCCATGCTACTTGTGAGCACACAGCCACGCACACTGGCACATACTTACACACAATCATGTAAACACATAATTGTAATAAAGTCAATTTAAAACTTGATCTTTCAGTTTCTTTTCCAGGAGGATGAAACAAAATACTCTGACAAAAGCAACATGGGGAAGAAAGGGTTTATTCTAGGCCACAGTTCCAGATTACAGCTGTCATTGGTGGGAAGTCAGTGTCAGGCATCTACAACAGATGGTCGCAAAGCATAGAGCACTGCACACTTATACCACAACTCCCCCTCCCCTTTTCATTAAGTCCAGATACCCCAGTATGTGATACGGTGCCTCCCACATTCAGAATGGGCCTTCTCGTCTCAGTTAACTCAATTAAGAAAAAAAAAATCCCTCAGGGGCCAGTCCCATGGGCTGACCTAATCTAGATAATTCCCCGTTAAGCCTCCCTGTCTAAGCAACTCCAGATCTTGCCAAGTTTGAGATTAAAATGAAGGACTACACTCTCTGGAAAGATTGAAATCATCAAATAATTACTTGTTGCTTCTCGTCCTTCTTGCTGTGACAAAACACTCAGCAGGAACAATCTAATAACAAGAGGTTGGTTTTGGCTCACAGTTGGAGGGTGCAGCCCATCACAGCAGGAGGGTATAGCAGTGGGTGTGAGAAGTGGATGGTTACATTGTGTCCCAAGCAGGAAGCAGGGAGCTATGAATGCTAGATGCTCAGCTTGGTTTCTCTTTCCTCCCTTTGTGTTCAGTACAGAACCTTGGTCCATGTGATGGTGGTGCCTGCTTTTTTCTTCCTTAAAACCTCCTTCTGATGTCCTGGTGATTCCAAATTAAATCAACTTGACAGCATTACTTACCATCTCATGGTTACTTTAATCAACTTCATTATATTGTGTTTTTTCTTACGACCCATTAAAAACATTCATTATTTCTCAACTTTAAAGGCACCTAGATTTTTTTTTTATAAAAAGTTAATTTGATAAAAAGTTCTGCTTATTCAATTCCATCCAATTGTGTGTCCTAATGACCCATTAACATGTGGATTTGCCTAAGCCCTAGTGATTTTGTAAGTTTTTGGGTGACATTCAATTGATCTTAGCCAAAAGGTTGAGAAGTACTATTTTTCTGGTGAAAGAAAAACACAGTGATACAATACAGTTAAAATAGTATTTGCTCAAAACCCTTGTTGGCTGTGAGTCAAGCATGCCGCATATTTAGGTCAATATTGTCAACTTTATTGGCTTTGGTTCATTCCTCTACAAAATGGGGTAGTGGAGCTTTATTATTGGAAAAGTTGTTGACTCCTCCATGGGATCATCAGTATTGGGTTTTCCTCTCTTTGTCAGTTGTACTTTCTGTACAATGGGTCAGGGGTAGTATTGTTACTTCTACTGTCTTATGTGGAAAGACAGGATAGGCTTAGACTGAAAATGTAGCCTTATATTGTCTTTATTTATTGAGAGAGTGTGTGTGTGCAAACATGCATGGAATACGTGTTGAGGTCAAAGGACAAATTGGAGAATCTGGTACTTTCCTTCTACCATATGAGTCCTGGGTGGCTCGGGGAGTGGGGGGTGGGGTGGGGGGGTCAAACTTGGTTAGTTATGCTTAGCAGCAAGTACCTTAACACATCTTGTTGGACTACAAATACTTTTTTACAGCATGCCCACAGACAGACAGTGCTGGAATTCTGATGCCCTGGTTTTAATGGATCTTCATGGAGAGGTCAGGCCATGTCTGACCCTAAGTTAGTCTGTATTGTGTAACACGATGGTTTTATGTTTTTTTCCCCAGGGTGTCCTTTGCTTTAGGAGACTCTATTCTATAATCTGCATTATACTCCATTTTGTCGATGTCATTTGTTAGTCATCAGTCTGGCACCATCCATGAGGCATAAAGTGACATGTAAATTGTTCCTAACAGTAGAGAGGTGCCACCCTACACATTTACATTTGTTGAAACTACAGGAGCATATGGCATCCTAGTATCCTAGCACCAAAGTTGGGGCTGAGGACTTGCAGGGCACATCAGACAGGAGAAAGAGCGCTACCCTGTCACTTGGACCCCATATAGGCAAGCACACACACAAACGTCTCGTCTATCAATTCAGTGCACATCAAGGAATGGATAGACAGGCAGAGAGCTGACCCATGGACTTTAGCTCAACACAAGCCCTGTTGTTAAGGTGACCTGCTAGAATTACCACCAGGCTCTGACTGTCTGTCCATTCATCTGTTGATTTGTTTGTCTAGATCCCGTAGTGCTCTTCACTCCTGTGTCCTCCAGAGTCCTGAACTTTCTGCAACCCTATTCCATCCCAAGGCTCAGCCTAATTCTTAGCCAGCAGCCTGATTCTTCACCAGCACCAGTAGCAGCAGCATCCCTCACAGACATCCTGGCTCCTTATCTTGTTCTTGCATCCTCTCTGGTGTCTTATCTTCTGCTTTCAGGCCTTTCTAAAGCGTCATAAACATCACTGCGGCTTCTTTAACCCTTTGCAACCTACATACAGCCATTTACTCTGTAATGAGTGGTGTGTGATCTGAGCATTAATATTAGTAATTAAGACTGAAATGAGAGAATCTGTGTTTTCTTTGGCTGGTTGTTAAGGAAAGTGAAATTACTGGTGACATTGCTGTCAGTGCAACTGCTGTATCTTATACACTTGTCCTTCAGTAAATTCTGACATTGTAGAAAGACATGGATGTATTCATCTACTTCTGATATGTACACTCATGACAATTAGCTTTATTCATGCGAGTTTAAGCAATTCTCAATTTTTCTACAAGAACTTTCTCTGTGTAATGAGAGAGGGAAAAACTTATTTCCATCATAAAAGTTTTGATCTCCTTTGCTGGAAATCTACACTCATAATTGCTTTAGAAATGATGGTCGTAGAAGTCATATGAGCTCAAGGACATAATCAACTCTCAACAGCATCTTAACACCTTGGGAAGAGAAATGGCTTGGGATGCAGAGTTCCAGAGGTGAAGGCATGATGCCAAGTCCTCAGGGCATGGTCTCAGAAGGGTGAGTCAAGCAGAGGTGCTGGCTATTCGGAAGTAGTTTGGGAAGAGGAGGACCTGTCATAGATGGTATCAGGAGCTGGTCAGTACAGATGTGAACAGTCTAGTCTATGGCAGTTAGCTAGACTTGCTACCAAAATGGCGTGTGTGTCGGGAGCTAAAACAGACTCAGAAAACCTCTTATCTGCTACTATATTTACACAACCTCAGTTACCTAACATTAAGAAGGGTCCATAAATATTAAACAGAAAATGCCAAAATTAAATAAGTAGGTTAAGTTACATGGCCCTAGGTAGCATGATGAAACCATCACCATCTGCTCTGCCCCAGCAGAGGTGAAAATAATCTCTTTGTCTAGCATGTTCACACTCGGAAGACCATCCTGTCACTTAGCAGTGTCTCATTTACCCAAGTGACTACCATGGCATCACACGGCTTGTGTTCAGGTAATTTAACCTTATGTAACAATGCCCCAAAGCACAGGAGTAGCAATGCTGGCAGGTTTCTCAGAGTATAATGCATTGAAGACTCCTCTGTCTCACTGTTAGCAGTTGGCCTCTACAGTATGCTGTCCACCCAGGACCAAGAGTGCCAATGCCTGTTGCAGGGGGCCATGTCAGGGATTGGCCAGGATTCCCCACTTACATGGACATGTTTGAACTATCCTTCAAACACTGGGATTTCTGCTCCTGTGATTGGGAGAAGAAAGACATCAGAGGACAAAGATGACTGATGTCAGAAGTCACGTTTGTGATTTTTTTTTTTTAAAAACTACTCCTAAAAATATTTAACTCTCCTCCTGATTCATTGCTCAAGATAGAAACGATTTAACCTGTGAAAAGACGGCCATAAAGTGAGCGGTCCACTTCCTAAGGTTATCTGCGGCTTGACCTTACCAGCCAATGAGCTAGCTTGTCACTGTAGCTCTCCTTAATACTCGCTGGAGGAGTCAGAATCAGTCAGGGGGAGGTAGCCCTTTTGGGCCCATTTTTAATTATTAGAAGATTTAGCAGGCAGGGGTAAGGGTTCTGCTCGCCCTAGCTGCCCTACGACCCTCGAGTTTATTCCTTTTATCTCTTTCTAGGCATCCCCCATCTCAGTATGCCACACTGCACTGGCTAAATAAACCCGTAAATCTAGCTTTTGTGTCCAGCTAATCCTTTTATTTCCTAAATCTTACTTAATCCAAAAGGCTTTCTTTCATCTCTCCAACTGTCCACTGGGTTGCTCTCACAAGCTACCAGCAGTGCTTGCAAGCGCAGATAGATTTGAAAAGATTCCCAGAGTCTCCTGGACTCTCACTAGACCCCAGGGTCTAATAACACCTGCCAAATGGCATATCTTGCCATGGCCACTGCTGGGGTCTTTGCAGTCAAGTCCTGTACAGGGTCATCCGGGGAAGTCATCTCCTGCAGCCAACTAAACAGGCAGTTGTTTCTGACACGCTCTGTGATGTAGGGAGGAAAAAGACTGTGGCTCTCCCCTCTCAAACACAGGACTTCTGTCCAAGGACCAGACCAAATCGGGTCCAAGGAAACATAAAAGAGACAATTCATATGAAATGAATTTGATTTTTGTCTGATTTTAAATGAACAAGAGTTTGAGGTTTAGGGGGCCTAGAGAATGCAGGGGATGGATTTTCCTATTTAATAGGTGGCCACAGGCAAACCTTTGATATCCAGAACAAGCATTTCCATTTCTGCTTCTAGGTGCTTCCTTGCAAAAGGAATATGAGATGACCAAGCTCCCGGCAATGTCATTTATGACTCTTTACAGAATCGTTTCACTGAGGCCTCGCCCCTGTGCCTGCCTCTAGCCTCCCCTGCTCTCAGAGTCCACGCTCCATGCTGGTGTAGACCAATATTTTGCCTGCTCCCACTTTGTCTGGGTTCACTAGTTTTGTTTTTATAAGCGTAGCTGAAAATGTCCCTAAACCTGGACTTGCGAGTGTTGTGTCCACATTTAACTCCTTCCTTAGCCAGTCTGATGGCCTCTGAGCCGTGAAAGCCATGCGGAATGGATTTTCTTTTTTATCACATGCACACTGGGAGAATTACATCAGCACCGAAGAATGGGGCAAGAGTAGATGAGACCAGTAGAAAAGGGTAACATATGACATATTACAAAGCAAAGGAGCTCCCAATGCTAGGGCCTGCTGCCTACAACGTTCTCATGAAAGCCTCGTGGTACACGATGTATACAGTATATAGCGTGAAAGGGGGTGGTGCAGGATGCACAGGCTTCTATAAAAGCATGTCAGTTATGAAGACATAGCGAGTGTCCTTCCGAACCCTGTCTTCCCAGAACCTGAAAAGCATCCTGTCAAAATATAAGGAAGGAAAGAAATATCTCCCAGGACTACAGGATTATCTGATAAATTCTACTTTAATAAACTGATATGTGGGCAAATCTGTATATATACTCTGGTAGAAGACAAGTCAGCAAGGTAGAGAGTGACAGGCAGGTAGCTCGGGTCACCCAACTTTCCTGAAGGGAAACTCGGTGTTCAGGGAGAGAAGATGTTGGACTGACAGGACTCTTGCTTCAACTACGCCCATTGTTACAAGGTTCTAATTTAAGGCACTATACTCCCGCCTTTAGGCAATATTCTTTAAGGAACCTCCTAGCATCTTTCCTTTCCAAGTCCCTTGTTGCTTGAAGGGTGTGTCCTGTGTGGCAGTCACAGGGCATGCTCTTCCTACTGGTGCGCTAAGCTAGTAGTCAGCTAAGCGAATGCTTTCACTCCTAGCAGTCAGCTTGGTGGGTTATGTACTTTCCACTGAGGATCTGGTTCAAGCTGCCTCCCGGGGCTAACTTGCAAGGGACAGAAAGCTGAGTGGTAGGACAGTCAGTCCTCAGTGTTAGTTCACTTGCCCTCCTCACAATAATAAACTTCCTCGTACCACACCTGTTGCTTGGTGTGCAATTTATATATCATAAGACTCGGGGTATGTGGTGGATGCACTCCAAGACCCCCAGCCAGAACTACTCAAGTCTCTTATCAAAGATGATAAAGTATTTATAAGCTACATGCATCGTAGCGCATTCTTTAGTGCATACTTTCAATTGTCCGTAAATGACTTAAAATATCTCATGCAAGCTAAGCACTAGTAAATAGCCATGATGCTCTATCTTCTGGAGAACTACAAGACCAAAAAGCCTGCATGTGTTCCCTGTCAATGGGTAAACTCTTTTAATAGGTATTTTTGATCCACAGTTGGTTGCATCCCTGGGTTTGGAACCCATGGAGTCAGAGGACTGAGTGTACTGGCAAGTTATCAGGTCCTCATCCCTAGCTAGGGCACATGGGTAGCCAAGCACCTGACTGTATCCTGGCGACACATGCCACCTCTTCAAGCATCATTTGAGGTATGTTCAGTTTTCCGGACAATGTCACGTGCGCATCTGTTACAGCTGAAACTTCCAGTGATTGTTTCCCTCTGAAAAATAAGGTTGTCTGTGTTTGTCTAATATGATGCTAAGGCACAAGTTAACTCAAGAAAGGCTTTGTTGATAAAAGGCCAGGCTGGTCTTAAAAGAACTTACTACTTTAAGGGGCTTGAGGAGAAGGTAAAGAAAATGTCTGAACCAACAATGACAGACCCATGCACACCCACAGAAACAACAGCTGGCCAGAGGGGTACAAAGCAGAGTGCTTTCCACGGGGATTTGAACAATTGGTAACCTTTCCCCAAATCCTACAGCACATTAGTCTAAGCAAAGCAACCTTTTCACTCTGGCCAAAGAGGAGCAGCTGTGGTGTGAGAACCAATTAGGAGAGGGCCCTTTGTCCTTCCCGGCTTCTAAGGAAAGGTCCAGTCCTCCTTTCCTGCACGTTTGCACAGGCTTCTGGCCCTGTGGCCCATGTCTCCGGCTAAGCCTTTCTGGTCAGGGCCATACCACACCAGATATGCAGTGCATGTGTGTACCTCGCTTGGCTGGAATGTGGGTGTGGGGGCTAGAGAGGCTCACATCCCAGGCTCCAACAGCAGTTTGTTAAGTGCCCTCAAAATATTCAACAAAAATAGCCCAGACTGTAAGGACAAGACTCTCACAGTTCCCTTTACCAGCCATTCCCCAGTGCAGAGCTTCTGAACTGGGCTTCTCGGATTTGAATAAGGTGGGGTGAATGGGAGGGTTTGCACACCTAGAATTGACCTAAACCTGCTTTCGTTACAATGGAAGTTAAAAATATGCAAGCCCCTTATACTCTTAGTCGTTGTTAAAACTTGGGGGTGAACATCGTATTCTACTACTAGGTAGAACAGGGGTTCAAGACAAAGTGAAATCACAAAGATAGAGGGCTGTCCTTATTTTTAAAAAGTACCTGCCATTGTGCATTAAATATGTAAACAGTCTCTAAAATCACTTGGGGTGCACAACCATCATGACATCTAAGCTACCGGCTACGGAGTGCTATTTGGATGGAAATTAAAGTGTTTTAATCTACAAAGAAGAAAGTCATCTTTTTTGGATGGAAAGGGCAAATGCCCATAGGCCCCTATAATATCCTAAGCAGTGGCAATAGTCTTAGCAGAATATCCCAATTTTCTTAGGACTTTTTAAAGGCCAGTTTTCATTTAAATGTTAATACGAAAAATGTATTAAAGAATTTTGCTGCAAATAACTAAGGAGAGAAGACTGAAATCAGTCCTGAAAGAATTTACTGCTTTAAGGTGGGGGGGGGGCAGTAAACAAAACATTTAAAATTGTAAGGACAGAACCGTCCACATCAGTGTAAACAACAGCCAGGCAGAGGGGACAGGGACACACAGTGAAGCCCACTGGACAAAGAGGATGGCCATGGGCCTCCAAGGCCCCACAGCAAATCTGGGCAGGAGAGTATTGAGGGTAGGCTCTAGGGTGGGTGCTCCCTCCCGGGTGGGTTGCTCCCTCCTGGGTGGGTTGCTCTAGGGTGGGTTGCTCCCTCCCGGGTGGGTTGCTCCCTCCCTGATCCAGGCCAGTTGTTGTCTACTAAGAGTCACATCAGCCTCCTCCCAACCTGCTCCACCCCACCACTTCAGGGGCCCCTCCCCCAAAGGCTCTGACTTGGAAAGGAAGCAGTTGTCACCAAGCTCAGGGGTCTCCACCCTTCTAGAAGAGGAGCAGCTGTGTCGTTTTTTGTGTGTGTCATATTGTCCTGTTACGTAGCCGGACTGAGATGTTAGGCTTCAAGAGACAAGGGCTTGAAAAATATAACCTGGTCCTTTTCTAACTCGTTTGTGTCCTCTGAGTTTTGTATTACCATCTCAATTAAGCACCACTCACCTTCTGTTTGGATGAGTATAGCTCAGTGGCAAAGCACATGCTTTGGCTACATGAAGCCCTGGGAACAGAAAGTAAAAAAAAAAAAAAAAAAAAAGGAGAATAAGAAAAGAAGCTTCCTGGAGCTGATGAATCAAGCCTCCCAACTGAAAGAGTTCTAGTCCCAGAGTACCAGATCCAGGGTACAGAGTAAGTAAGTGGGCTGACTGCTCAAGTGATAGAAGATTCACATAATCTACCAATGAGTACTTAATATAAGATGATAAGTGACCAGGATGCTCTGATGCCAGCAGGTGACTCTCGAGACAGATGGCATGGTTAAAGGCAGACATAGTGAAGGGTGAAGTTCTCCCTCTTTTAAGAAGGAGCTGAGTGGCTTGTACTGGAGGCTCTGTGGGCATCACCAGTCAGACCTGAGGAGCTCCCACAAGGCTTACCTCACTCTAAAATATTTCCTGTACATTCAGTGCCCCAAGTCAGCTATCTTAGCTTGACTATTCATATGAGGGTTGAGAGATCTGCAGAGAGGTTCAGTTCACAGCCTAGCCCCATGCACTAGCGAGGTAGGGCCATTAAAAAGGTTAGAAAGAATGAATTGCCATTCTGCATGGTGTTTTCTTTCCTATCTATCGGGGCAGCCAATAGGAGGACCCAAAGTCAGGAGACAGAACACTGATGGAGCTGGATGGAACTGGGTGGAACAGCTAAGCTCCCAAACAAGTGAGCATGACGTGGTTTTGTACAAGGAAAGGAAAGAGAGTGCAGAGCAACAAGAGAAGGAGGGCTAGGAAGTGGGCGTGAAGGGCCTCGTGCTAGGCCGAGCAGTTGTCTGGCATCCCACTTAAACACCCCATCCTCACAAGAGTGGGTGGTGCTTGCATTTGGCTGGTGATGATGGATGTCTTCCAAAACACATGAACTGGGCATACACTAACGACAGAGTGCCATCAGGTTTCTCTGTCGTCGCCATGTCGCTGAATGGAGTCCCAGGTGTGGCCACTTGAGAATTAAGCCAAGTCATGGTTTGTACACCTGATTTTTTCAGTCTTTTCTACCATTTTAAAACAGATACTTAGACAAGTGGATGCTAACACACAGGGAACGGACTCACAGGATAGGCAAATAACTGACTGTGGGGAAATGGTTTGCTATCTGGTTTTCAGTGTCCACAGGCATTGATCAGGCAAAAGTAAGGTCTAATTTTTAAGGTTAACTTTACTAGCAAAAGCTCATGAAGCTGGCAATGAATCTGTAAAAGCCAAACTGAAAATGCCCTTGGCTCCAGGCACACTGGCTTTGCCAATTACCAGAGCGCCATCACTTGCTGTTGCTACTGTCACTATCCTGCTCCTCAGAAGGAAAGCTCTGGCTGGTACTACCCCAGTGCCCATGAAGGTACAGCCAGACCCAGGTGTGGTCACTGCCCCAATGCCCACACAGGCACAGCCAGACCCAGGAGTGAGTGTTAGGTATGCGTCCCAGGTATACCAGTTGGCTCAATCATTTAACTTCTCAGAGCCCCAGCTATACAGTGAAGCTACAAATTTGACCTCAAACTAAAAATAAAACAAAACAACTCCATGACACACATACATAACAATAACCAACAACCAAAGCAAAATGGCAAGGTCACATGACCAGGAAAAAATTCGACACTCTGGCTGTGGAGCCTTAAAGTTGTTACTCATGTCACCACTGTGACACATTCTCTTCGAATAAGAAATGCTCTTCCTTCCCAAAAGGTGCATCCAACCTTTGAACCCAATAACATAATGATGTCATCTACAAAGCTCCCACTCAAGAGCCAAGGAGGTATCAGGCATGGGGGTGCATGCTGCCTTAGTTGGGGCTTCTAGTGCTATGACAAAGCACCATGACCAAAAGAAGCCTTGAGGAGGAAAGGGATTTTTTTTTCATATAACAATTTGTAGTGCATTATTCAGGGAAGTCAGAGCAGGAACTGATGTAGAGACCACAGAGAAGGGCTGTTTACTTGTGGCTTTCTCGCTTTGCTTTCATACATCACCCAGGACCACCATCCCAGGAGTGGCATTGCCCACAGTGACTTGGTGCATCCTGCATCCCTCATCAGTCCTGAATATGTATGTGCCACAGGCTTGTCCACAGGCCATCCTAGTAAGGGTATGTTGTTTTTCCCTCCAAAATGACTCTAGCTTATGTCACGCAAGCTAATATAAAACCAACCAGCACACACATCTTTAACGCTAGCACCTGGAAGGCAGAAGCAGGTGGATTTTAAGTTAAGTTTACCCTTTTTTTTTGGTTGGCCTACAGGCTGGACACTTCTGCCAGAGAATCTTTATTTGCCTTCTCTCTGTCTTGTGTCCCTAGAAAGTACTTGTGACAACAGGTAAGGGATAAAATGGGCAGCTAAAGAAGTTATCTTAACAGTGACCCTTTAAGGGCATAGTGGATGGGCTTACTAAAGGAACAGCAGGCCCCAATGCCCTTAGCAGGTATGTGAGGACTCTGAGCTAACCAGAGGCAGGTGCTAGAGAAGCCGTTAGATCTGACTCCTCCACACTGCACCCGATAGATACACTGACCCCCCTTAGCCCCAGGGAAATGTTCTAAGACCCCGACTAGAATCCTGCAGTGGCAGGACACTGCGTAAACCCTTCTCTGCTGTGTGCCCCGTGTCATGGCACCACCTCGGCACCCGAGCTAGTCTTGCTGTGTGTGGTGTCCTGGCACCTCCTTTGTGTCATCTCTCATTACCAAGTAAAAGGGTGACCCTAATATAAGTACTATGCTACCGGGGAAGTCTCTCTGGAGGGCAGCATATACAGCACAGACACAGTGGACAAGCGACTCACATCCGAGGCATGTGAGATGGCCCTAGATGTTATCCTGCAAAGTAGGCTGTCGTACAATTTAAAACTAAAATTTGCTTGTTTCTGAGGTCTTTTCTTGTAATCTTTTTGGACACCTTTAGACTTGAGTAACGTCAACTGGAGAAGGTAAGATCAGGAGTAGGTAGGGCTACTGTCATGGAATCACTGTGGGGATCTGGCACTGCGGCCAGCGGCCAAATAGCAAACCTCTTCTCCTCTGCTTTCTTGGGTTGTGCAGGAGGTAGCAACTCTGCGGTGACTCAGCATGAGGACGCAATCCAGCCCGTGTTTTAAAGGAAGCCCCAGCCCCACTCCCAGCCTTCTGGTGGGAATGAGATGCAGAAATAATAAAGAAAATGCCAAGAAAATCAGTTCTGTGTGTGCCAGTAGGCCCAGAGCCTTTACTCAGCCCACAGGCGACACTAGAGCAAAGCCAGGTGTTTAGGATGACGCCTTTTCTGTGAGTCAGGCCGTGATTCCTGATAGGTCTCAGAAGGCCGGCATGGCAGCCAGAGGCATCTCTAGACCTGTCTTTTTCACACCCTGGCTTTTGTGTCACCTCTGTCTGTATGGTCACCGCACTGAAGCAGGAATACAGTCTTATATAACAGCAACTTACTGGGTGACAGTGACTTCAACCCAGGAAATCCTCAGGGTGTGTGATACTGATAAGCCAAGCTACACAGAGTTGGTAGGCCTGTCCCCTGCTTCCTCTGCCTTTCAGCAAGCTTTCTGGCCCTGGGACATTTGCAAAGGCCAACCATGCTCCATCAACTTCCCGCTGTCTTTTCTCCTCCTTGCCCTCCGACAACGGATCTGTTAACCATCCGTACTTTGATGGAAGCAGATTGATCTGGGCCTCCTGTGGAAGCAGACATTGACAGGAAACAGCCGACTCTAAAGCAATGTGGCTTGCACTGCAGCGGGGTTACTTACTCTGGCTGGTCCAGTGCAACTGCTGCTGTGGGTGACAGGGTCCACACTCAGGGAGGGATGGGAGGACATATCTAGGCAAACAGCATTTTGCTTCTGTAACGGAAGCATGGCACAGTGTTTATTTTGTTCCCACTAAAACTCTTGGGCACCCTACTGGCAGCCCACTCACACCTAGCTAACTGCCTCCCACCACACCACCCTGCCAAGAACTGCAAAGCACCAAGATACACAGACTTTCACAGCTTAACATTCAGAAATGGGCCGGGTCTTCATTCTCTCTGTTGTGTACAACGTAATGGTCGGCATTAATTCTCTTTACAGCTTTTACTATTGTTGGGGCAGGAGGGAGTGGGGCTCTTAGGCTAGCCTTTCATTCCTGAGTTCAAGTAATTCTCTGTCCTCTGTCCTCTGTCCTCTGTCCTCTGTCCTCTGTCCTCTGTCCTCTGTCCTCTGTCCTCTGTCTACAGCATCCATTTGGCATCAGTTCCTTCAAAGAGTAAGGTTACTACATCTCAGGAGTAAATGTAATGTACAAATATTGTGAATGATGCAGCTAAAAATCAGGTGAGCCATCTCCCTTCATTTCACAGCACACATGTCAGTTCCTGCCTTGGAAGTGGATGCCATAGATACAAGGTGACCTAGGTACCAGCAGTTCTGTTCAAGTCCTTGTCTCCACTACTGTTGAGAAGAATGAATAGGTCCCCCAACCCCCCAGCACCTCAGTTGAAGTGATCTCCCCTTCTCCTCAGTCCTGAGATCCATTCAACATAGGAAGAAAGGAAGATATGCTCTGACCATGATGTGTACTACGTCCCCATAGATGATGAAACGAAGCTTGCGTAAACATCCAAGTGTCGAGCCTGGTGCCTGCTGTTTGTAACCTGCAAGGACAGGTGCTTCCAAATCTCCCACTTCAGCCTTCCTCCCACTTAACATGTTTTCCTGTGGGGGTTATTCATCTGTCACGTTTAGGTTTCAGAATCGTAACCCTGTTACTCCAGGCCAAAAAAAAAAAAAAAAAGCAGCCTCTGGAAGTCGTACTTAAGGAGACACAGAGCTCACTCAACACCATCTGCTTCACCTGTTGCCCACTTAGCACACCCATGTCTAAACTTAACATCTCTCCCAAGCCTATGTCTTGTGCTACACATGGTCTCCCTTGTTCCAGCTGCAGGCTGTAGATGGTCCCTTCTTGTGCCTTCTCTCACCGCCCTAGGCTCACTCCTTCAGCTTTGCCACCAGCTCCTGTCTCCAGGTCATTTCTACTACACTCATCTTTGGTGGCATCATCTTGGTGGTATCCTGGCTATGTCAGAACGGGGTTCCTTTTGTCTGGGATAGTGTCCCCTGCAGTTCCATATGCCATAGAGGGCTGCGTGCACGTAGGCCCCTCCAACTCAGCCTCTAGAATCACTGGACCCTAAGTGACCTCTCCATACATTTGACCCCAGGCCAGACTAGGAACATCTTCATAGCAGGATGTGCTTTGTTAATAAGATCAGCATTAAAAAATCACAGGGTTTCCTGACATTAAAAGTAGAGGAATGGAGCCAGACATGATAGTACACACCGATAATCCCAGGGTCAGGGGTCTGGGGCAGGAGACTCTTTAGTTCAAACCCAGTCTGTGCTGGTAAATGGGGGAAAATTCTATTCCACAGCACCTTCTACACATCTTTTTAAAAAAATTAAAGATCAGGTAGATGAGAAGTTGATGCAACTTTAAGGAAGATAAAAATGAATATTAGGGTAACCTACTAACATAGATCGAATACTAATATTTAACATGAATATTGAAGCCGATCCCAAGGTGATAACATGAAAATGGAGTGGTGGGAAGCTGACAAAGCTCTAGGGTAGAGTTAATGGGATTAGTATCTCATAAATGAAACCACATAGCTCTGGTGAACAAGGAAGCAAGCCATCTCTAGGCATGTAGGCTGCTGGCACCTGCTCACCCAGCTGCTGAGATTTTGACAAACAGATTTCACTCGGTTCTAGACCATTCGGTCTACGGTGGTCTGGCAGAGAAGCCTGAATGGACTGAGACCCCAAGGTGAACTTGGCAAATTTTGACTGTGTCCAGGCTCTTGGTCTCTTAACCAAGGAACTGAAATTAAAGACTACACGGAATGCAACTCTGTGAGGCAGCATCATTCACAGTGAGGCTGCAGTGAAGGTCAGAAAGCACAGTGCAGATGGCAGCGGGCCACAGGAGGGAGAGGGCATGCAAAGGCACCAGTTATTATTTGGCACCTCCCCTCATGGGATTCAAAAGAAGAAGTTTGCTTCCTAAGGAGCATAGTAGGGGTGGTTCTTCGTTTTGATTGGTCGATTAAGGCATTAGGTAGAGCTAGGGGAGTCTTGTGGAAGAATTGGGGTGGGGATAGAAGGACCTGGAGGGGACAAAAAACAAAAAGACCAACAGAGTCACCTGACCTAGGCTCGTGGGGGCTTACAGAGACCAAAGCACCAACCAAAGAGCATGCATGGATGGGACCTAGGCCCCTACACATATTTAATTAGTGAGCAGTTTGATCTTCATGTGGGTCCCATAGTAAGGTGAGTGGGTGCTGTCTATGACATGGACTCTGTTGCCTGCTTTTGCTCTAACAGGGCTGCCTCACCTGGCCTCAGTGGATGAAGATGAGCTCAGTCCTGATGTGCTGGGGTGAGTTGATGGTGGTAGGGGGCTCCCCTGTTCTGAAGAAAGGTGGAGGTAAGTAAAGCGTGGGAGGGTGTGGCTGGGAGGAGAGGAGGTAGGGGGCCACAGTCAGGATATAAAGGGAATATATAAATTAAAAGTAAGCTGGGCGTGATGGCGCACGCCTTTAATCCCAGCACTTGGGAGGCAAAGGCAAGCAGATTGCTGTGAGTTCAAGGACAGCCTGGTCTGCAAAGTGAGTCTAGGACAGCCAAGGCTACACAGAGAAACCTTGTCTTGAAAAACCAAAATAGTTGACTGTTGAACTAGAAATTATCATAATGAGTGAGTTCATCCAGAAGCAAAAAGAGTCAAATGGTATATACTCACTTATATCGAGACACTAGTCCAAGGGGTACGCCCCCATGAAAAACTTTACCTACCAGGAAAGTGGGTCAGAGGGGAGAAAATCCTATTGAGACTTTAGGGGTGAGAAGCCTGTGAGAATGAGGAAATAGAAGGATCCAGAGGGTCCTGGAAAACTACAGGCGGGTCTGGGCCCTGGGGTCCTCCTCAAACTATGGCACCAGCCAAGAAAAATATAGGCAGTAAACTTCGAACCCCTACCCAGTCTAGCCGATGGACAGGACATTCTCCACTGTTAAGTGGAGAAGGGGATCTGACTTTCACACAAACTCTGGTGCCCCATATCGGACCATGTCCCTTGGATGGGGAGGCCTGGTGGCACTCAGAGGAAAGATAATAAGTCACCAAGAAGAGACTCGATACCCTAGGAGCATATACAGGGGGAGGAGGTCCCCCTCAGTCACAGACATAGGGGAAGGGAGTAGAGGGGGAAGCGGGAGGGAGGAAAGAAAGGGAGGATACAAGGGATGAGCTAACAATTGAGATGTAATATGAATAAATTAATTTTAAAAAATTTAAAAAAAAGAAAAACTAAAATAATAATAGTAGTAGTAGTAGTAGTAGTAATAGTAATAGTAATAATTAATTAATTAAAAGAAAAGAGATATAATGTTTTCCTACTGCATGTGTCCCTTTCTATAATGCATATTATTTTAATCATATGTTTACTCAATTACACATAGACATAAGATGATAAATAGGAGATTCTCCCCCAAAAGTTTATTATGAGAGTTTATTTATCACACTTGCACCCCTAAGCAGTTCAGGCTGAATCAGCCTTTTCCTTCTTCATAATGGATGCATTGAATACATTCTGAATGTATTTAAATTGAAACTGTTTAGATTTGATTGTTGTTGGAAGAGGACAAACCTATTCCATCTGACACAGGTAGGGGTCTGAGGATACTAGATGCATTATTAAGAAAGGGATATGTGTGTGTATGTGCATGTGTGCGTGTGTGTATGTGTGTGTGTGTGTGTGTGTGTGTGTGTGTGTGTTGCATATGCAGATAACAGAGCTTGGTTGCTCTGTTAAAAGAGAGAGGTGTGCATAACTCAAACCAGGTAGAGTCCCCAGGCTACTGAGCTGTCCCCTATGCCTGCCTGCCTCAGTTCTGCATCTTTTTCATCCAGTAGTATTTTTTAAGGCTTCATTTCTGCCAGCCATGTTTCTTGGCACCTTTGGTGGCACAGAACAGAGAAACCGCCACCCCTTTGGAACTTACCTTTCTTTCAGCAGCAAAAGGCATGGGTATCAAACGCTGTGTGATGCTAAATACCACAGAAAGACATGAAACGTGGGGAGTAGAGGGATGAGGCAGCCTGGCAGATGGCTTCTGTCTGAAGAAGGCAGAAGGGAGGGAGATTCCCGGAAGGAAGGACCCAGCCCCTTTCAGGCACATAGCAGGTAGACAAGCAAGGGACATGAGGCCCCAGGCACTGCCAGGTCCTCCCCTTAAAACAAGTTGGATAGAGTGTGCTGGTTGCAAGAACAAGCATACATGCAGGAATGCTCTCACTGCTGTGGCGAAAAAAGACTATCTGGGACCAGGATGTGGGAAGAGGGGAGATGACAGCTGGCGTGTGTGTGCTGGCTCCCTCTTCCCCCCCTCACTGCCTCTCACCTTGGGGTATAGAGTTTTTTCCTGCCCTACAAGGCTGGGTAACCACATCGTTAGGAATCTTTCTGGGCCTGGCTTTCCCTGCCAAAGACATGGGGCCACAGCTTCCGTAGAACTGTTGGCAAGAGCCCAGTGGATAGGCCTCATGCTCAATCAGGGACTGTCTACATGCCCAAGTTGCTTGCTCCCTCCAGGAGTGGTGGCAAGGTCTCGGACAAGGGGCCTTAGAGAAGAAGTTGGCCACTAGCCTCACCAGGGCAGAAAGATTTGAAAGAGGGCAATTCTTTCCTGTAAGAGAAAAAAAGTGGCCCACGTGGTGGGCTCACTAAGGGCAGCTGTGGTATTTCGAGGTGAATGGCCTCACCCTTCAGCGGCCTTACCTTCTGCCCTGTGAGCACATCACCTTCAGGAGGACAACCATCCTCAGGAGGGCCGTACATCTTATAGCCAGGGTTGAGACAATGTTCATGGTTAAAAATGGCAGTGGTCATATATGTCATCTTGGTCATCAGGGTCATCTGGGTCATCTGGATCATATGGGTCATATGGATCATATGGGTCACATGGGTCATATGGGTCATATAGGTCATATGGTTCATATAGGCCTGTGGCAGAGGCATCCGTGAGCAGTTTCCAACTCATCTAATAATGTTCTTTTCCCAGACCTCACTTGTCTTCCCAAGCCAGAGAGACCAGGGCCTCGGGCCATAAGGGAAGCCCTCTACAGTGAGCTGTACAGCTGTCTAAAGGTGCTCTAGGCTCGGTAAGGACCCCTTAGCCTGCTTTCAGAGCCTGTGGATAACAAGTCATACCTGATGTGAACAGTTGCAACTGGGTTCTGGTGGTATTTTCTGGGCCCACACCCACTCCAACTTGTAGAACTTCAGTGTCAGGAAGGTCACTGCATCCTTCCAGCTCAGTGGGAAGCACAGCGTGTCTCTCTCTCTCTCTCTCTCTCTCTCTCTCTCTCTCTCTCTCTCTCT
>OU015744.1:24876212-24893993 GCA_907169655.1 Acomys percivali | reverse complement strand
TCTCTCTCTCTCTCTCTCTCTCTCTCTCTCTCTCTCTCTCTCTCTCTTTCCCTCTCTCTCACTGTGCTGACTCAAGGATCAGATGGGAAGCATGGCTATGCCCCTCCCCTGCATGCAAATGCATACACATCCACAGTACACACCACACAGCCCACTCACACTTACCACCCACGACTGCCTTCAGATGTCTGTGTCTTGACAAAGACTTGATGTTTGGTTCTTGCTCTAGAGGCACACACCTAAAGCAGGATACTGGTTGTAAAATCATCAACCTGAGTACAAGAGATTTTTCTTATTAAGCATCTTATTATAAGAAAACTCATGTAGAAATATAAGCCATATTACATGAAAAAAAGAACCAAGTATTTACCTCTTTTCCAACTTTCACCTGGAAATAAAATGTTCCCCTTGAAAAAGCAGATCTCAGACAAATGCAGCCTTGATGCCCTGTGCCTGGCAAGCCCATGTGTGTGTGTAGAGGAGCCCAGAATGGTCTGTGTTTGACTCAAGCTGATCCCCAGGAAGACCAGGCTGGAAAAATCAGCTTTTTTAGGAAGTGCAGCTGGCCTTGCACAGCCAAGCTTAGGAGACTGCCAGAGCTAGTTTGCAGCCCAGTGAGGTGAGGCCTAGACATGATCTTCTGCACATGACACCATCTGAATAGCCTTGTAAGATCCTAAGCCTAGGGCCTTGCAATCTATTGGGTTTGAGTTGGTGGTGGATTTGAGAGGAAAGTGGAACAGCAAGAATTAGTTCTTACTGAGGGACAAGTAGGCATCGTAGAAATCCAAGGTCACCACACACAGACACTTGCTCAGCTCGAGCCATTCTCAGGAGGGGCCTATGGGGTAGGAGAGGTCGTCAAAAGTAGGAGTATCCACTAATCTCTTGGCTCCAACTTCATTCTCACTCAGCACTTTTGTGCACCTCCAGAGTAGGTACTTCTGACTCAGTGAGTCTCACACTTTTAATAAATACTATGTCTTGGGAATGGAGAAATGGTCTAGTGGTTAAGAGCATTCGCTGCTACTTTGAAGGATGTAGGTTTGGTTCCCAGCACCCAGATGGTGACACACAACCATCTGTAACTTCAGTTTCAGGGGATCTAATACCCTTTTATTTATTTATTTATTTATTTATTTATTTGCCTCTACAAAGTACAGACATGGTGCGAATATACACATGCCAGCAAAACATAGACACATAAAATAAAAGTAAATACATCTTTAGTAAATACTATATTTGATTCTAGAAGTTTGTTTAGTTGTCTAATTTGAGTTGTTTTGTTATACACTCAGAACCCCAGGGAACAAGGAATGTGGAAAGATCCAACTGCTTTTTTTCCACTGAGGGAATCAAAAGCAGCCACTGGGTTTCATCAACACCGTGGTATCCTTGCATGTTCCCTTTCCTCTCATCTCCTGCTCAGGACTCTTGCATTAAACTGATGAATATCTTACAGCATTTGCCAATATATTTATATTGAGATACATTCCAGAAAAAAATTTTTAAAGCCTCTTATAAACTCTATCTTATTCAAGAAGAAATAAAATTTATGAAGGATTGGAGAAACATATGGACTGACAGATAAGACTGGTAAACTTCAAAAGATGCCTGTCATGAGCTAGAAAGATTTTTTTCAACACAGACCCAGTTCAGCACTTTTAAATGTGAGGATGAAGTGTCCTTTACAATCATCATCAATGTGACCTAAAAATACTAACCCCTTTTAAAATTCGAAACCAGCTTTTTGTAGAGAACACATTATCAGTGCAGAAAGAAATAAAAAGGATAAGTATAAATATTTGAAGATAACCCACTTTAACATTTACATTTGACACTACACACACACACACACACACACACACACACACACACACACACACACATGCGCGCATTCTCACGCGCATGCCCTGCAAAGGTAGAAGAGATGGATCGCAGTTGTAATGATGCTGTGATATTTTTTCCTTTTCTACTTTCCTTCTGCTTTATAAGCAACATCCAGATTGGACAGGCAGGGAAGGCATGTTTCAGGACTGGAGGATACAGAAGGGAAGGGAAGATGGGTGTGCATAGACCGCTAGGAGGCAAGATGTTTTCTTTTAGGTGAATGAAATGGTTTAAAGTGAGATTACTGTAATCATTAAATAACTCCATAATTGACACCCCCCATTAAGTTGAATACTTTATATGATGAGTGACTATCTGATGGATCACCAATCAATAAAGCTGGTGAAATTGTTCAGCTAGCTGCATCGGTACGAGATACTCTGATATATATCACAAAGTGCTTTTTATACTTTCTTAGCAATTTTCTTTCATCAGCGTGTGTTGAATGGACATCACTTTGCATTCATTTATTCATTACATCATTTGTGAGCTTGGAGAGTAGGTGTTTTGCTCCTGTCTGGAAACTGTACAAAGAATTCTGATGAAGTGATACTTTGCAGGGAGAAGAGGACAAAATTATTTTCTAAACCAATAGACACAGACAAATTCATTCATTCATTCAGTCAGTCATTCATTCAGTTTCTCACACTGAATTCCTACCATTTGCCAACCAGATGCAGGACGGACCAGGGAAAAAGAGGGGCTTCTGCCTTCATGGAGCCCAGTGGGGTAGTGAGCTAGAGTCAGAGTCACAATGGGGAATTGGATTTGACCCTCTCACTCATCTTCTACCAAACAATGAAACCATGTGTTAACTAACACACTAAGAGGAAACAATTTAGCCAGGCATAGAGTGATAGAATTTCAGACTGTAAAGTGTATAGTAAGTAGAGGATATTACTGCTTCAAGGTATGGTTAAGAAGGATTTTATTATAGATATGGGGGAGGCTCCAGTCAGAGGCATCTGCCAAAGTCCAAAGCAGGGAGAGAAAGTAGGAGACTAAACATGGCCAGTGGACTGAACCAGACCATGAGAGGAAAGAGAGAAGAGGAGAGTGAGAGGAAGAGAGGAAAGAAAGAAAGAACAAGGGAGACCCAGAGAGGATCAAGAGCCAGGAGAAGCAAGAGGGTGCACAGCTGAAATGGCAGGTTATATAGGGACGAGAAAGCCATGAGCAGGAGAAGGGTAGAGTAGGAGAATGGTGACAAACGCTGAGAGGGGACCGGGTGCCAGCATGGGCTGTGTGACAGGTACTAGGGATGATGTGGAGAGAGCACCTGGAGGCCAGCATGGGCTTTGGTATGCTACTTGAACGAAACCACACTTAGCCACTTGTCCTGGGTTTCTTTTGCAACCGGCAATAAGCTCCACAGCAATTTGTGTGATTTCATCGTTTTACAAGGAAGCTGAACCAGGGGTTGGCACACTTTGACCAGGAGTGTATGCTGCAAACTAGAACCCGTAGAGTTCCATACACCACAAGCAAGTGACCGTCTTTCTTTCTTGAGACGCATTTATAAGGCAGATTTCCTGCGAGACTCCTCCCAATCGTCAGGTCTTTGATTCTTTTCCAAAGAAGCCAGTTAGAGTGCGTAAATCTATAGATCTATTTTTATTCCTTTGCTAAGGTTTATAAAACATAAATTCCTAAGTCAAAAGTGATGTTTTCTTTCCAGCGTCTTTGGCTCTTTTTGTCAGGCCATATTTCTGGTTTATAAAATACAGTCACTGTGGTCACACACTTCTCAGAAGAGTGGAAGGTTGCGGGTTTTGAGCCCCTGTCTCTTGCTGCTGCCAAAATCACTAAGATATAAACCTGAACTTCTACTTTTCTCCCAATCTTTAATTACCTTACTCTTCTTAACCCTTCATTATTATGAGCAATTAAATCAGAGCAGTCACGTCATCTTTTTGACATCTGGAAGATATTACACAAGCCTTTTTTCCCTCCAACCAAACCCCACTCTAAGCCTAAAAAAAAAAAAAAAAAGAAAGAAAGAAAGAAAGAAAAAGAAAAAGAAAGAGACCCCCAGGGCTGAAGTCTATGAAAGGAGGATGCCTGGACAGGAGGCTCAATGTCAGCAAGGGATGGCCTTGGCTGGCTGAGCCCAGGCCACAATGAGACTGGAATTGTCATCTGGCCTCCAGGCACCTCAGCCCACCACCAAGAAAGTGACGCTCTGCTTTGTGTTTCTCTGTCTAAGATGCTTAAATGCAAGGGCTCATAATGACAGGAAGACAGGAAGAAATATATCTCATAGCCCTTCTGTGACTAATGGTATTCTCAGCTCTACTTTGAAGCCTGAAAAAAAAGTGTTGGGGGCAGGGGTGGGTACAGAAAGTTAACACACACACACACACACACACACACACACACACACACACACACACACACACACACACGGTCTCACTAAGCCACAGAAAAAAACATCAGACACTTTGGATCACAGGCCAGAGTAGCCTTTTTATAAACTGGCATCTGCAAGTTTGACCCCAAGGAGCACCCCGCTCTCCCAGGTAAGTGCAATGTCCTGCCCCCATATCCCAGGTTTACGTCTTTTCAGACCCTGGCATCTGGAAAAGACCCAAAGGAGCCTTGAACACCCGTCCTGTGCTGTGCCTCCTGTGGATGTGTGGGTGGGCTTTCCGTGTAAAGCTACCAGGGGTGCACTGCTGGGGATAAGTCTGGAAGGTCTCAGAGGGTGTCTCCAGGGTATGCTGACCTCTTCTGTCACTCCTCTGCAACTTTGCCTCTCAAGTTTCATGGTGCAGACAAAGCCAGAGAGTGGACCCAGGTATGTTTATCAGAAAGAGAGCAAACACAGCAATGACAGCCATCAGCATCCTCAAAGCCAGCTACTGCCCATGTAAGGATGTACAAGAAGCCCTGGAGAAAGATACAAGATCCCAAAGGTGGTGCTGGCAGCCCCTGCCCTCCAGACTCATGTTAGACTTTCAGGAAGGGGCCAAAATTGTCCCCTCAGCTGCAAGCCACACCCCACAGTGTAGCCATGCAAGAAGAAGCAGGCTGACTCCATCTCTGCACCTGTGTGGGGCTGCAGACCCTGTGAACAGCTGATGGTCAAGTTCCGGTCACCTTCTTTTCATATATTTGTTTTATTCTTTTACTTAATTCGCATCTCAGTTTGGGCATGTCTCATTTATTTCTGAGCTTGGCCATGGTGATAGTATACGCATTCCATTGATACCAAATTTTTCAGAGGGCTTTTCCCATCAGTGGTAAATGCTTTGTGAATATCTATTTTTAGTAACTGCATCATATTCCATTAAAGGGTGTGGTAATGTATTGTCAAATATATTCACAATCCAGTCTGTGCGTTGTGCCAAATAAGACTTCGGCATTCTCCAATTCAGAGTGTATGCCTAACCTTGAATCTGTGCTGCCCTGTAGCTGCACAACAGAACATGATAGTAAGACTATGCACCTTTGATGGCCAGTAGTTCTCAAAAAACCACCCAGCCTCACCCATAGAGGTCTCCAGAGGAGGAGAGGCCATAGGGAAAAGAGCCAAGAGCTTACCTTACTGTTAGCATGGCATCCAGGTATGTGTGAGAAGCCACCAGAGACCTCTTGGTTTGTCCTACTCTCCAGTTATACCCAGGAATGGCCCTGAGTGACATCAATCTGTGAAGCCACCAAGCCAGGCCACAGATTCATGAGAAACAGTGAATCTCTGCCATTGAGGACCACCATGCTAGGTGGCTTACTGTGCAACCAGTGTGGAAACTAAGGGAAAATTGTGAATTTATCTAAGCAGTTTTACATCCCTAGGTGATCAGCTCCTGAAAGGGTTGAGCAGTCTCCTGGATTAAGAAACTGTTCTCATGGTGGCAATGGAAGGACAGACTTCATAAGAAGAGTCACAATGCCACAGTCTCACTCCAGGATGAGACGGCTCAACGCTTGCAGGTGCTAGGAGAACGGACATGAAACTGACTCCTGTCTCCGTTACTATTTCGTTAGCTGTGCAACCTCTGTGAGGACTAGGGGAGGGGATAGCTCCTGCCACATGGCACCCCGCTTCCTGTGCACCTTGTCCAGTGATGGCGAACAACATCCTTTTTTCAAAAGGACTCCAAAGTTCATCCTCTGGTTACTCTTCCCCTTGAATTTCTAATGCTCAGCTGGAAAGCAAGAAGAAAGAGACTTATTCCACAGGTCTGTTCATTCTGCTATATTCAGTGTATTTCAGCCTAGTGTCTATTACACACCAGGGACTCATCTCTCACCCAGAATAATGCGCTAAAGTGGCATGTTGCAAGTTCCTTCATTTGCTAACAAGACAGTTTAGTGTCCATTTATAGAGGATAATCAGTGTTGGGAGAACCAGGGCCAGGTTGGCCCACAGGAGGCTAGAGGAAGGAAACAGATTCAGGGTGGATGTGGTACAGGTGCTAGGTATGCCGAGGGATGCTTCTCCAGCAGAAGACATTGGAACTTGGATCTCTAAGATGAACAGAGAGTTAACTAGGTAAAGATGCATGGAGGGAACACAGGAGAACCAGTTCTAGGTAGAAATACAATAACATTGAAGGCCCTGAAGCCAGAAGGGATGTGAGCCTTTGAAAGGACCTGATGACGCAGTGGGTGGTGAACAGGAAGAACAGGCTGGTGAGTGAGGTCCATCAGGGTATTTGAGGCCCTGCCAGCAGCTGGGTCTTTTCCTTAAGAGAAAACTGAGCCACTAAACCTCTCTAAGGCATGAGGAGATGGAATAACAGCCTGCATCTTGATTCTTCCGCAAATGGCAGGATGGTCCATGAATGATGCTGGCCATGGTCTGGGGTGACCTGAAGTACTTAACAACTCATCCTGAGTCTGGGTCATTCTGCAGTAGTGCAGAGTGGGTACCAAACAAAGAAGTGTTGAGCGAGTGAAACAGATAAATGAGTTGCCTTTTAGTGGAAACTCACAAGCACTGTGTTGGATTACCAAGGAAAGGGATTGGGTGGATGCTGATATTGTATCAACAAAGGGCAATTTACAGAGCATTTGGTCAGAGGAGAACCTGGTGTGCTGGAGGTAGAAGGAGCAGCAGGGCTCGCTTACAGCTGGCCCACCGAAATCTCTACAGAAAAGCTCACAGACTTTCCCGCTAGCTTCTGCCTTCCTTTAACTTTGTGCTTTGTAAACTGGCGGTTAAGGCTCCTCCTCTGAACATCTGCTTATCAGGTGTTCAGCGATTCTAAAATGAGAGTCAGGATGATTCTCCTCTTTGTCTAAACGTCCTTCCTTGATCCGGCTCCCAACTCTAACCCAATCTTCTCTAACGGGCACCACTGTCATTTGAAAAGAGCAATTTACCGCTTTAAAGGGAGGAGATGCTGAGCTACCATCATTCCCGGTGCCAGCTTTTCCTCCTGAAACCACTGCTGGGAAATGAAGAAAGGCAGCATCTTGCAGCATTTTCTCCTCAGAGAAAACCCACTCCCCCTTGCGTCCCATATGTGATCAAACATATAAGAAAAGAAACATGTGGTTAGACACACCGAGGCAGGGAATGGGAGAAAACCCTCACCAACAGAAATGCAGCTCTGCCTGCTGTGCGCTCCTGAAGGTGCCTCTGGATCACTCAAGAGCAGTCAATAGAAGCAGCCGTGCTCATGACCCTAAAGTCCGGCCACTGCGATGAGTCACCCTCTGAGAGCATGCTGGAGTGAATGCTGTCACAAAACAAACTCCTCTCTGAAGTCCATTGTTTTTGGAAATTAAAGGGGTGGAGAGAGGTTCTGGAATGTTCTCTTAAAAACATTAAAAAAAAAAAAGGCTCTTGGAAAAATGGACCCAGGGGTTCAAAGACAACAGAACTATGAAACTAAGAGCAAGGGGACTCTGAAATTGCCTCTTCTGGGATAACAAGGGCTGAGTAGTAGCCTCTGTTACTTGGTAACTTAACATTAACAACAGAAAGAAAGGGGGTGGGGCTTTATTTCAGCGTTAGCCATATGGTTGGCAGTCACAAAATGTTTATTAATAATAATGACTTTTGTACGCCAAAGCCTCTTTAGAGAAAGTTGTCCCAAATCCAAACCCTTCAATAAGCCAAAGCACTTTAGTGCCTTGGTAGGAAGCTGGGAGGGCTTGGAACAATTCATAAGCACTTAGCTCCTGCTTACACTGCAGTGAGTGCTAACCCACCCACTCGGTCCAGTGGGTGACCCACTGGAGGTCCTCCACTGGATTTCTTTAATTAATGGAAGGTATCACGTTTTCTCGATTAGCCATCTGTTTACATTTCCTCTTGACTGTTCTTCCCGCCAAGAACACAAGCAAAGCCTTAACATGGGAACACAGCAGCACCAGGTCCATGATGGTAGGGTAGAGTACATTTTCTGGGTCTTTCCTCCTTCTGTCAAGGTGCATCTTACTGGTCATAACCCTTTCCTTCTCTCAGGTGTTAGCAAGACAGACAGTTTTCCCCAAACCTGATTATCTTAGATTATTTTAGGATGAGCAAATCTAGGCTACAGCCTTCTCTATTTTTCTATAATTCAACATTTGCTATTATTTGACTAAGTGTCTCACAAAGGCCTACTGTTAAAGGCTGTATTGATCCCCTTCCCATGATACTATTAGGAGGTAGGTGGAGCCAAGTAAGAGACATATTAGGTCATTTGAGGCACGTGCTTCAAATGGATCATGGGACTTTAGGAGGTAGGATGCTTCGCCTTCACATGGATTCACTTTTGTGGTGTTCTGACTCACCACAGGCCCAGGCAACAGAGACAAGTGGTAATGGACTGAAACCTCTAAAGTTGGGAGCCAAAATAAAACCTTCCTTTAAAAAAATATTTTATGTTATTTTTTAGTGTGGTTTACTGCAAACATCTGTTCATTAAGAAAAAGCTAACAAGAAAAAAGAAAAACAAGAAAAAACACAACAAAACAAAACACAAAAACAAAAACAAAAACAAAATGCTAACACAAGGAACAAGCATGCCAGTTACCTGCTTTGTTTAGTTGGAGACAGAGTGACCGTGTACAAAATGTGGGTTCAATCTGCAGAGTCTAAGCGTAAACTAAGCCTTACTTGCTCCTTGGTCAGCAATGACCATTTTCTCATCCAAAAACAAAACAAAACAAAACAAAAAACAAAAAAAGCCTCTCATTGTCATTTGGACTGCCAGAAAATAGTAGATTTTGCCAAATTCAGTTGAGAGCAGAAAAGATGCAGTTCGTGTTTTCCTGGAGCTTATGACCAGCCTAATTGCAGTAAAAATATAAATGAAACATAACTTTGGTATTCTAATTCTTGATCTGTATACAGGTTACATGGTTGTGTACTATTTGTGGAATTAACCATAAGGCTCTTCAAATCCTGAACTTGAAATGGCATTACATCTCAGTAAACAAACAGCAAAGGTTATAAATATAATTGTGCTCATTATGTCTAACCTTTACAACATCACACGGTGGAGCACTGTTTCCCCGGTGATGACGGGAGTATCACCAGGGAAGATTATGCTGTGTCCTGCCAGGCCAGGAAACGACCAAAATTTACCATGCCAACACACAGGTATGGGTAGTCCCTGACTTACAGCAACTTCACTTAAGGTTGGTTTACTTCATGATGTGACTTAGTTTTTTGCACTGTATTGGTACATAAATGGTATTTCTTGTGATTTAAGGCTGCATATGGTGATCTCAGCACTAGAGAAGCAGAGGCAGGCTGATCTCTGAGTTCCAGGCCAGTGTGGTCTACAAAGCACATTCCAGGACAGCCAGGGCTACACAGAGAAACCTTGTCTCAAAAAACAAAAAATCAAAAACAAACAAAAAGAGACTTCCTAGTGTTATCTGGGGCATAGAGAGACTACCATATTGAAACAAGTTTGTTCTTTCACCTAGAATGCGTTGTTATAAAGTTTTTGTCACCTTCAATCAGTGGAAAGACATCACTGATATAAGTGGAAACAATATCCTACTGTCTGCTAGATGTGACAACTGCTACTCGTGACTGCCAATCACTCAGGCACGGTCCTTAGGTTCCATTTTCACCAATCATCATTTGAGAAGGCATCATCCTATGGCTCCATCTTGCCGGGGTCATCCAGTAGACCGAGCTCTGTTTCTACCTTCCCAGGGATATTTTCAGAGGACAGAGCTCTTGGGGTCCCTCTTTTATGGACCACTGTTCAGTGGAGCAAAGTCCTCAGACTCGTCTTCATTTTCCAGTCTGATGCCTTTATCTCTAATGGGCAGGTGAGAGTTGCTGTAATCGTTTTCATCTTGACTCTTGATTCTTTTTGTTAATTTCAAAATCAGAAATTAAATTCTTATTTATAAACACTGTAAAGTTGCACTGCTTTCCTGTGAATTTAATGATGATCATTTTATTGTCCACTCATAAAGAATGCTTTTATTCAAATTTCTTTTTAAATTAATTACATTTTTAAATTAGCTTACAAACTAGTAGGTTTCCATAAGGCTTCCACATCCCCTATCCTCTCTTCTCCCCAGTCCCCCATCCCTACTTAAACTTTTAACCCTAGATTTACCCCCATATCCTTTCATGTCCCCTGTGTTATAATATCCTGTCTAGTTAATTTTTTCCTGAATTGAAATATCATAGGTTTCCAAACAGCATGTACCTTTTCATTTTCATTTTCACTTCTCCATCCCTAACCTTGCTTCATGCTTGACTTATCCCATGTGTTTTGGGTGTTCACTCTTCTCTTGAGTCTGAAGTATTCCTTCTGGTATCCTCTGTAGAGATGGCTTAGAAGTCGTTCATTCCTCTAATCTGTTTTTGCCAAAGAAAGTTTGCATTTATCTTTCAATTGTCACGGATAGTTGTGTGAGCAGTGTAATTTTCCAAACTTAATACCTTCTAGCCACTTTTGGCTTTAAAGAATGCTTTACAATGATAAACTGTTATACTACCCTTATAAGTGAGTTGACCTTTATTGCTTGCAACTTTCAATACCCTTCCTTTATTCTGTGACTTCAGTGTTTTAACTATAATATATTGTGAAGAGTTACTTTTCTAATCTTGTCTATTTGGTGTCCTGTAGACTTCTTGTGCTTAGATAGGTATCTATTTCTCTAGGCTTGGAAATTTTTCTTCTACAAGTATATTGAAAATATTCTCC
The DNA here is from genome assembly GCA_907169655.1 of Acomys percivali. NCBI lineage: Eukaryota > Metazoa > Chordata > Mammalia > Rodentia > Muridae > Acomys > Acomys percivali. Next base: position 24,882,987 of record OU015744.1, on the reverse strand, counting down.
ATGCCTTGCATATGATAATACTCTCCTCCTATGCCTGTAATTTCAAGGTTAGGTCTTTTCATGGTGTCTCTAGGTTCCATTCACATATTTTAAGTTTACCTATGACCTCTACTGAGTGATCCAATTTCTCTTCTTTGTCTTTTAGCCTTGATACTATGTTTTCTGCATGCTCCATTTTATTGGTGAGTCTTTCCACTGAGGTTTTGGTTTGGCTTATTAAATTTTTAACACATATCATCATTTCAATTTGGATTTTCTTTGGCAACTTTTAAATTGAATTTATTTTCGTATCTTGGGTTAGGTTCTTAATTTTACTCAGTTGACTTTGTTCTCTTGGAGCATATTCATATCTTCTTTCAGTTGTTTGAACATAATTATAATCTTTTTTAAATTCCTTATCTAGGAGTTCTTCTAGGTCATTTTCATTGAGAGCTAATATGAAATTAGTAATTGAGGGGCATCTTATAGATATTCATGTTGTTTTTGTTTCTACACTGGCACTTGTACATCTGAAGACATTTATGGTTGAATCTCTCTTTTTCTCTTTTTAAAATTCAAACCACCTTTCTTTTTTTGGTGGAGGTATGTACAATATTGAGGAGAGAGCTAAGTTATAAGAAAGTTAAGGTGCTTCCCTCTTTGGAACTGGTATTGAAAGCTGTAGGTTCTTTAACCCTAGTCTTCTTTGGGAATCCTTTGTGTCTGTACTGTTAGTAACTACTCAAGTGTCAGCACACCGTATACGGGGCCTTCCCTCTGCCACCTCTGTTGTGGCTCTCCAAGCCTGGAGGTCCTACCCTAAGTTAGCTCTGGTCAACTGGAAGTTGGGATCCTGGGAAAGCTAGGTGTGCAATCAAGGTGCCCATGGGATAGGGAAGAAAAAGATATTTGTGGCACCACAAGGCAGCCAGGTCCCAGAGGAGCTATCTCTTTCAATTTTTAAACATTAACACAGACGACCTTTTTTGAAGCTTTCATCATTCTTTTTTTTGAATTTGTAGTCTAATTGTGTATTTCTGTTTTCATTACAAACTTTATTTAAACTCATTGTAACTTATACAAATGGTTACAAACATAACTGTCTTTTAAATATATGTATATATAAAGAAAATAGCAATAAATTACTGGAAATTATGCTGAATGTTTTGAAGAGAGTAATTATTTTCTGAAATATCAAAAGTGACAAACTAAAACCCAAACTTTTATAATTTATAAATATTATAGTTAGTATAGTAACTATTATAGTAACACTAGAATTATATTATAATTACATAATTATTATATATTATTTTAGATGTAATAGTTTATATTATATATAATAGTTAAACATTATAGTATATTACATATACTATATTATATTACATATAATGTATACTATATATAAATTATATTACATATAATATATTATAATATTTAACTATTATGTATATGTATATTACATATAATATATTATAATATTTAACTATTATGTATGCATATATAACTATATAATTAAGTATATAGAATTATATGTCTCTATCAAATAAATAAGTATATATCCATATATGTATATAAATATGTATGTACACACACTCATATAAATTCAAAACCCAGAACCCTGGAATATGGCATCTCTTGATCACATATCACTCATTCACATACTCCATTGTTTTAAGGTGGAAGAATCCTAATGCACTGTACAATGTGTCCTGTATCTTGGAAAAGTCACAAATAGTTCTTCCAGCTGGACAAATAAACGATGCTTTGGTGGAATGTTGGATTCTGCATTGCCATACATGAGTTCTTCTGAGCTGTAGATGTTCTACCTCATTCTAACATCCAATACCTTGAAACATGGATTCTGTTGTTATTCTTATTGCAAACAAATAATTGTTTTTAATTCTTTTTGTCTAGAATGTAATTTTTCTTCCTTGCCTGCTTTCTTTATTTCTTTCTTTCTTTTTTCAGAGTAGGAAATACCAAGAAGTATGGCTTCCTATCTGGAACTTACTGTGCACATTTGAGCTGCTAAGCTCATCTACCTTTTTTGTGATCATTGTACCTATTGTGATTTCATAAATGAAGGTAACATAATATTTAATTTATATTATACTATGAAGATACGGGTTTTATAAAATTAATTTTCTGTATCTTAAGGCAAATTTTTTAATTATAGAAGTTGTCAATTCCTTGACTATCTGATAGAATGTATACGTAGCACCAAGACTGAATACTTGACGAATTTTACTTTTCTATTGAAGGGTGGCTTTATAGCTTTTGCTTATCATTTGAACTAATTCAAATGTGTCTATGTCATCCTTTTATTTTTTTTCTAAAATACCTTAATTTCATGTACATTTTTAGATTTTTCGGGAGAATAGTTATTTCTAACATTATTTTAAAAAGTGTTTTGTATCTAAGATGATCTTGGGGCTCCCTTCTTTCCTTCCTTCCTTCTTTCTTTTTCTTTTTCTCTTCTTTTTTTAGACGGGGTCTCACTCCTTAGTCCAGGTTGGCCTGGAACCCTCTAACTCCAGCCTCCTAATTGCTGAAATTATAGGCCTGAGTAAGTGAGCCTAATGTAACCAATCAAATGAGCCCTTAAAAATGACAATAGTCTCCTAGGCAGGGACTCACATGTGCAATAGTGGTATGACTGTCATAGTGGTAACCAACTATTCTTTGCTTGGATTTGAAGCCTGTCCTCCAGAAGTGATCTATGCCTGGTGCTGCAAACCTGGTCAAAAACCCTGGAGGTCATAGACTCCATGAAAGAAATCACTACTGATGCTTACCTACATAGGCGTATTGTTATTTTGTCTTCTAAATATCTATTGTTTGCCCTTAAACAAAAGCACTATATGTGTACATGTATGTATATATATTTGAATATGCATATGTATATATTTGCAGTGAATGGCAATTAAAATAGAGACCCATGGCTGCCCCAGCTGAAAATAAAAAATGACAGATGAGGAATTAATCCTAAGTAAGTCATTTATACCAAGCCTCTAAAGCTCAGGGAATTTGTGAAAATGGGGGATAGAGAGGGTGTAAGATCCAGAAGGTAGGAAGAAGAGCAGTGAAATACTGTTCTCTAGACATGATTCAGCAAATACAATCATAAACTCACTCACAGCAACTGCAGTTACTAGCACTGTGCCAGCAGAAGACAGGCCTCTCAGCAGTCAGCCATGAATAGAGGACGGGCTCATGGGACCTTACTCATTATTGCTAATTACAGGTCACGGATGGATTGTGGGAGATAGGGAGCCATCTTCTTCAGTTTTATAATCACTGAGATAACCACCAGACTCCGATAGATAGCTCGACCTGAAAGCCACACAGATGATTCTGGTCAAACTGAGAAAGACACAAAGAAAACAAAACAAAACAAAACAAAACAAAAGACATGAGTGTGCGGCGGTGACTGGAAGTGAAGAAGGAAGTGTGAGCGGTGGAGGGAGGGTGATAACACAGGGCTGCGGTGAGAGCAACCAGAATGTGTTATACACGTGTATTAAAATGTTAAAGAACAAATTTAATATTTCTGAATAAAAGAGTTAAGGAAAGGCCTTCCTATAGTAACCTTGAAGAAATACCTGATATTGTGGGAGAGCTCAGTGGCAGGGCACAGGGTTGTCACTGATATAGTAATCTATAATCCTACAGCTGTGAGCAATTGAGTGCTGCCACACTCACAAACACATCACACACACACACACACACACACACACACACACACACACCCCAAAATGGTCCTACAACCCTCGTTGTCACTTTCACTTGACCTGGGAGACACTGAATGGCAGCATGCTTCTGAACTCCAGATCCACAGACATTATGAGGTGGAGAACTGGCATTGTTTTCAACCACTGAACGCTGTTGTGCAGCCACAGAAAACTAACATACTTACCCATGTCTATTCTCAGTCACAGGCCAACCCAAATTTCTGCCTGCTTCGAAAGCTCTCTGGTTGCTCCTAAGCCGAGTTTCCTTGGGCATTGGGTATGCTATGGACTGGACTGATCCCTGAACCTCCTCCATGTCTGCTTGTGATTTTTTTTCCACCTAATATCTTTTGCAGATTCTGGTAATAGCTGTAAGCACATTCATCATATGCAAGCTGAGTTGGTGGCTCACTGTCGGTGAGTTCCTATTTGTCTCAGCAACCTCCAAGGAACATCTCAAACACACACACACAACACACACACACACACACACAACACACACACACACACACACACACACTCATTTTTTTTAAAACCAAAACAAAACAACAACAAACCAAAGCTAAACTAAACGAAAATCACCCAAACCTCACAGTCTGAAAAGAAGGCTGGATTGCCCTCAAGAGTGTAAGAGAATGGGGTGCCTGAGAGGCAGTCTCCAGGAAGGATAGTGGGACAGTTAGCGGGACAGCCTCACTCCTAACTCTCATGGGTGCTGGCCCCAGAGATCTGCTTTTGCTACAAGAAAATGAGCCATGATTGAGTGAGACTTGTCATCTTCTCAACTCTCTGTTCCCTGCATCTTTACATTTGTCCTGACCCCCATAAGCCCTTGCTTGACCGTGAGGAAAAAGATGCAAACCAGAATGTTGTCCTCCAAAGAGAAGGCAGTGGCATATTTAGTGAGTCTTGGGAAATTTGTTTTTTCAATAACTTTTGGGGAGTAAAAAAGTTTATGTGATTTTTATTTGCCATTCTCTGTTGTTTGGTTAGAGAAGAATTATAGTTTACCAAGGTTTTAGCTCACTAAACTAATAGTTTAATTGAGGCTTAAAGGGTTTTACACACACACACACACACACACACACACACACACTATTGTGAGACCTGGGCCAGGAGTGGACGCGATGAGGAGTGTGGAAGGTTCCGGAAGGATCACCAGTGCTTGGCTCTGTGTCATCCTTTGAGTGCAGTGGTAAAGCTGCCTGGCATCTGCTGGCAAGCTTCTCCCTGACCTCTCCCAACCATGCATAACTTAATGAAGTTTCAAAGGAAAATGACTTCCATTTCTGCATGTGGAGCAGTTTGTTTATAACCAAGTTTGCAGAAAAGAATCTGGAATTATTTATTGCAATTTGCACATTACTAAGTAACAGATGGTTTGCAAAAGAATATTTCTTCTGCGACTTTAAAAAAAAAATATGGTTGGATTTCAAATGTCTAATGGGGAGGGAGTCTCCTGTTTTATAAAAAGTCCTTCAAGGAACATCAAAATGGCAAGGCCTTGCAAATACCTCGAAGATCAAAAGAGTTATTTAAAAGCCAAGAGCCTCTCTCTCAGTGATTCACAGTGGCTCCCGTTCTCTTCAACCACTTATGGTTAGTTTGTCCTTACCAAAAACTCTCCGTCTAATGCTTTAGGACACAGAGAGGGCAGGACTGGGGAGGAATGGAGGAAAGAAGGGCAAATGAGGAGGTGCATACTGCATGCTTCAGACCAATCACTGACTCCCTTCCTTGATGCTGAGATGTTTTGTGTGTACCTCCCTGTATGATAATGGGGCCCAAACAGGAAATCCCAATGCTGGCACTTTAGTGAGTATTTTTTATGCCCTTCCCAACCTGTAAGCTCTGTGCTTCCAGGCCTCCAAGGCTTTGCATGTATTTCCCAAGCACACAGTTCCAGACAGAGTAGTAACAAGAAGGTCACAGGGAGTATTTGGGAGAAGAACTTTGTGTTTTGTGTGACGTGTCCCTTGGCACCAATGGTGATAGCTTTCAGGGCTTAAGTCATAAAGTCAGAGGGTTATAGCCCCTTATCAAAAATGACATCATGAAGAACCTATGTGCATCTGCCTGTATATAAATAGCCTCATGATGATGTATAGTACTTACTACACTGTAACTACTGTGTGAATAGTTATTAACTACATTGTTTATAGGTAACGACTACAACCATCTTTGCACACGTTCAGCAGAGGTGCCATTATGCTTCACATATTCGTCTTGTCATTTAATTAAATTTGAGGAAGCAGGACCTGGCGACAGGGGCCTCTGCGTTGAGAGACACGAGTGCCTAGTGGCTCTCTGTTGCAGCCCTTTCCTAAGAGATTCCTGAGGGGCCCTCTCTGAGGGTCACTGGTTAAGGGCTCTTGGATTTGTGGGCAAGGAGGGGAGGACGGTGTGGTGGTTCTCCGAGCTAGGCACTACTAGGCTGGAGCACGTTGCAGAAGACAGAGGCAGTACCGCTTTAAAAGCCTGTGCTTTTCCCAATCCCCCTCCTGCAAGAAGCCCAGCTTCTCTTTACACTAAGCATCTGAGACAGCAAGCAATGAAGAGCCTGCTGTGCTTCCAAGCCTCAGTCCAGGGTTCCCTCTACACCTTTGTGAGTTTGAGTGTTACTTAGTTAGTTAGTTAGTTAGTTAGTTAGTTCTGTAGAGCCTATTATATATTCTCCTAACTGTGCAGCTGAAGGTTCAACTTCTTAACTAAAGCCTTACCTAAGGGTAGCTACTGTGTATCTGCCCACCTGAGGGAAGGTATAGCGTATCTGCCCAGCCTCCTACTTCATGGTACATATATCATTTGACATTTTTAAAGTTTCTTTTTTTTTCCCCCTAGAGGACATTTAAAAATCACCAACAAGTGGAAATAGCTGGAAAGCATTAGAATATTGATGAGGAGAATGCTGGGAGCTTTGGCTCCTATAGCCTTAAGTATTGTTTAAAAGAGAAGGAAAAGGAGAAGGGGTAGAAGAAAAGAAGGGGGAGGAGAGGAGAGAGAGAGTGAAAGAAGGGAGATCAGGGCAGCAGAAAGGAAGAGAGGAAGGGAGGAAAGGGAAGGGG